>JAEIGF010000368.1:1270000-1744675 GCA_018903485.1 Drosophila littoralis | reverse complement strand
TTATTTAAAATCTTATATGATATAAGAAAACTTCTCGATTGCACTTGAAAATTGCACACTTGTGCAATATATAAGAAAAATGCGTGTCTGCGTATTTTCGACCCGGTGAGGTTAGATGACACTTCCGCAAGCCAGACTCGACATTTTTCTGCCATTGACTGTCAACCAGTGCAGTCTCAGTGAGTCATTTTGCGTACAGTTTAGTAGCCCACCTACAAGCACGTTTTCGTTTATATTTCTTCTTTTGGGCAGAAATTAAAAATAAATTATTGCCACAAAGTTGGCACTACAAAACAAAAAAAGAAAAACCTTTTGTTGCGGAAATGTTCAAAATTAAATCCCATTGGTTTGAGCCCATGCAGGCGGATATCAATTGGTGCATAGCTAACCGTAGCTTGAAAAAGCAAGGCCCACATTCGGACGGAACACCATTTCCAAAGTTTAATTTTGGATTGACACCTATACCAAAACCCCTAAGCTCCGTTTCTCGTTCTCTGAAATAAACGAGCAGAAACGGAATTATGGGCTATGGGATAGGCGCATACAACAAAAAACGAGTAAGAAAGGGTATCCGAAGGGTGTCCGAGCCATAGTCCGCAGTGAAAAATTAGTTTTCTTTTATTTTGGCATTGGGTATAATTTGTCAAGGCGAAAAGTTGCCGAATAAGTGAAACACAACGTGATTTTTGTCGGCAAATGGAAATTTTAGAACTTAAATCCATCTAAAACAATGCACCAGAAAAATAAACCTTGCTTTTAAACATATTCATAAACACCACTCGTATGGACACCGCCGAAAGTACTTTCGTCGCTGGATATGCTAAATGGCAAGCTGGAGCACCCCATTATAATTTACTACTGTTTTGTTTACCCAGGGTATCACTCGGCAGGTTCACGAGCAAAAATAACTTTTTTTCTGGCAGCCAAAGCGGCCTTGTTGTGCCAAAGCGTGAACCGAGCTCATGTGAAACCTGAGTAAACAACGGTCAAAGAAACTGATAACAAATTTGCGAGCGTTTGACCTAGTCGCATGCCATGCATATCAGCTGTGCACCGTACAGTAGTGGCGCTAAATATTACGCACACCGCATGTAAAGTAAAAGACAAAAAAAAAGGCTGACTGAATCTGTTGTCAATTTTTTTTTTTTTTTTTATTATGAAAATCTTTATTATATTAACAGATAATATAAGTTTTTAAACATGTACATGCTTCAAAATTTGCATTTAACAATGTTTGTTTCTTAGTTTATTTTCTCCTGCTCTACTTATGGTTAAGGCTAAGCTGTCTTCTATAGGTCTTCTGCTAGTTGTTTTTATTTCACAACTTAGGGCTATGTCGATCTTGTTGTCTGTGATGAAATTACATAGCTCTAGCATTTTGCCAGTCAGACCCCTGGCGTTCCACACTAGTGTTTTGAGCTTCATTTTTGGTTGGCCGTGATAAGTAGAGCCATTATTTGGCTCTGCATCTCAAATAGTTTATTTTGCTGCTCGAAGAATTTATTAAAGTTTTCTTGCATCACTTTAATCATTTGCTCAAATTTCGTCTCATGAGCCGCTTCGTTCTCCCACTGGGAAAAGGTGAAAGGCGATTGAGCTTGATTATTTTGCGGCTGTTGTCGCAAATGTACTCGCTGGGTTGTGTGCCCTTGGTGTTGTTGTTGGTAGTTATGTGTTTCACTATTAAAATGGTTGGTAGCATTAAGTGGAGCCTGCCTTTTGGGACCTCTGTTTGCATGACTACGTGCCATGTCTGCATAGGAGATTCCAGTTGCTTTTACGTAAGGGGATGACGCCAAAGCAGTATATGTGCTCGAGGGTCCTGCACTCTTTGTAGGTTTTTTCTTAGGCTGTGTTCGTTGCAAATATTGTTTGAATTTTTCGCAGCCCTTGAAGTTGGCCGGATGATCACCCCCACACAGGGCACAAGTGGCTGGAGTATTTTTTGGACGTGTGCAATCGGACGTTTTATGTTCTTCGCCACAGACGACGCAAATGTATTCTCGATGGCAATATTTGGATGTGTGACCGTAATCCTGGCAGCGATGGCATTGAGTTATTTCGGAAGATTTCCTTGCGACCTCGATGTTTACTCTCTGTCTGCAGAAAAGTTTAGACCCAAGAACATTTTTGTTATTTTCTTTGGGGACTAGACTTATGAAAAACATGTTCATAGGATTGCCTGTCTTCCTTGATTTGGGGTTGTAGATGTTTAAAGCTTGATGGCCCAATTTTTTTAGTTGGTCCTCAATCTGTGTCTTAGATGTGCAGGGGGATAGTCCTAGAATGAAACTCAATTTTATATGCGTTTAGCTGACGGACAGTTGCTCGATAGCTTTCAGAATCTTTGGCGTAAATTCTTGTTATTCCTCCCATCGAGGATTTGACTTCAATGTTGTCCAAATCGCAAGCTTCTTCTATACAGATTAAAAGCTCTTGAAGATTGACTACGTCCTGAATGACAATAGGTGGCGGCTTCGAGGTTTTTTTGGTTGTGTGTCCAGGAGTGTTATTGTTAGACTGTGATCCGGCAGTTAACCGTGCGCGGGCAGCAGCGGCACTGGTACTGGGAAGCTCACTTTCGAGGATATGGTTTTGAGGTGGAACAAGACCAGGATATAACTCATCTAGATCCATATCAGGAGTTTCATCTTCTGCTAGAATGGCGAATGGGTTACCTTCTAAAGGATTATTGTCATTTAGTGCCGAGTTGTTGGCGGCGGTAGCATTGGTGGCATTGATGGTGTTATTATTGTTTGTAGCTGTTTTTTTTATGTTTAAAGCTGGAGAGTTGGGCAGCTTGCGTTTTTTTTGCTGTATTAGCAAGTGGCGCGGTGACGGATTGGTCGGTTGTTCATTAATAGAGCCGTTATCAGCAGTGGGCTGATCCGCATTGCCCTCTGGCAATTGGGGAAAATTATTATTATGGTTAGCCATAAAGTTTGCAAATTCGCGATTTGAATCAATCATTTTAAATATGCTTGAAGTAAGTTTTATGTGATTGCGATTGTTTTCCATTTAAAATTTGCTTCGAAAATTCCTCGGGCCTTTTCTGCAGAATTTCGCAGAGCGGGCCCACGTATTTTGTTTGTATACGCACAACGAAATTAACTTTTTTGTTGTAGAAAGACCGACACAAAAGAGAGATTCCGATGTCTGGCGCCGTTTCTCCGCGCGAAACTTGCTGGCGAGCAATAGAATAACCGTGAAATTTAAAGAGAAAAAACAACGTTTTTTTTTTTTTTTTTTTTTTTTTTTTTTTTTGTGCGCGGCGATCGAACGGAGCTGCACGTCTGCACGCTTTGAAAGCTAGATCGCGAATCGTGCTGTTGTCAATTAAAAATGTATTAAACATCTAAAAGGGCCTTATAATCTGCATGGTTTAATCCTACTATTATTATAAAAATACATATATTACTCTTTGCCATATTTGCATATATATACATATACTCGCGGGTATAGCCCAGCCTCGCTTCAGTTTAGTAATAAATTAAATGAAATGATTTAACTATCGATTATCGGTTAGTGGTAGGGAATCAACTATATGATAATTAATGATTGTTGCTTCTAAATAGCTTCATAGCAATAGCTTATGAAATGTTAGGGAATAGCAACAACTTAAATGAAAGATTCAATTGAGAATTGATTCAATCAAGAAATTATAATGAATTCTAACTAGAAAAGCGGACTTGAGTCCATGTGAACAATAACGAGGGTGTACAAGGGATCGTCTCAAACATGTCTTGGCTCTTGGACGATCATGGTAGGGTGGGGATACGCGGCTCCCAATTTCCATCTCTGGGGTAGCTTGTGTACACTATACATTCATAAATAGGTTCAGACCTACATTTTTTTTCCATCGCCGACGAGATAGAGCCGGAAAAGTAGCGCGTGCTCCGTAAGATGTCTATACTTCTATCAGCTCGACTCTGCAACTTTCCTACGTTGTATGTAACAGGAGTTAAAAATAATAAAAGTTCTCTATAGCTGCATTTTCTAGAAGAGCCAGTCATTCAGGTGGATTAGCTATGCACTTGAAAATATTGATGTCTTTTCTCTTGTTCTCCCCTCTTTCTTCTCTCTAGCCAACACATGGATGTACGCAGCCCACTGGAAACGCTGCTCAGCTGCAGCTTGTGTCGACGCATTTATGACCCATGCGATGCCACACGGTTGCCCAAGACGCTTAATTGCGGGCATAGCTACTGCGCCTGCTGTCTGGAGCAGTTGCCCGGCTATCCGCAGGTGTCGTGTCACCAGTGTGGAAGGAAGACGCCGCTGCTGGGGTTTGGTTCGTTGCCCACCAATGAGGGTTTGCTGTTTATGCTGCAACAGCTGCCGGCTTTGCAGCTGGGCATGGCCATGTTGCAACTGCCAAGCGAGCAACAATTACAGCCGACTTGCAGCAATCTGACCAACTCAGCCTGGCCCAACTGGCTGAATGAGGTGGGCTTTGATAGAGAACTGCGCGGCGCCAACGAACAGCCGCAGCTGTTTCCGTTGGTGCAGCCGATTAACCATAGCATGTCTCCATTGCTGGAGGACATCAGTGGCTTCTCCAGCAGCAGCAGCAGCACCGGCAACATGTACAGCAAACCGGCGGCCCAACTATTTGAGGACAACGGCTACAATCATCTGAATCTAGACCAGCAGCTGCCCACAGTAAAGCAACGCAAAGATGTGGCACAGCCTGCCAATTCGATTTTCTGCATGACGCAGCGCACTGAAAGCTTGCAACTGACAGCAATATCACATGCCCAAAGCGTCAATTTTGACTTCGATATGCCCAGCACATCCGCAGCTGCAGCAGCCGCCGCAGCCATTCCAGGAACTGCAGCCATCCCAGGAGCAGTTGCAGCCATCCCAGGAGCAGTCGCAGCCGTCCCAGGCGCAGTTGCAGCCGCAGCAGTAGGGTTAACCCCTCGATCCATATCCCTGGGCTATCCCATCTACTATCTGGACATGGAAATGGAGGGCAAACCGGCTGGTCGTGTGCTCATCGAGGTGCGCAACGATGTAGCGCCCCGCATGGCAGAGAATTTTCGCGCCCTGATCCTGCACCTTCGCGGCTTTGGCTATAGTGGTTGCTCCGTATTCCACGCCTGGGGCGATGAGATCATTGTAACTGGCGACTTTGAGTTTCAGAATGGCAATGGCGGCTATGCCGCGCTCGAGGGTGGATTCTTTATACCGGATGACACTGGGTTGCCCGCGAGGCGTGGCGCAGTGGGCATGCGACGTGGCCAGAAGCCAGATCATAGTGGGCTCGTGGGCAGCCAGTTTCACATGGTGCGCGATGGGGTACCCTCTTTGACGGCCATTTTTGGCTTCATTGTGGATGGCATCGATGTGCTGGACAAGATAGCCAACACGGGCAATGCAACTGGATGGTCCGCGATGTGCACCTATATCAAGAATTGCGGCGAGTATAACCGCAGCAACTTCTAAATGGATCGCCACGATTGCTATCAGGTCAGCTCTCAAAAACAGTTTTATCAGTATTATCAAATACATTATTTGCAATAACAGTTCTAACGAATATCTATGCATTACTTTACTTTAGGCCAGAAACACAATATATCTTAAGTACATCTAAACTGTTCCAATTTCATTTTATTATTATAATATATCAGGAAGAGTTTACTATTTAGATGGACAACAATTATGCTTACAATAATATCAAAATATCAATGTAAAAGGATAATAATATAATACTCAATTGAACAACTTTTTAAGAAACTACGGTGTCTAAAATAATTATTAAAAATTACTAACATACTCTAAAAGAAAATGTTAAGAGTAAATATACAGAAACCTTTAGGATTATTTCCTCAGTTAAATTGTAATTCATATTGCGAGTAAAAACATTCTATATATTACCATATATTCAGTTCCTCAGTTCATTTCTTTTCTTCTATTATATAAATGACAATGCACATTTGGAAAAATCCCAATTAAATATGCTTAAAATATGTTTAAATTGAAAAGCAAAGAGAAACTTCACAGTTGGCAAATGTTGAATGCAAATGAAAGTTGTGTAGGATGTTTAGAATGTGATATAAAAATGAGAAACGCATCAGACAGAATTATTCTGTGTACTTGTTTAATTAAATATAATTAAATTACAAATTTTAAATTTAATTAACTCAAGCTGAATTAATCTCATTTCAAGTGACTTTTTCACAGTTTTTATTATGTCTTAGGTCAACGACAATAATTACAATTTAAGTGTTATGAAAATCTCCAAGTATCTATATGTATTAATGGCTATATGAATGTTTGCAAATGAACCGTTTTGTCAGTTTTTGATGTCTATATATATACACACACATATGTTTAAGGCAATAAATGTTGTTTAAGAAAATGTCATCAATATTTTTTAAAAGCAATTAAGAGACATTAAACTTGTTTTAAAAGCCCATCAATTGGGTTTAAAGGTAGCTTCCTAAACGGGACGTAAATCCTATCTCTATATCAACAGCATAAAAATTGTTGAGAAAAATCGTATCCAACGTGTGTAAGCAACGTTTTCACATATTGCAATTTGTATTTTTTTACTTTCCCTATCCTTTCCTTCCTCCATCCTTTCTCTGATTTCCTTGCGTCGCTTTCCTTCTTGTCCAAAAACAAAAGCCAGACTTAAGCGGAACATGAAATTCTTAGAGACCGAAATAGAGCCTGATTCCATACATGTCTATACTATTAAGAAGATGTTCTGACTGATAAGCTCTTTTAAGAACGACAGACTTTTAAAATCACTTATTTTAAATATGCCACATATGTAGGTATAGAAAACATCATTACATCAGAAAAGATAATTTTTTTTTTTGTTTGTGGTGCTAAAATTCTTTTATTTCCAGCTAATTTTCTGTTACTTTTGCTTTTTAAGTCTCCTTCTTCTTCGCCTTCTTAGCAGGCTCCTTGCCAAGACATTAGGGTGGTTGCGGAGCTTAAATAGGTGGCCTGCTGCTTGTTGGTTGATAATGTCTCCTACCATAGGAACCTTGTGCGAAAGATCATTACAACAAACATTATCACGAACCAAGGTCATGCACTGAGCGTACACATCATAGCCCTGCATGAGAACCTTTTAAGTTTGATCACCTTTTAAGAGAATAAAGAAGAATATGGCATGTATATGTAGGAGTTAGTTGTTCTTATCAGAGAGTGGGCTTCAGTTTGAGAGTGATTGACGCGTTTTACTTGGACTCCTAAATTTGTATATATTTTTGCACTTCTAAGCAGATTTTTGTTTGTAAATTTTGCATCTTTTGTGCTTTATTTAAAATCTTTTATTGTTTGTGCAAATTTATTATACACTGAACCCATTGAAAATTGGGTAAAAAGGGTAAATTTGTTTTTGTGCAAGTGTATGTAACAGCAGAAGGGAGCACCTCCGACCCCAAAAAGCCATGTCCGTCTGTCCGTCCATCCATATGTATGCACAAGGATCTCAGAACCTATAAGAGCTAGAGACTTGAAATGTTGGTCTTAGCTGTAGGTCCTCCTAGCTCCTACGCAGACCGAGTTTGTTTATGATAATCGATAACTTACTCCGTTTCCAAGCAATCGAAAAAAATATATATCCTATGTCGGTAGTTAAGATCCTTGGGCATCGCTTTTTATACATCGCTTAATTATATATAATCATTGAGTTATAAAGGTGTGGAGAGCGTAGCCTGGCCCTCTGAGGGTGATGCGAGAGCAGAAACGAGTCTCCGTGAGCAGAAACACATCGATGTGGTGGAGCTCGATGAAGGCTGAGATCTCATTCGCTTTCGAAAAAAACTCCGTTGGCGTTCCACAGTGCCATCCTAAGGGAGTTCACTATAGACACAGGTCTTTTTTGCGTAAGTATTTATTAGCGCTTTCAGTAGGGTCTCTACGAGAGCTATTACTTTATTAAATCTGGGGAACAGTTGCTCCAACCTAAGATCGAGAGCTGAGTTGGGAATGTTGTTAGCAGCTGGATGGGATCAGCTGGGAATGCTGGGAATGAGCGAGCTTTGTGCTCGGCGGGCTGGTTACCGCGCAGGACGCTAGCAAACGATTGTAGACCGGGAACGAAGCTGCGGGCAGGAGAGGTTGTTTGGGGGCGACGATCCATGGAGCGGCTTGCATCTCTGCCAATTGCCTTGTGCTGATTTTTTTGCTGGAAAGCGTACTGCAGTCCTTGAAGTTTGCTGCGTGTGATTCGCTACAATGGTAGAAACACCGATCCTTATCCTTGTCAAGTGTGCACTCGCTTGCTGGATGGTTGCCCCCATAATCCTTGCGTGCAGGTACTCTTGGCATCTGTGCCTTCCTCAGGTCAACAAATTTTGTTGAGTGGTTCGTTATTGACTCTACTACGCGGTGTTTATGTGGACAACGTGGTGTCCCTTGTCCGCTAATTGCATTGGATGATGCAGTCGCCAGAGTCGCTCTCACGGTGTAGGTGTTCTCGCCTTACGATGCTGTCCAATTCCTTGCAGAACGTGGTGAAGCTGACGACGTCTGGCACAGCTATTCTCGACACCTTAGTGGAAGGGCGCTCATTAAGGGGCGAGAGAACACCACCTTCTTTTTTTGAGCGGCGCCCTTTTTGGGCTTAAACAGCTCCTTTTGATACCAGGCTGCAGTCTTGGGCGGGTAGGGAGAGACGGGGTAGAGGGGCCCAGGGCGCTGATGTCACGTGCGACGGACGACGTTACCGTAGTCGTTCCTCGGGAGCAGGCAGTCGTGGCGATGCATGACGTGATGGGCTGCGTATTGCCCCCGCACACATTTTCCGGTGGGTTATAAATTGGAGACGTAGGATAATGGTGGTTTGAATTGTTTGACGCCATTAGTATTATATATTAATTAATATAATCAAAAATAGGAACCTGCACTTAGTAACAAAAATCAGCAGTATTTTTGTAAAAAGTGACTTTCGTGAACAGGAGGGGAAACGGTGATTGAGTTGTGTCAGCACTGTCACGGCAGTGACTGGCTGGCCAGCACTGGCTGTGCTCCAATTGGCTAGTGCTTTGCTTGAGTTAGTGAGACTTTGCAAAAGCTCTCTCACGAAAGCTCTGCTCACTCACGCACACGCACACAGTATTGAGAAAGAAACATATATAATATGCGTTGCCACGAGCTGCATTTGCACATAGGAATCTCTGTGCAAGGAAAAGGAACAAATAATGCCACTGTGTTTCTCTGTCGTTCCTACAAGGCATTTAAGTTCGACCAATTGCGTTGTCTGGCAGCAAATTTTTTTCGCTGTCAATCGTTTAATAAGTGCCAATGAAAGAATGTGAGCCATGATGAGGACATAGGAAACTCAGTGCAAAGAAAAGGGACAAATAATGCCACTGTGTTCTTTGCGGGTTTCTCTGTCGTTCCTACAAGGCAGCCCGTAGAAACAACAACAGCACAATTTGGGCACTAAATTGTTGTTGCAGAGCCGAGTCTCGGCGCAAGTAGGTAGAAAATTCGAATGCCAGCAGGCCATGGCATTCAAATCACAGGGTTACGCACACGGCGCGTTAACATAAGAAATTATGACGTCACATTTCATAGAATTTTATAACGTACATTTAAATAATTTATGAATAGGGTCCCTTATAGTAAATAATTGTAATCTTTTTAAATACGAATGACCGCATATAAAAAGCCTTGGGCTGAGACGTCACATGCGCAACAGAATGTTGCATTCTTCTTAAATTCATAGACTTCCCTTGGCTTGGCAGACACATTCAAGTACACTTGCACCAAAATGTGTTTGTTGAGACCCAACAACTAAGCGCGTCGAGGCATTGATACCCTTATTTATATTGATGATGCATAATGTTTAAAGAAAATAATGACCTTTGATTGTACCAATTGTTGCACAGTAAATGCGAAATTATATTTTACTCAGACATTGGATACAAGTTTGCATATAAGAAGGATTGTACTATTTGGTTCCAGCACTGATCAATAGTCAATATATCATGTTTAGAGAAAGGGTGCTTTGCTAGTCCAAAAATTAATAAAAAATTATAAAAATCTGCCAGGCTGCTTGCAAATTGAAAGCAAGTGGAGAAGAACAAGGCGTGAATTTGTGACTTTCCGAATTATGGGCATATCAGTGTTTAGAAACAACGACAATGACTTAGAAGAGTGCAGAACCTTATCATAGGCTGTCATCCGAAACAAACACGAAAAGCAATAACTTGTTTTTGTCTATTTTGGGCAATGGATGGAAACGATGGACAGCGAACAAAATTGGCGGCCAGACAACGCAATTGGTCGAACTTAAATGCCTTGTAAGAACAACAGAGAAACACAGTGGCATTATTTGTTTCTTTTCCTTGCACAGAGATTCCTATGTGCAAATGCAGCTCGTGGCAACGCATATTATATACATATGTTTCTTTCTCAATACTGTGTGCGTGTGCGTGAGTGAGCAGAGCTTTTGTGAGAGAGCTTTTGCCAAGTCTCACTAACTGAAGCAAAGCACAGCCAATAGGAGCACAACCAGTGCTGGCAAGCCAGTCACTGCCCGTGACAGTGCTGACACAAAAGTCACTTTTTACAAAAATACTGGTGATTTTTGTAACTAAGTGCAGGCTCCTATTTTTGAGTATATTAATAAATAATTAATTCTAATGGCGTCAAGCAATTCAAACCACCTTTATCCTACGTCTCTTATTTATAACCGACCGCAAAATGTAGGCGGGGGCACTACGCAGCCCACCACGTCATGCATCACCACGACTGCCTGCTCCCTAGGAACGACGTCGTCCCTCGCACGTGGCATAAGCTCCCTGGACCCCTCTACCCCGTCTCTCCATAGTCCGGATCTCCATGCCCTTTTGAGCAAATACCCGCCCAGGACTGCAGCCAGGTATCAAAAGGAACCGCTAAAACCCAAAAAGAGCGCCGCTCAAGAAAAGAAGGTGGTGTTCTCTCGCCCCACCACCGAAACCAAAAAACCCAGCCAAAGCCGGGTTTCGGCCCTCTGTGACGGAGAGGAAAGCCACACGGACATGGAGCTAGAGCTAACTGGTTAGTCGCCAGCCTGCCTTCAGAAAAGCTGGTCGATGGTGCTTTCCGTCGCTTCGTTTTCGAAGTACATTGAGCGAAAAAGTTTGAACTTACGATCGACGCAAAGCACTTTTGCTATATCCATGAAATGCATGCTTAATTAAAATGATATATTACCCTAGATACTAACGATAACTTTTACAGGAAAATTTAAGAATTACATAATTTTTACACAAGGCGCATCTTGTGCAATAACTATGTTAAGAAAATAGCACACATAGATTGATTTCACTTTTGTTTTTGAACAGTGTATACTCGAGAAAAGTTCTTGTCTCAGCCAATGGCGTGCAAGCACCTTTGGTTGTATGCGTAAATTATGCATGCATAAGAACTTTAAAGTATCTACATATATATGTATGTGTTGTTATTCACTGCTCTGGCAGAAAAAAAACAACAAATTTGCACTTTTATTTCTTAATTTATTTTTTATTACTTAAAAATAATAATTTAATTAATAATTTAATTTAAAGAAGTTATATAAATATTTGCATCGACTTAAAAATAATTTTTTTCTACGGAGCCAACCTCAGTACACAACATGCATTCATACATATGTGAATACAAATATGGGATTGTTCATGATCAGCGCTAGAAAACTAAGAAAATGTATTTATTTGCCAGCCAGAGACTTTGCTACACATTCAAATATGCTGTTATGTATGTATATTCACACGCATACAAACATAATTGCTTGCACGGCCCTCATAGAGCCGAAGCTGGGATTACATTCTATTTTTAGCTTTTTCGCTCTCTCGGCTGTGAGAGCGCAATGATACAGATTTCGTTTGCGTTCTCAATTTAAAAAAAATCAAGCAGCATAGAAACATTTTGTTGTATGGCGTTACTCATCTTAGTGTTTATATTGTCTTTGGCTGTACCCACTCCCCCTTCTATTAAGCGGACAACCCTCCAATATAAGAGTCCCACAAGACAGCGTCCCTGATCCCACTCTCCACACAATTCACACAGCTGACATGACAACAACCAGCACGGAGACGGCAGTGGATAGGGAGGAAGTCTTTATAGCCTGGGTAGCTTCGAAATGTTGGCCCTGGAATGGAACAGCAGCATCAATAGCAACAAATGTGCAAATGTTACTTTTGCTTCTAGGCGAGAGACCTGTCCCGCACACAAATATCTCGGGGTCATAATAGTCACGTTCAGCAGACATGTCAGACATGTCTATAGCTACAAAGATGACATGGCTGCTTTCACTCACAAGCAAAGTGAAGACCCTTCGCTTCCTTCCCAAGCCACTAGCAAGGCGCCACGGGATCTACCTGACAGGATTGTCTAGGGTAAAGTTCATAGAAACTCTTTGATATAATCAATATAACGAAAACTTCGCATTATAGCGTTAACTTTGTTAGTCTTGTCAATAGTTAAATATATAAATATTAAAAAATAATATGATAATAATAAATATTTTGATTTAACTGCCAGCACATTTGGTGCGCACGTTGGATCTATGTCGAATTTATCCCGGCCCAATAAGCACAACTTACATTTTATGTTTTAGTTTTTCGTTGTTGAATCAATTTTTGATCATTTTATTGTCACCTTTTTGTTTTAATACTGTGTATAAATACATAAATGTACTGTTGCCTTATTTAGCAACAGTCTATTTTACTAAAGATAATGTTTTATTGTAACGTGTCAATTATTTTAAAGTCTTCATTTCGTTCATATATACAAATAATTTGAATTAACATGTTCCCGCTCAATGCTGTACAACATTGTTCAACACTGATTCCAAGCAGTGGTTCGGTTCCTGTTGGAGCTAGTAGTTCGATAGGCCTTTTAAATGAACAACATGAAGTGTTGCATTTTATTATTTTACTAATAACTGCCTGGCTGTTTAGAATTAATGCGTAAGGCTTCCTAAAACGTGTATCTTCAAATTGGTATAGCGTGCATTCAGCGCCATTTTCCTTGAAAAAAGATATTACTTCAGGTGCAAGTCTAATTTTTTACGGTCTTACTGTAGTACAAATATCTTTAAAACGTCTGATCGATTTTTATAATTTTTTCAAGATTGATTAGGTGAAACTATAGGCTTTAATCGTGTATATGCGGTTTTCGGGGCCATTATCCCTAAATTAAAATATTTAAAGAATGGTGGAAACTTAATTTTTCAACGCCTTTGTTTACCCACCTTATAAATTAAAATTAAAAAACAAATGATTGTAGACAGTAAATAATTTTTTTTTTTCAATTCTGCATTTAAATTTATTTGGTGTTTGGTGCTTAAAAACATTAATAAATGCATTTTAAAGTGACCGATACTTTTTCGATACCAAGTAACAAAAATCGACGCAAAGTCACCGCCGCAAAAAAAAACTTCAAATGGCGGTTTAAAGAGAAATAGCTAAAACTTCTTTCAATCTCTTATTGTTTTGTAAGTACATATGACCATGTATAAGGCCAACAAATATGTATTATAATATATCCAATATAGTACCTGATTTTACGATACTCATATAGAGCTAAACATGATTCGGCATTCTTATTCGAACACGATTTTCATATAAAAGAACGTTTTGAGCTTTAAAGAAATGTTTTATATCGACGAACTTCTCATCAAAATATTTAGTTAAACTTTGCTAGTTTTAGTTTTTTAAAAAAAAAGCCAAATTGGCAACACTCAAAATTGTGAAATTCCCTTTGGGACCATTTCGATAGCATATAAAATCGATAAGAAAAAACTTTTGTTGTTTCTGGTGAAATTTGAATCGTAATTAAAGTCGCTAATTGAGCTGTTTATCACGATTATTGTTTATTTTTGATTATATGCCATAACTGTCCATATACAGATTTGCGTTTGTTTTTTTTGTTTTTTAGCGCGGGCACATGGCATGCCGGCCGCCATCCACGGCCAGGCTGACGCCCGTGGTGAAGCTGGCCGCATCGCTGGCCAGGAAAGCAATCGCCTTCGCCACCTCCTCCACATTACCGGCGCGACCCAGGGCATGTGTGGTCTTTGAGTGTTCCAGGAACTGTTGATAGGTGGCCTCGTCCATGCCGCCGCGCTTATGTATTTCGGTTACAATCACGCCCGGGTTCACAGAGTTCACGCGCACACCTTTGGAAGCCAGTTCCAGGGCGACGCAGCGCGTAAACTGATCCACGGCTGCCTTGGACACATTGTAGGCCAGCACGCCCGGAAAGGAACGTATGCCATTCACGCTGGACACATTGACAATGCTGCCCTTGGTCTTGACCAGCTCCGGAGTGGCCAGCATGGTCAGTTGGTAGAGCGCACGCACATTGGTGTTCATCACGCGATCGTATTGGGCCAGCGACGTTGTCTCAATGGTGCCTCGCTCCAGTATGCCTGCATTGTTGATCAGCACATCGATGCGTCCGTGCTTGGCCAGCGTGGCTGCCACAATGCGCTCCACATCCGCCTCCTTGTCCATGTCAGCTTTCAGCTGCAGCCCCGGCGTGCCGCCAGCGGCCAGTATATTGTCCGCTGTTTCCTTTAATTTGGCCTCATTGCGACCCACAATCACCAGCAGTCCGCCCAGGCTGGCCAGATGAACGGCGGCAGCGGCTCCTATGCCGGAGCTGGCGCCTGTTACGATAATTACTTTGTCCTTGAAGCTTGCCATGGCGAGATGCGAGACACAAAATGACAGCCGAAATGATCGATTACGATAACTTTAGCTGGAAAAAACGATAACAGATGTTATCGAAGCACAGCTGCTGCTGCAAAAGCTTTCTGCGATCAGCTGTGCAAGGCTTTCCAGTTGAAACCCGGCACGTCCTTGAATGCCCTATATTAAAACAGACTGCTGGCGCTTTTTAAACTTAGATGTTGTTTTATTCTCTTTTAAAAAAAAACCGCTACGATTATGCTGCTCGTATTGTTGTTGTGGGGTCGGGCGGCACTGCTTAGGCCTCGTAGCCGTAGGATTTGATGATCTTGTTGAAGGGCTCAGCAGCCTTGGCAATGTTCTCGCGCGCCTTCGCCGTCAACTTCTTCATCTCTCTGTTGTGCTTGAGCGTGACATGCAGCTTGGCCTTGCGCTTGCGCTCCAAGCTCTTGATCACATCCTGATAATGCCAGCCCACCTCGTGCGACAGACGTCCAACCATGCAGTATTTGCGATCGGAGCGCAGGGTCAGCACACGCATTGCAATGGGGACAACAACACGACGGCGCTTGTCGTAGGGCGATGGAATACCATCGAAGACACGCAGACGAGCGAGGGCAGCCTGGCCACGCTTGGTCTTGTGTGGGATCATGCCTGGAATAACATACATATAATTTAGTGTACATTTCAAATGAGATTAGATATATAGGGATTATCCAGTTGGCTGAATCAGTCGAAGGTTTGTTACACGATTTCTCGTTCAAATAATGTAGGTAAGAATATATCAATCATCATGCTAGCCGTTGCAGCTGACCAAAACAAGCTAGATAAACGTACCTGCAAGGTAAAAAAAAGAACAATTAGTTAATCTATACAGACAAGTTAAATTTTAGACGCTATTCGACTTGTTGCCTGCACTCAGTTATGTTTTGTTTACACGGTTTTCTCTACGTTCAAATAATGTAGGTAATAAGGTTTGCACATCATGGTTAACAACAACAATCTAAGGAGCCGGACAGAGCAAATCATCGAAACGCACCTCGCACAGCCTTGTAGAAGATCCTGGACGGGGCACGGAAGTGGAAGGGACCACGAGCCGGGTTCACGTTGCAGCGTTTGCGCAAATAGGCCAAAAACTTAATTTTGTTTCTGTAGAAGTGACCAGAAAGGTTCAGCTCCTCGCAGCGGACCACAGCCACCTTGCCGCCCTGCAACAGGTACTTGGCAACCACGGAGGCCAGGCGGCCAAGCAAATGGCCGCGTCCATCAATAACAACGGTCTAAAAATTAAGTCGAAAAGCAATTAGTTTTGAGTTTATCCCAAAAGAAATGAGGTTAGGTAGAGCGACAAGGTATAAACAAATGTGTGCAGCGCGAGACAAAACGCAATTAATGCATTTTAAGTATGCATTTGACACAATTAGCAGGCCTTGGACCCCTTGCCTCGCAAATGTATTAATACATTTTTGCAGGCACTTCCGCGCCTGCCATTTTTTTTGGCTGCTTTTTGGCACGTGTACACGAAACACAATTTTGGCGCACTCAAAACAACGTTGTAGCGCTGTTAAAATCAACAACAATGCACATTTTCCGTTAGCACATGGCTTAATTAATGTTTTGCACACATTTGTTATATTGTCGCTTCACGCCAACATGGTTTTATTTTCCAAAATTGTGGCACTTACCCTGTTCGTTAAACCAGTCATGTTTAAGAACCGCACGGAAAGAAAGCGGAAATCGCTTTGACAGCTCAGGCGTCACACGGCAGAGTTGCTTTGGACAAGTGCACGCAGACAAATGCTAATTGCTACAGGAATGCTATCCCGATAAGTTCACAATCGTAAAAAATCGATTTTGGCTCGTGTCGCGTTTAGGAATATTTGTGCGCTTTCTGTGTGCTGTCACACTGTTAAAAGATTTATTCTTAGGTGTATTTCTGACGGCGGTCAAAGCGGATCGTTTGCCACTTACGGTGCCAATTTGTTTACACTTAAACTAAATGAAACGAAAATATAAATAAATACGTATTGTAAACGTGCTGCTAGGCAGTGGCAATGCAAATGTAACGCGTGTGTGTGTGTTTGTGCAAAAAGTGTGTTAAGCACACAAAGATCCAAGTAAAGTGTTGTGCGTGTGTGTGTGTGCGTATGTGCCCTGATTCTGCTGCTCGATTTGCCCCAAAAATCATAGCAACAAATATAAGCAATAACGCAACGGGATCAACCGCAGCAGCGACAGCGGCAGAGCGTCGACGCTTGTGTTGTCGACAGGAAAAAGTCAACACCTTATAAGGCAAGTTTATTTTATTATAATGCAATGGTTCGGGGCCGGGGGCAGGTTGTGCACGGGCATACAAATTTGATTTTTGTTTGGATTTTTCTAACGAACTAACATGCGAACGGGCATGTACATATGTGTGCCGACTTTGTTGCTTGGCATTTTAATTAATGCTGGCCGTTTAATTAAATGCAATTCACAAAAACTACATTGTTCACATATCCCCGTCTCGCTCACTCACACACACACACTCGCTTGAGCCTGCCTGCCTGCCTGTCTTTTGACATTTCGCCTTTCCCCCTATTTTCGGAGGCGCAAGTTTTCATCCGTCTTGTGGTTAACTTTTTTTTTTTGTATGCCTTTTACTAATTTTTAAATTGGGTCAATGCATGCGTCGGACGATTTACTTGTTTTGCTTTTCAGCGCTCTTCATATGTATTTTTTTTTCTTTTTTTTTGTCGGTTTGTTTTTGTTGCCGAACCAGTTTCTTAACCTTGTTTCCTCTCTCCAAGTGCAATTGCCGCTTGACTCTTGCTTTTTGACAATTTGAATGTTCTACTTTTTCGCAACAAAATTCGGCGCATGGTTGTCTGTGTGTGTGTCTGTGTGTGTGAGTGTGTCTGTGGTTGCCAGTGACAACTTAATAGGCGAACTCTCATAACGGTATTAATGAGATTTGCTGAATTATGTTTAGCCGACATGCAAAGGCCAATATAGAAAAGAAAAGAAATGAAAAATGTATTAATATTCTTTGTGACTTCGGTATAAAGAAATGCGTGTTCGGTTTTATCAGCGCCTAGCAACGAGCACTCCTTGTTTGTTGCGACTTCCGCAGCCACAAAGGAAAATGACGATTCTCACATCTATACATGCATACATATGTACATATGTATGTGTGTTTGCGGGTTTTGGGTGCTTTTTAAAGGATTTATAAAATTCCAATTAGAGTGTCAGCGGGCAAAGCAGAATCGAAAACTAAACAACAAACAGCTGTTCAGCGCAGTGCCAGTGCTGGCAAACGTTACAAATTGACGCGCTGCTAATCTACGGGCTAGAAACATGTGAAACAACAAGCTAAATTATTTAAATCTAAATGTAAGTATTCCAAATATGCATGTATAAATGGTTTTTTTTTATTTCGTTTCATATTGCAGATGTCCAACTTGAACTTCTATGAACTGCTCAATGCGAGCGCAACGGCAACATTTGAAGAGCTTAAGCGCAATTATAAGCAATTAATACTACAATGTCATCCCGATAAATTACAACAACAGCAACAACAAGAGCAGGCAGTAACTGTAAACGCGAATGAGAGCGACCCAAATCGGGAGAGCGACAACAATTTCAATGCGATAAACGAGGCCTGGAATACGCTTAAAGATCCCACAAAGCGTAAACAATATGATGCCGAATTATTGCTGACAAAATTTGAAACACACAGCAATATCTATGCCAGCATAACGTTAAGCGACATGCACAGCACTCGAATCGAAATGATGGCCGTGGAGGAGGGGGAAGGGCAGCGAGCAGAGTGCAACCGACACAGACAAAGAGACGACGACAACATGGAGCTGGGCCTATGCGTACAATTGTCGCTGCGGCGGACAATACTTGTTGGACGATGAGTCACAACGCGAGCAGCTGAGGGCCAGTGAAATGATTGTCGAGTGCAGTGAATGTTCTTTAGTGATAATTGTGAAACCAGACGCAAATGTAACATAAATGGAATGTTTTGAAAATAAATTGTAAAAACCCGTTCTTTTATCATGAATAACCATATTGATTTGGGCTATCGAATTAAGCGCTGATTTTGTCATCGTTAATCGGTTTCTTGAACCTTGCGCCGTGCGACTTGTTTGATATGCATGCAAAACTGGTTGTATCGTGCATACTTAATGCCCTTCCTTTCTTTTCGCCTCTCTTGTTGTTTGACCAACACCGAATGATGTAATATTGTATCGTGCACACACACATACATATACATACATACATCATTTGGATTGCAGTCGCCGCTGTCCACCATTTTTCATTTCCGTTGTGCAAAATAAATGTCTTCATTTTGGTGGTGGCTGGTTAATGCTGTTTATGTCTTTGACGCGTGTGAATTGTCTTTTCAGGCGTTATTTGGGTCACGTTCAAATTGCCAAATGCGGCCATAAAATAGAAATAGAAAGATAAAGAAGAAGAAAGGCATTGCTGCTTCCCCCGATTATGCAAAAAGTGGCGGCTTATGCAGGTTAATGTAATTGTAAGTGGCGCCCCCTATGAAGCCTAAAATGAAGCTGTTTTGAGATATGTATGTACATTAAATTTAACAGCACTTTGCACACAGCAAATATAAAAAGCTGTTTATAATGTATTTTTGTTCAACGAGACGCAAAGTTTGTTGACTTTTACAGAGTTGCCAACTCTCTGAAATGCCAAAAAATAACTAAATCAATTAAAAATGTACATATATATTTCCTGCTAGGAACCTCTTAAAATAGACTAATTTAGCTATAAGATAGCTGAGAATAACGGTGCTTCCAGTTAACCGTTACCTTAACGAAATCTCTTTAAAGAGATGTTATGTACATAGCACACACAGTTAATCGCCTTTAAAGTACATATATTTGTTGTATATGTATGTAAAGGTAGTTACTGTTAAGCATTATTCTCTCTTTTTTTTTGGTGGGGAGAGCGAAATTCAATAACCTCGCCGCGATGTTGCCGGCTAGTGGCTGATGGCTGATCTGATGATGTCAGCGAGTGTTAAATTAACATACGAAAATACGAAATACAAATGTATAAACATTTGCAAGAAAACAACAGCAACAACAACAACAGCGAAAACAGACGCTGGCACAAGCTCATTGGAAATCCATTTGTTTATGATATTATTGCAAAGTAATTTGCATGGTGGTCTTTTCTGTTGCCCTCTCTCTCGCGCACGTTTAGTGCATAAGTGCGTACGCTTTATTGATAATTAACGGTGTCTGAGCTTTCGTTTTCTATGCGCTGCGGACGCAGCTTGATAAAGGCAGCAGCTCGATTTCCAGCACATTAATTACGCCGGCTGATGTGGAAAACAAAAGCGGCTGAGCATGAACCAACACACACACACATATGTATGTACATATGTTTGCATGTGTTTGAGTACGTGTGCGTTTGACTGGCGCAAACTTTATCTCTTTAGCATCTCTCACTTTAGTAACCTTTTGACACACAAAAATTGAAACGCTTTAGCGCATTCAGTTCCTGCTGTTGTTGTTGTTGTTGTTGTGACACGCGCTACGATTTGAAAGATAGCGCTTGCTGCATGTACATATACATAAATGTATGTATGTAAATACACAATGGCCCACACACTATTACGAGGAACTTAACTCCAGCTCCAGCTCGCAAACCGTCTCCGTCTGCCACTTTCATTTCGTTTTCACTGCGCATTAAAGACGCTCGAACAGCTTTAATTGCTCAAGAAAATGGCAGAAGCAGACAAAATGTAAAACACCGGCTGAAAATAACAGAAAAATAAACAACAACAACAACAGCGGAGAGTGCATGACACACGTTATGTGCGTGTGTGTGCGTGCAGCTTGCGTAGAAAGCACAAGAAGTTTGTGGCGTGGAAAACTGTCACTTTAGCCCGCCGACAACAGTTTGACAGACAGTCTGTCATTCAATCAAAAATAAGCACAGTTAGCTGTTCTGTTTGAATGCAAGACTGTTAAAAAGGACAAACTAGTATTGTCAAGCTGCCAAAGGTACTTTTAGAAACTTTGCAATACTTAAGCAAAATACCCAATGAAATATTTATTTAATATCGCATAAATTATTTAACTGAAACTCAGCCCTTGGCGTGAATCACGCTGCGCTTTGTCGGCGCAGCTGAAGAATCATAATATTTATTGATTCAGCTGAATTGAAAGAGCTAAAGAAACAAACCGCAAAATGATATTCACGCTGTGAATGATAAAAGCAAATGCAGCTCGCCCAATGCCCGAATAGGTCTTTTCTACAGTCTTTTCTTTTATTGTATTCTGCTTACAATCTTTCTTTTGTCTACGCTTTGTGTCTTTCCTTCGACTTTAATTACACAAAAGTGCCAATTAATTGTTGCTTTTATTTCCAACTCCCCCGAGGCTATACAAACAGTAAAAAAAAGCGTGCTGAGTCTCGCATTCTGGCATTATTTGGCCAGGTTCGTCTCGGGGGAATCTGTCGAATCGCATTTTGGAGGTGTTGTGTGTGGGATTGAGGTATTGTGTATTGTGCGTGGCCATGTGAAAAGATGGCAACAACTGGAGCAGATCGCGAGAACAACATTTAAATACAGTGAACGCTCTGTTAACGGACAGCTAGCTTGGAACTGGGACATTTCCTTTGCTTTGGGCACTATCTCCCCCTTCTTCTCTAGACATTTCTCCTATGTTCTATGAACCCATCTAATGTGCTTCTTCTTGCAGGCAAGCGCGTGTTTTGCACGCCAGAGAACGGACGTCAATCTGGCCGGAAGCGGCAGTGTCCAACCCATCAGCAGCGCCGGCAACAGCAGCAGCACAATTTGCAATAAACATAACTATAAGACTGAACGGCCGTCCGGGCAGCTGGCACAGAAGAAGATGGCATCCACTGGGGAGATCTGGCTGCAGTGGTTCTCATGCTGTTTCCAGCAGCAGCGCTCACCCTCCCGCCGACCGCATCAACGCCTGCGCATCGATCGCTCGATGATCGGTAATCCGACTAATTTCGTCCATACCGGTCACATTGGATCCGCCGATGTGGAGCTATCCGCCAACCGCCTCAATGCGATCTCAACCCAAATGCAGAGCAAGGGCGGCTACGAGACAAACTCGATACACTCGCTGCACGTAAGTTGACGAGCGGGAGGAGCACGAGGGGGGGGGGGTACTTTGATCGGTTGACTCATAAGCTGGGTTTTTATTTTCTGTTATTTAATGTGCGATTCACGCCGATCGCAATACGAAACGTTAACATTTAGCACCTGCCACCGACTGGCGGTTGCGGTGGTTTTTTATCAGCTCAAGGTGCAGCCAAACACAGCGTGGCATTCAGCTTCAAACAATTTCTATTGATTTCTATCAATTACAGACTTTATGAGAAAGGAAGCTTGGAAGAGTTCTTGGCCGTTAAGCAGCGGGTCAAGTTGTTAAACACTTGGGATTGCCCTGTCAAGCCGAGGGTTCAATGCACTTGGAGAGACAAGCAAATAACGTCAGGTGTGTGTGTGTGTGTGTTCAAGATCCACACCCAGTTTTAGTACAAAATGTGCAATTAATTTTGCGGCATTAGTCGCTTACTTTCATGCTATGCAACCATTTGCCTGGGCCCCGACCCCGATAAGATCTGGCTCTGCACCAGGTCGCGGCAATATCAAGTGCCCAGCCCCAGTCCGAAGCTCTGGCCACGCTCCAGTACGTCGCTTAAACAGCTGACAACAGCAGCGATTAAACCTCACCATGTACAGTGGATGCTGCCTAGAGCGAACGCACAGCTAAGGGGAAAGATTTCTTGAAGCTGGAGGAACACATATCAGGCGCGCGGTCGCCGGTTCAAATCCAGCAGCAATGTTCAATTTAGTATACGTTTCATGGGCATCAAAAATAGTTACTGTTCGTTTGTAGAGCTTTCACTGTATTATTATAATATTGTTTTTTTTGCTTTGCAGGCCTGCTGATGAAGAATCCCCCCATCCAATGGCCACTAAATGCATTTTGTGCAATTTTCTTCATAACAAGAACAACAACAACAACAAAAAGAGAGAAAGAAAAAAATTATATAAAAATTGTAATAATTCTTTGTTAAACGCGAGCGTGTTATCAGGCGGCGAGGATGATAAACGGGGGAGCAGGAGGAGCAGCCGGCCGGGTGGATGTCAGAGGCAACAGAAATGGACTCCAAAGCACGGACAATGGACTCCATGGAGAGAGCGAGCATATTAGCTATAAGACCCATCTAAACCAGGAACTGTTCCAGATCCCAACTCTGTGTAAACGCCCGATTGCAATTGTTTGTGCCTTTTGCGAGTATTATATAGATGAAAAATCGCAAAAGTCGAAAGTTCACTTGTTGTTGTTTTTCTTTTGTTTTTTTTTGAGATATTTTTATTTTGGTAATACAACATGTACTTAATGCCAAAACAGTTAAGATCATTGTGCAAGTTTTTCCTAAACATTTCCCTTATAGAACCCAGAGAACGGAACTGCCTTATTTCGAAACGCGTAATGCCACACACACACACACACACACAGATCCAGATGATATATATATATATATATAATTAATAACTGTCATGTAATATATATATATATATATATATATATATATATCGGATGTTGTGCTAGTTATAACTGAACAAAGCAATTTTACAAAGCTGATTTAGCATTTATAAACTTTACAAAACAAAAAAAAAACCAACTTAATGACAACAAATTGTCGCACAATCAATTTTTGAAATGAACAACAAAACGTAAAATGCCTAATTTATGATATTTATAAATTTCGTAGATTTGTTTACAAAGCAAAAAACATAAATATTGTAATTAATTTTTGTAGATTTTTACACACACACACATATTTATAAAACCACAAATATAGTCTTTAATATTTGGCAGTACAGCGTAGACCTTCCCTTAAAAAAAAAAAAAAGAGAACAAGAAAAACTTAAAGAAATTCAATGCAGTTGTAGATATTAATTGTATAACTAAGAAAAAAAACGATTGTAACAAACATAAAATTGGGTTGAAAGCGTCACAAGTTGTTGAACGCGCCTTAGACTAATTGTATAAAAACAGAACATATTTAAGCAATAATTTATGGAAATATATATCTATTTAGAAAAACAAACATTCGCTTGGATCAAATGTCTGGATCAGAGGAACTCTCAGTATCATAAAGCTAACATATCGCTCGATATGAGTTAATGCAGAAGGAAGAATCTTTATCCTAAAATTATAATCCTCATAAGCTATAATCCCCACTAGAAACCCTTAATATGAGCCTTTGTACAAGGAACAATTCGATTTAAAGCTGTTTTTTTGCATTAAATACTTTTCTCTCTTTTTTGAAGACCTTTGAACAAAACATGGGAATTACGAACTTTACAATTCCTTCAAATCCCATTTCAATATATCCAAATCAAAAGCATACCTCATACAGGAACAAAAGTTCTCGAAGCATACCCGACAATTTTCCTATTAATTTCCTATACGTATTTAATATTCGACAAGCATTTTTGCTAGTTATTATACCCTGAACCCATTGAAAATGGGTAAAAAGGGTATAATGTTTTTGTGCAAAATGTAAATGTGTGTAACAGGCAGAATGAAGCATCTCCGACCCCACAAAGTATATATATTCTTGATCAGCATCAATAGCCGAGTCGATCTAGCCATGTCCGTCCGTCCTTTCGTCTGTCCATATGTATGAACGCAAGGATCTCAGAACCTATAAGAGCTAGAGACTGAAATTTTAGATGTAGGTGCTCCTATGGCCAACTTACTCCGTTTACAAGCAATCGATAAAAATCGCTATCGACATCCTGTTTTTTAGAGTCACCAAACTTGATATGTTTATCAAGTATATCAAGAATCTTCATTTTACACCTATCGCCACCTCCCCGCTACTACCTCAAAGAGGGTTCAGTGTATTCCCTAGTCGGGAGCTCCCGACTAGAACCTCTTGCTTGTTTTTAAGCTAATTTCATTTATTTGCTTTACAGAACTTGGTTGTAACCCTGGCTAAAAAGAACTTTAGCTAATTCACTATTTCCGGTTTGTGTATCGGCTAATCATCATTATCGCTTCGAATGGGAACAAAGGTTTTAGAGGCATATTCCGCACACATGTTATACGTTTAAAGGGTATTTAATATTGGACAACTCTTGTGCTACCTTTTTTTTAAGTTAATTCCATTTATTCGCCTTACAGAACTTAGTTTTAACCCTGGCTAAAAACAACTTAAGCTTAGTCATATTGTGTCCCTAATACACTATATTTTTAAGTGGCTCTGGGCATATTGGCTTCCGGTTTGTGTATCGGCTAATCGTCGTTGTCGCTGCCACTGGCGCTGCCGGAACCGCTGCCGCTGGCAGTGCCAGTTTTGCTGCCGCCGGATTTGCGGCTTTCATTGTCGCTGCCGCTGGCGCTCCCACTGGCGCTGCCGGCGTCGGCAGCGCGGTCGCCGCCGCTTTTGCCGCTGCCGACGTCGGATTCGCTGTCGGAATCGCGCAGCGCTTTGCTGGCCTTTGCCTTGTTGACCTTTTTGCTGCGTCGCGCCTCAAAATCTGAGCCCTCGTCCTCATCCGAGGAGTAGATGGTGGAGGCCTTCGGCTCCGCCTGGGTGCCGCCGGCACCGCCCTTCTTGTAGCGATTCTTGATGGCGCTCAGACTGATCGCATTCTCATCGTCGCTGCCATCGTCATGCTGATAGGATGAGTTGCCGCCGCCGCCGATCAGCGGCTCGCCGGCGCCGGCCTTCTTCTTCTTGGGCTGGGCCTTGTGCTGGGTGCGCATGGCCAGGCGCAGCTTGGCCTCCTCCTCTTTCAGCTGCGAGTAACGATCCGTGGTGGGATCCTTGCCCACCTGTGTGAGTATCTTAATGCCGCTTGTCTTGGTCGAGCGATCCGCCAGCGACATGGTGATCTTTTTGTGTGTGAACGATTCCGTTGAATGCGGCCGGAAGGTCAGCTTGGTGCGGAACACCGACTGACCCTGCAGACCTGTGCCCTGGCGTATGAACAGGTGATTGTGATCGCCCACAAGGGGCTGGCGATACGCATCGAAGATCTCGTTGCCCAGATGCAGACTCATGCTGCCGTCGGACCAGCGCACGAAGCGCGCATTGGACTCACGGACCATTTCGCCTTTGTTGTTCATGTATTCGCGCCAGCGGATGGTGTTGCTCACCTTGAGCTTAATGCGCTGGCGACCCTCCTCGTCCATGGTCTCCTCCTCGTCGATTTCGTCCTCGTACGTCTCCGGATCAAAGGGATGCGTGACCACCGACAGAAAATTGGGCAGCTTGATGAAGTGCTGCTCTTTGCCCAGATCGGCCGATATGCGCGGTATCTCCACATCGATGCGCGTCTCCGGCAGCGGTTCCGGCTCATCCTCCTTGGGCACGTTTAACTGTGGCTTGGCGTCGCGTGAGCGCGAACGGGAACGACTGCGCGAGCGGCTCATGGAGCGACTGCGTGAGCGGGACTTGCTGAGGCTGCGGCTACGTGAGCGCGCCAAGCTGCCCGCCGGAGACTTATGCGCTGTCTCCTCGTCATCGCTGATGTCATCCGCATCCCCAAAGATGTCCGATGCGGCGGGCGTCTTCTTGGGCTGCAAATAGTTGGAATATTAGTTAAATTAGCTGCAGATGGAACACATGGAACACAGCAGGGCCTACCGGCACATCCTCCTCGCTATCGGAGTCAATCAAGCGCGCCTTCTTTGCCTTCGAGGGCGCGGCTGTGTCGCTGTCACGCTTCTCGTTATCCGAATTGCTTTGGCGGCGGGGCTTCTTCTTGGGTACGCCAATGTCACTGCCCGAGCCGGAGGCGGAGCCGCTTCGACTGCGCGATGTGCGAACCGAACGCGGTGTGCCCGACTTTGAGCGGGAGCGTGGTGTGCCCGACTTGGAGCGGGAACGGCTGCGGGAACGGGTCTGTGATCGGGTCTTGGATCTGGAAGTGCGACTGCCGCTGCGACTGCGGCTGCGACTCTTGCTCTTTGAATTGGCGCGCTGGTCGTCAATCTGTAGATTCGGGGAGTTGGAGCGGGACTCCGCGTTGCCGCTGTGCTTGCTATGGGTGCTACGGGGAGTGCCGCTGCGGGAGCGTTGACTATGCGCTGACCCACTGCGCTGGCTACGGGCCGAACCGGAGCGCCGACTGCGCGCCGAACCGGAGCGCGAGCGTCGACTTGCCGCTGAGCCGCTGCGTGCGCTATGCGGCGAACCGGAACCAGACCTTGATTGCGAGGATCTGGAGCCAGAACGCGAACGATCGCTGCCGCTGCCCGATTTCCGACTGCGGGGCGACCTGAACAGGTAATATATCAAAAATAATACCACTGTGACAGGCTGAATTGAATTTTTATAAAACCTACCCCGGTGCGCTGCCGCCTTGCGGCGTAACGCTGCGACTGCGGCTTCCACTGCGACTGGAACCGGACCCAGAACCTGAAAAACAAAAGGCATTCAAGTACAGCTGACACAGCTAAATATTTTAAAGCACTTACCGCTCTCGTCATCTGAATTCGGATCGGCCATATTTTAATTTGATAATATTGTTCAACAATCAAATGCCAATGCCAAAAATGCAAATTACACGATTGGCGGCTCAGGCACGTGCAGACTAGCTATACGTATAATTAACTTGTATAGTAACTTTAAAAAATTGAAACGATCAAGCAAGTAGCAACGCTTAAGTTCATTAACATACTGCTAAATAACAACCTTATAATTAATTTCTTTAATTGTCGTATTTGTTAATAATGCGCCGTGTCTTGCACTCCTAACACGTTCAATGCAACCCTGCTGTTGCTGTTGTGAACGCTACTATCGATAACAACGCTTCATCGATAACCATCATCCGTCTCCGTCTTTTGTGTATTTGTATTCGTATGTGACGAGCCACAAAAGTTTTTTGCGGAACGTATTTTGTGTACATTTTAAGCGTTTTTCGAACGCTCAAAAATTGTTTATAGCATTGCAATCATAAATAATAGGCATTTGTCTATTTTGAATTTAAGTGCGTTTAATTGTGCGCGGCGTAAAAGGTGCGCAAATCGCGAAGCGAATTTACCCCAAATTCGCGTTCGGGTGAAATTTCAATGAACTGAGAAAACAAAGACAGAGACATACACACTCACACACACATATACTGTGGAAGCAGTGAAGGAAGAAGAAGCAGTGGCAACAGCGCAATAGCAAGCAATTATTTACTTACAAATAAAACCAACATATTATACATAAACCAAGGCAAAACAAGCCAAAAAAAGGCCAAACTCTGCAAAACAACAACAAAACGTGTTAATACCCTATAAACATTTTGCATTGAACGCCTCTGCATCAGCCCAAAATTGTGTAGTCCGCCGCTTTGCGCTGCAAGGCAAGGAGGAAAGCACATATAAAAAGAAAAAAAAAAGCCTTCGGTACGTACTCCTGCTCTCGGGCAGGCACGACGAAGTACACCAATACACAGTTACCAATACAGCGCGAGTGTGTACGTGCATGCATATATATATTTGTATATATACATATATGCAATATATTTAGGGACGATACGGCGCGGAAAAATACCAACTAACCTCTCTCCGCACGTTGCGGCTACACTTTGCGCATCATCTTCGTCGTGTGGGTGCCTGTGTGCGTGCGAGCGTGTATCCTGCGCGTGTGTGTGTGTGCCTGTGCCAGTGCCATTTATAACTGTAACTGTAAACCGAGTCGAGTGATCAAAACTAAGCATATTCAAGTTCACAACTACAAGCGTCAGTTGGTGCAGCAGCTGACAAAACGCCAGAGCACACGACGACGACAGCGGCAGCGGCAGTGGCAGCGGCAGCGTCAGCAACAACAACGTCCCCGTCGCTTTGGAATGTTAAATGCGGTGAAAACAAAACATTCAGTGTATGTTGTTGTTGGTAACAGCAGTAGTCGGCAAACCGAAGCATTAACATTGGCAGAAGAGGAAGAAGCAGCAGCATTATCATCCAACGTTCATTTAGGTAAGTGTTGTAAACAACCGCCAGCCCTTCAGCCCCCACAGTTCCATCTAGTTGCCATTGGCTTAAGCTCGCTTTTCCGTTTCAAGGCTAGCTCTCAACGCTAATTGGCCAATGTTGAATTCGCTGCAATTTGTTGTAAGCGAACTCAGTGTTGGAAAACATCCATTGGTCAGCTGATGAAGTTACATACATAGCGAACAAACGCGTACGATCAGCATCGGCGAACCGACGCTGTAAAGCAATCGGCCAATCAGTCTAGCAAAGTTGAAGCAAACAAATAGAGGAAAGCGTGTAGGAAAGGTGCTCGCAATACAGAAGGTACAATGCAGTAAACAATAATCAGGTTAGAGGTGCAAGTGCAGCCAGAGCCGCCGATAGAGCCAACAGCAGATCAGCAAAACTCACACAAGCAGCATCGCAGCATCGTTTATTGTGCGCGCTGCATACACGCTCAAGCACACACGCACACAGTTACAGATTGATCGTCTATGTCAAGTGCATTGCGTATCCTTTTTCATTTGCTTTTGTGCGGTCTTTCGTGTGCCATTTCTCGTCTGGCTGGTTTGTAAACGGATGTGTGTGTGTGTGTGTGTGTTTATGCACACACTGACGTTTGCTGTGTCCATTGATTTTTGTTGCTTTTTTGACAGCTGATGCCCGCGCGGCCATTTAATCGGAATTAGTATTGGAAAGTGAACGCCACTTTGTTTACCTGCTTTGTATTCAAATTCGCTGTGCTTTATTTTTTAGCTGTTACAGCTTGATTACGGCTGATTGTAGCTGTTGTCTGTAACTGTTACGTAAATTTTCCAGCGACCTTGGCTTTATCGAAGCCGCAAATTAATAAAAACCCGCCCCCAACAACAAAAATGCAGAGCAGGGAGACAAACTCAGGCAGCAAAAATAAAAAACGAGCAGTACCCATTTGTGTGTCTTGTTTATATTTATTTATAAGCATATGTTTGTGTTATTTTCAACGCGCCGCAATAATTATCTGCGCTCGGTTTTCGGTTTTGTTATCAAATGTGCGCGATTTGGTTTCTGTTTCTCTCTCTCTCGCTCTCTCCTTGAATCTAACGTGAGTCAGCCGTCACGTAGCTCTTGTTCACACATCAAATTTGACCCTCTCTCTTGCTCAGCTGCATCAACGTTTCTTTCTGATAAACAACAGCCGGCCTCGCATGATTTGTTGTTGCTGTTGGCCAATTGGTCTATACTATACTGTATGTATATCGTGTCTGGTGCGCGCCAAAATACACAACACACGTCACGACTGCATCACAAATGTTATGATTTGTTATCGATAGTTTGCTGTTGATCTGGCTTTGAAATCGATAACTATAATCGATAACAGCGCTTGAGCTGCCAATCAAATACAATTAGCAGCGGGCAGCAAATAAATATTTTTTTTTTTTATTTGAATATTTTTAAAAAATTGTTGTTTTATTTTTGTGTTTATTTCTGGTTTGCAGATTATGGCGAATTTAAATTTTCAACAACCTCCCAGAAGCATAGCAAACGCGGCTTTAACGGGCCGCACAACTGGCGGCTTTGGTGGTAGCTCCATGTCTGGCCATGTAACACCCACGTCCGGCATGTTCCAAACCGGTGAGTCCCATCAGAGATATCTGTACTATATATATTCTAATATGCTGTTTCTTTGTGCAGACTTCGCAACCTCCTATCCCGGGGCTGCGAATTACGGCCAACAAACGCAACAGCCGCCTCAGCTATCGCCGAATCGAAATGCGCAGTTATCCGTCGGTGGTCCCGCCTTATCGAGTGGCAATCGCAATGCGAATCTATTTGGCCAGCGGACGTTTGTGGAGCGTCGTGCCATGCAGGGTCTGGGCAGCGGGCCCATGGTAAGTGCATCTCTATCTATTGCACCTTACAGACGTGTGAATTGAATACTTTTTCCTTTCCGTCGTGCAGTCGAACATGGGCAACTTTATGCAATCCGGCCGCGGCGGCTATGGGACAGGCGGTGGCGGCGGCGGCGGCCCTTTAAATAACTTTCATGTATTCGGTGGCGGCAGCGGGGCGGACTCATCAACGCCGGCGCTGCTCGATCCCACAGAGTTTCCATCGCTGACGAATGCGCGCGGCCAGAACGATCAGACACTGCCCCAATCGAATACCCTCCAGCCGCCGGGCAGCAAACCCTACGGTAATTTCTTTACCTCTTGTGAGTTCAAAACAAAAATCCACATTATTTTTATTTACATTTCTGTTACAAACTTCAATTGGTTGCGGTTAACTCTCTCTATATATATATATATATATATATATATCTTTATATGGATATCTTTATATGTTATTTGCCCACATAATTGTGCTAATGTTTTTTTATTTTATATTTATATTCTGTGAATGATGAAAACAGTTAAATTTTGCTAGAAAATAGCTGCTTACTATAGATATATATATATATATATATATATTGTGTGCGAGTTATGTGTCCACAAGGATGTTTAATCTTCGAACTCTCGAGGATAATTCTTTCGTTTTTACTAATTGCTTTGTGGTGTTGGAATTAACAAGTTTAAGTAGAAGGATTATTCCCTCCATATATTCCTGCTATATCCGTTTGTTGTGCTTTGTACTCTGCCAAGTTGACTGATGGGCTTTGGAACTACTTTCAGTTGGCATGGTGAAGCAACCAACGTCAGAGCAATCGGAATTCACGATGTCCAACGAGGACTTTCCTGCGTTACCGGGCACCCAGAACTCGGATGGCACAACGAACGCTTTGGGCACCGGCAGCGGCGTTGGCAGCGCTGCTGGAGGCGCCGGCGGCGGCGTCGGTGGTATCACAGAGAACAATCTGGATGGCACGGAAAAGGCAATGAATTCAATTGTGGTCAGCGGCGGCACGGGCAGCTCCGGCGCCGTTGTTGGTGGCAATGGTCACGGCGCCGTTGGCAGCGGCCTGGGCGGTGTTGTTGTTGGTGGCGGCAGCAGCAGCAGCGGGTCAAGCGGTGTGGTAAATGCGACGCATGTAGGTTTAGTAGGCGCTGGCGGCGGGGGCGGGGGCGGCGGCGTTGGCGGTGGCGGCGGTGGTGTCAACAGCGTTACCGGCAACAATGCAATGATGGGCGTTGGCGGCGGCCTCGGCAGCGGCACGGGCAGCGGAGCGGGCGGCGAGCACATGAACGATAATTCCAGCAATGATAAACTTGTGAAGAGCGGCGTACAAACATCGCCAGATGGTAAGCCTCAAATACCTACAGAGCGGAGCACCTGCGCTAACCAAATTAAATCTCAATTCGCAGGCAAGGTCACAAACATACCAGCGAGCATGGTGAACAATCAGTTTGGCATGGTGGGTCTGCTGACGTTCATCCGGGCGGCCGAGACGGATCCAAATCTGGTGACATTATCGCTGGGCACGGATCTGACGGGCCTCGGCCTGAATCTGAATTCACAGGAGAGTTTGCATCCAACATTCGCTGGACCGTTCGTGGAACAGCCCTGCAGGTGAGCGCGCCCAAGCCAATTACGATTCGTTTGGCGCCCCTTTTTAAAATGTACAATATAAACGATATCGATTTCGATATCGATACTATATTGCACTGGGTTGCTTATCGCCTTATCGCTATGCAACACGGTTGCATTCAAATTGAAATCCAATTGAAACATTTTTTGTTTATTAACAGAGCACAAGACGTTGAGTACAGCGTGCCACCCGAATATCTGATCAATTTTGCGATTAGAGATAAGCTCACAGCGCCGGTACTGAAAAAGCTGCAAGAGGATCTGCTCTTTTTCCTGTTCTACACGAATATCGGTGATATAATGCAATTAATGGCAGCTGCTGAATTGTAAGTTCCAATCAGACCCAATTCTCTTGTTTTTATTTTATATAAAACCTTGCTTTCTCTATAACACAGGCATAGTCGCGAGTGGCGGTATCATGTGGAGGAGAAGATTTGGATAACTCGAATTCCTGGCATTAATCAATATGAAAAAAATGGTACAAAAGAGCGTGGCACCTTCTATTACTTTGATGCGCAAAGTTGGAAACGTTTGTCCAAGGTTTTCCAAATAGATGCCGAGAAATTAGATAAATGTCCCAATATAAGTGCGTTTATGAATGGACAGTCTGTATAATAATAATAAAACTGAAAAAATTTGAAAAAAGCAAGACAAATCTTTTTACAAGTGTTGTATTCATCATTTCTTTTTGAATTAAACGCCTCACTTTGGTTAATGTTCAACGTTTGCAGCCCTGTATTCATTTTATCGATACGCTACCCTAGGTATTATCGACCGACCACCACAAACAGCACAGTGCTGCCGTACTACTACTGTCTGAACTGGCTTATGGTATGCTGATCAAGCGTGGAAAGTAAACATGTTTAAACATGCAAACAGTGGTGTTTCGGTATTTAGCATTATGATATAAATTTGCTGTAGTGAAAAATTAATAAAAAACTGGGAAGATAATTACAGAGTTGCGTTGATATGCCATAGATCCAAGCAAGAGTTGTTAAGTGTCTACTCAAAATTAGCAAGCTAACGTGCTGAGCTGCATACCAAACTTGACGTCGACAACAAAAACAAAAAACAAAAAAAAAACAAAAAATCAGCGCCTGCGCCATTAGCTCAAATTCAAATTTAAATTAATTGTGAACGGACGTCAAAATGAACACGCCCGGCGTCAGCCTTTTCCAGGGCGCCGATACGCTCAAGGTAAATTCAACGCTGGAGCGCCAGGAGGAGGAAGAAGCGCTGCAGGATCAAAAGAGACGCGAAGCGGAGGTAGTTATTGGCATTTGAGTCGACGCAAGCCTTGTTTACCCAAAGTTATTTGTAATTATTTATTTTGCGCATACATATTTTATAGCTGGGGAATTTATTGGAAAATGCTTTCGATGATTTGGATGACGACGACGACGAGAGCACAATTGACTCGACAACAAATTATCCCTCCAATTTGTTGCCCTCGCATCAACTGCCGCCGCTGCCAACGCAACAGCCCGCCCACCACCAGGAGCAGCAGCAGCAGACGGAGTTTGTAAGTGCCAGCGAAATGCATAAGCTTAAGATGATGCTGGAGTCCAAGACGCACGAGCTGAGCAACATCAACAAGCTGGCCACGGAGGCGCATAAGAAAATCGATGAGTACCAGAAGCGCCTGACCATAACCCAAGCCGAGCTGGAGCGGGCGCTGCGCGAGAAGCAGCACACTCACGAGCTGCTCGTGGATAGCAAAGAGAAGTGCTCCAATTTGGACAATAACATTGAGAAGCTGCGCTGCGAGAAGCGTTCACTGGAGGCGGAGAACACCCAGCTGGTTGGCCAGCTGGAGACGGCCCAAACGCTGCTCGCCGATGTGCAGCGTAAATATGACATGGTCGAGCGGGATCAGCACAGGCGTGAGGATCGCAACACAGATATGCGCATCAAGCAGCTGGAGGAGCATCAGCGCGCACAAACGGAGCTACTGCAGCAGCAGCTGAGCCAGCTGAGCGATCAGCTGGACAAGAAGAAACAGGAGCTCGATCAAATGCATATGCGCTACAATGCGTTGCAGTCCAGCCACGAGTCCATGCTGCTGGACAAGGCGGCCAAAATCAATGAACTCAACTCCGCGCTGGATGTGGCCCAGCGGCGCTTCCAACAGCTGGCCGCCAAGCCCAACTACGAGGCGGAGTACACGTGCCAGCAGCAGTGCATAGCCGATCTGCACGCACAGGTGGCCAGCATGGAGCAGACGATAGCACAGCTAACGGAGCGTGTCAATGGCACCACAGCTGAGCTGGATCTGATGGATACGCTGATACAACAGCATCAGGCCGAAACGGAGACGCCGAATAGATTGCCTTCCCGTCTGATGGGCAGCACGCCCCTTAATCCTGCCGATCGTATGGGCCACATCAAGCAGGAGCTCTACCGGGCACTGGCCAGTTTGAAGAACAAGCGCGAGGAAGTGCGCAAGCTGGAGAAACAACTGGACGAGCGCACCAATGAGCTGAGCACGCTGCGAGCGGAGGAGAACAAAACGCTGGTCCAGCTGGCCACGCTGAAGGAGGACAATTCGCGTCTGGAGACGCGCATTCGGGCGCTGCAGGAGCAGCTGGACGAGCGCCAGCACAACTCCACGCTGAATGCGTCCAAGCTGCAAGCGGAATTGGATGCGCTGTTGGCCGAGCGGGATGCACTGCAGCAGCAGACGCTGGCGCAAACGACAGAGCGCCAAAAGCTCGACAAGCAGTTGAAGCAGGCACAGCTGGATTTGGAGCAACTGCAGCTGGCGCATGAGAAGCTGCGGCGCCAATACGAACAGCTAACGGATGACAATCGACAGCTGCGCACGCGCGCAACCGCGGACAATTTGCGCCTGGAGCTGGAGCGGCACAAGATCTTACTGAAGGATGCGCAGGGCGAGGTGGAACGACTGAAGACGCTCTACACGGACATTGCCAACGACAAGGAGACGCTGAGCTATCAGCTGCGCAAGCTGAGCGAGACGGACAGCATCAAGGAGCTGCAGGAGCAGCGCCAGCAAATGGCCCAGCTGCAGCGCAATGTGCAGCTGGCGGAGCTGAAGGCGCAGGAGCTAACGAAAATACTGGACACAGAGAAGCTGCGACACGAACGCGAGCTGCAGCTGCTGCGCGAGAAATGGGAACGCGAAATGCACGAGGAGGTGCTCAAAACGGCCAAGGAGAGCTCCAGCAATTGCGGCAAGTGCAGCGATCAGCTGGCCGAGGTAACCAAGGTAGGATGCGGAGTGTTCCAAACGTGCTCGTTGCTCTAACTAAATGTACTTACAGCTTGAAATCCAAATGCTAAAGCTTCAGAACATGAACTCCATGCAGGCCAAGGAGCTTGGCGAGCTGCGAAACGAGCTGCAGCAGGCGCAGGCTCTGCACGCGGAGCTGCAGACGAAGCTCGAGCAGGCGGCGGAGCAGAAGAAGCTGCTAGACGAGCTCCGGGCCAAGGCGGAGCTATATGAGCAGCAGCTACAGCAGGCAGCCGCGAATGAAGCCGAACCGTCGTCGCCCGCTTCGCCGGAGCTGACGCAGGCGCGCATCAAACGCATCGAGCAGCGAGTGCGCGACGAGATGGCCAAGCTGTTCGCCGCCGAGCTGAAGCGGTTCACGCAGCGCGTTCAGCAGACGGAGGAGCGCAGCCTGTGCCTGCAGCGCGAATATCAATTGGTCTGCCGGGATCTGCAGCAGCGCCAAACGGAGGTGGAGCTGCTGAAGCAAACGATACTCGCCGAGCGCGAGCAAATGCAGGAGCTGCTGGCCGAGCAGGAGGACAAGCAGAAGCAAATGCTGCACAAGTGCCGCAGCGAGCTGCAGTCGAAGAATCAGCGCATTGCGGACTTGCTGCGCGACCTGGACGAGCAGCACGCGAGCATCGAGTCCGAGCGACGCTCCATGAAAACCGTCATGGCCGAATGGGATAAGCAAAAGCAATCCATTGAACAGGTGGAACAGCACTGGCGCAACCAGGTCCAGACGCTGCGCGACAGCCACGAGGAGGCAATGCGTGCCGCACAGCTCCGATATCAGAGCGCCAAGCGCACCGCCCACAATTACAAGCTGTACGCCGAGGACAAGGAGGCGCACATGAAGCGCGAATACGAGCGCATCAAGCTCGAGTATCAGACCTCGCTCACCCAAATCGAGGCCACCATGCAGCAGCATCTGCAGCAGCGCAAGAGCCGCGATCGCGATCGCCAGCGCAAAGTCAACGACAAGGAGAACGAGCCCAGCAATCGATAGATCTAAGCTATATACTAACTAGTTTAAGCTATGCTTAGTCGAATTGTTTACAATTGTTTTTTTTATATGCACCTGACATAAGATTAGAGATATATATACATTCCAACATTGCAATAGCTAAGCTGGCGCCTTCTTGAGCTGCGTCCAGCATTTGTCCAGAATCTCGAAGAACTTGTCGATTTCCGGGCGACGGATGCCCAGAGCTGCGGCCACAGTTAAATAAGGCACCTCCATTAGCTCATGATGCGAACCAAAATCTGAAAAACAAAAAAAAATTAAATAGAGATCAAATTGCATTCCTATTTTTTATAAACTACCAGAATATATTACGTTGTTTCTTTAATTAATTTGTTATTGATTTGTTCTTTGTAAATAATAACAAATTAAATAAACAAATATATTAATTTAACGTTGACTGAAGGAAGCTTTATCTTATTTAGATTATGTTTATAATTTATATGTACAGATACCCACGCTTAAATACGTAGCCATCGATGGACTTGGTCTGACCCACGGGCACCACTCGCACACCGGACACGCCGCGCGAGTGCAGCATGGCGCCCAGTTGGGTCACGCTGTGCTCCTCCGCGCCAAGAGATCTCAGTGTGAGCGCCAGGGATATCTGATTATTGTTGCTCTGTGGCACGATTTCGCCGTGCTCTGCCGCAAATTGTTGCAGCCGCGCTTTGAGATATTGAAAATTTTGTTGACGTTCCCGCAACAGAGCCTGGTAGCCGCTGCGTCCCAGCGAGAGGAGCGTCATGAATACGTCCAGTGTCTGGGAGCTGCTGGCGCGACCTGCATAGCTGCTAGCCAGATGCTGCAGCAGCTGCTCATCGCAGCTGGCCACAATGGCGCCGCCCACAGGCACCAGAAGATTCTTGTCCGTGCTCTGGACAACGTAATCGACGCGTCCCACGCGCTGGGCACGCTCCAGCTGGCCGGCGATGGCCTCACACTGAAGTCCATACGCATTGTTGACCAGATGCGGCACAGACGCGCTTTTGGCCAGCTTTGCCAGTTCAACAATGCTGTCGCAGTTGCGCGGCGCAAAGCAGCTGGTTGTGCTGTACAAACAGAGTATATTAGCGGCGCCCAGTTCCTGGATGCGCTGCTCGAACTGGCCGCAATCTGTGACCAAGGCGCGCTCGTGCGCCAGCACCTGGACGGGTATAACAATGGGCTGCAGGCCGGCGGCGGTGATGGCCTTAAAGCAGGACTTCTGATCGATGCGCGACCAGAGCACATATTTGGCATTTGGTCGACGCTTGCGCAGCGCCTGCAGGCACAAGGTCAGCGTCATACCCGTCGCCAGGGGCACCAGGAAGCAGCCGCGACAGCTTTGCAGGCCAAGCGTCTGGATGAGATCCAGCAGCAGGGCGTTTGTCAGACTGGCCAGCAGCGTGGAGCCGGCAGCCTTTGGCTGTGCCTCCAGCAGATCTCCAGAGCGCCCGATGCCATGGCCAAAGTTGTAATGGCGCCGCGCCACGAGCTCTGAATTATAAGAAAACAATTTCAAGTTTTCTTTATTTACTTTAAATTTTTTGCTTACTGCACGCAATGCGCGCCTCCCGCTCGCCCAGGCCCACATTGTGTGCGAAATTGTTGCTGTCCAATGCGGCCAGCTGGTGCACCAGCTCCTCGATCTCCTCCTCCCGCCAACCCTGCTCCGGCAATTTTCGCTGCAAGACAAACAATTTCTTGTCTCTATTTGTTAAACGTTTTTCTTCTGCATTTTCGCTACCTTTTCAAGCAGTTCTTTGACTTGGCGCTGCCTGCCTCGCTGCGCCGCCAATCCCAGCTGCAAATAGTTGTGCGGCACCAGCTTTTGGGGTATATTTATTTCATTGAAATTCATTTTGCAGCGCGCCCAATGTTTACCAAAGCTGGTATGACACCTACAGCATTGGTATTGCAGGTGTCATCCTAATAGCATAACCACAACCAGTGCTGCCAATCTTTTCTGCTTAAAGCTATTTATGGCAGCGATTGGCAGCACTGATTATGTCATTTCACTAATCTTTATAATCGATACGTTTAGCGCGGTGAGAGCAACTTATCGATGTTTTCAGCACTGTCAGCGATAGTCTTGCATTTCAGTGTTGGATAGCAAGTGAACTGAAGCAGCGCGCATCAATACGACGGCGTCACTTAAACATTTCGTTTCAAATTCCTTTACAAGAAGTATTAATAAACAAATTGCCGTAAGGCGCAAAACACAACATGTAAGTGCAGCAACAAAAAATAACAGGACACACTGTAATTTAGCTGGTTTTTGCAGGCCGCAAATAAGTGAGGACACAATGCGCGAGCTGGATGACATTCTGAATGAGAACAATCCGGATACAAATCGTTTGACGGCGTTTCTAAAACTAAAAACCGCTCCAAAGCCAAAGACCACGACACAGTACGTGCTTGGCGGCTACGATGTGTCATTTGATGTCGACGTCGACTTGATCAAACTGCCAGAAAAGCAACAACAACAACAACAACAGCAGGCTCAGCCAAAAGGTACACAGAGAGTGGCTAAGAAACGAGCGCTACACGAGACATTTAACCTACCCATTACAGAAAATGTGCAGCATTTGGTGACAGAGTCACAGCCGCAACCCGAATTTCCCAATTCGCCGACACACGAGAATCTACCACCGCCGCGGCGCTCCCATAGCGTCTCGCCTGGGCACACTCTACGCTTCCAGGCGCCTTGCAGTGGAGGCGTCCTGCCCGAGCCGGATAAATTGCGTCGTGTGGCCTTGAACAGACGCTCGCAGTTGGGTGGCCGGCGCGAACTGCAGCAGGAGTTCGACCATGCTGTAAATGAGACGCGCAAGTCATCGGGCGCCTTTAATTTTGTAAGTTTCGCATTGATTCAATATCGGCTCCCATTAACTAGACAATCTCACAGCTGCCCACAGTTAGTAGCACGCCTGCTTCAGAGAAACCAGCAGCCAGACAGTCGCCCCAGCAAGTGAAGGAGCAGCAGCAATCGCCGCAGCGTTCGCCGCAGCGTTCGCCAGGAGCAGCAGCAATAGGCTCCGCCCTTGACCCTCTGCCGCAACATGACCATTTTGAAATCAGCTTTGAGTCAAATCTAAAGCAAATGGACCGCAAGGCCGATCGGCCTTCCAAGACGACAGCAGCACAGAGACCCACGACGAGCACATCACAGCGCCTAGGCACACCAACTAGTGTGGGCAATCGGGGCACCTTTATCATAGAAGCAGAGCCCGCGCCCACAAGCAAAAGCCCAGCCATGGGTCAGCTGGCAGCAAAGGCTGCTCCGTCACCTACGCGCACGGATTCATACGCTGTAAGACAGCCTCGTGTGCGTTTGAGACGCTCACCACAGCTGCAGAAAGCAATACGCATAGCGCAGCAAAGCGACCAGATTGTGCCAGAAACTCAAACCCAAGAGCCTAGGCCCCAGGTGGAGTCGCCGTTACGGGCGCCTCGTTTGCGTGTGAGACGCACATCCCAGCTGCTGGAGTCAACACGGACGTCACAGCAAATCGGGCCGGACACGGAGCAATCGCAGGAGCACATGCCACAAAAGGAGACGTCAGCTGCGCCAGCAACACCGCCAAGATCAGCAGCCGCAGCAGCAGTAGCAGCCGTTAGCTGTGGCATACAAACCACTTGCAGTCCGGATAATATTCGTGATGATTCAATGCTCGACGAGAGCGACGCTGAGAACACGGAGAGCACAGCGCCGCTTAACCTGGCGCCACCCGGCGGCAACACAACCAGACAGCATCGCCGGCGCAGGCAGTCGTCCTGCCAGGAGGCGACCACGCAGCTGCTCGATTTGCATCGCACGCGCACAAATCATTTACCTGAGCAGCGCACACAGAAGACCGCACAGGTGGCACTCAATAAACCGCCCCGGCCGGCCATCAACGGCGAACAGTTTGCCGAGGAGCTGGCACGCATGAGCAACTTTGAGATACTTGATTTGCGCAAACGCAATTCATTGGGCAGGATCTATCCGCAAAGCGGGGAGCAGCAGCAGCAGCCGTCCATTATGGAGCAGCAGCTGGCCTTGGAGCAGAGCATACAAATGGAGATCTTGCGGCGTAATCTATCTGGTCAGGGTGAAGGTTTGCCCAGCAAAGTGACTGCACCCAGTTTGGAGTTAAATGCTTTGCCAGCGCCATGTGTAGCCTCTACTGGACTCAACAAAAGCGCAGCAATGGGGCGTAGCTTATCGATGCAACAGTTCAATAGCTCCACGTTGCTGGAGCCGCCGCGACGCTCGCGCTCCAGACGCCGTGGCGCACCCGTGGTGAGTTTATCCACCTATTTCTTTTCATATTCCAATTTCAATTTAAAATCTCTTTAAAGACCACGGAGCTATTGAACTATTTGGAGCTCTCGCAAGCTATTGAGAAACGCCTCAGATCGCGCTCCGGAACGGACACAAAGCGCAGTCTTTACACCAAGGGCAACTCGGATGTCGAGGACAATCTGTCGCCGTTGCCGGCAAAGCAGCCAAAGCGCCTAAGCGACAGCTCCATACAGATCGCACCCGCACCGCCGCCACATTCAATTATCGAGGATATACCCATTGTGCCGCCGCCATCAATCTCCATACGCTTCTCGCGTCAGTCGCGCAGATCGGTGCGCTTTAGTTCAATTGATGTGAACGAAGAGCCGCCAGAGGAAAACCAGGCACAAACCTCGCCAGTCAGAATTGTCGAGGATATACCCATTGTGCCGTCTCCGCCAGTCTCCTTAAGATACTCGCGTCAGTCGCGCAGATCGGTGCGCTTCAGCTCTATTGATGTGCACGAAGTGCCGCCAGAGGAAAACCAGGTGCAGCAGGGTGCAGATGCTGCCCCAGATCAAACACAACCCTCTCCAGTTAGGATTGTTGAGAATATACCCATTGTACCGTCTCCACCAGCCTCCTTAAGATATTCGCGTCAGTCGCGCAGATCGGTGCACTTCAGTTCTATTGATGCGCACGAAGTGCCGCCAGAGGAAAACCAGCCACAAACCTCGCCAGTTAGAATTGTCGAGGACGTACCCATTGTGCCGTCTCCACCAGCCTCTTTAAGATACTCCCGCCAGTCTCACAGATCTCTGCCGGAGCCGCCAGATGAATTCATAAGTGCGGAAGAGGAGGTGCAGCAAAGACCAGATGCAGCTACAGAACTGGAGGATGTACCTATTAGGCTGCTTTCACCGGCTGCCAAACGATGCTCGCGCATGTCGGTGCGCCTTAATTATAATGCTGTGCATGCAGAGCCTCGGAAAGAAATCAATTACGCGGAGGAGAAGCAGGCGGAGGAACTGACAGAAAGCTCGCAAGCTAAGATTATTGAGGATATACAAATTGTTCCGCCTTCGCCAGCCGCTGTTCGATTCACGCGCCAGTCGCGCAGATCTCTGCCACAGCCGTCCCAGGAGGAGCAGGATCAGCAGCAGGAACAGGAACAGCAAGGGACAGATGCACAATTCGCAGCTGCTGAGGAGGAGGATTTGGTGTTGCCGGCACAGCTTAACAATAATACAGAGGCGAGCAGCACGTGTATGGAGGAGTTGCGCATGGAGACGCCAACACCACCTGCTGCACCAGATGCATCAGACTTGGACCCAATTCCGTTAGATGAACAGCCGAGCACCAGTCGAGCTGCACGCGAGGCACTCCAGATGTCGATTAGCCAGGCAGAGAGCCAGAAGAGGAATGAATCAAAGGATACAAGAAAACAGCAGAAGGCAAGGAAGCAGAAGAAGCCGACAGAAGATGATGCTCTATTCAAAAAACCATCTGCGCCTCCGCCCAGAAAAAAACGAAAGAACCGATTGGACAGCGTATTGGATAAGCTGCGCATTACACTCGTTAACGAGACGTTGCCGGAGGACGCGAATGCAACGAACGGAAACGACGAAACAAGTAAGTATTAAATGACTGATTGACTGAATGATTGATTGACAGATTGACTGATTGATGGATTGAAACAGTAAAAGCAACCATAGCCAGAAAGCTGTTTTTCATAGATTTTCATTAATGATACAAGATAGAACATGTCTGATGACTGATTGACAGTTACACAGTTTGACTGATTAAATGATTGATTGATTGACTGATGAGCGAAACACAGTAAAAGCAACCATAGCAAGAAAGCTTAGTTTGCCGTAGAAGCTCTTAAGAACTTTATTAAAGACTGACTGCCTGACTGACTGACTGACTGACTGACTGACGGACTGACTGACGGACTGATTGATGGATTGAAACAGTATAAGCAACCATAGCCAGAAGGCTTAGTTTCATAGAAGCTTTTAAGACCTTTATTAATGATACTGATTGACTGATTGACTGATCTAAGCATAATCCAAATCGCAATAGAGCTAGATTCTCGGGAATCTCAAATTTGTAAAACTAAAAAAATAACCAAATAATATTCTTTTCCAATTGCCAGCTGGAGTTCGCAGATCGAAACGTGGTCAGGTTCCGCTGCGCAACACCTGGGTGCACACGGTCAGCGATCCTTTTAAGTTCACCTTCTTTGAGCGCTCGCTGTCCACCTATACCAAGTTCGCAAAGGATAAGTCCAAGTCAAGATCAGCTCAGAATCGCACCAATTCGTTAATTGCGAGACCGCCGCTCTGTAGTAGCACGCCGCGTGATGACAGAGAGTCCGAGACCAAAGAACGCAGTTCCGGAACGCTAAAGCGTAAGCGGTATCAGCAGCAGGAGCCACTGGACGCGGGCATATCCCGGTTGCCCGAAATAACCGAAGAAGAGGAGCAGCAAATGGAGCCGGAGAGATCAGCTGTACGGCAAAGCAAACGCAAGGCAGCAACGAAAACATGTGGACACCCCCAAAAGCGGTCAAAGGATGATATGCCTCTGGAAACACGAGCGCGAAAACAAAATTCTTCTCGAATATACTCTGACTCAGATTCCGAAACAGAATCAGAAGCAGATGCAATGCCGCGCACAGACGAATTCTATGCTGCAGACGAGCAAACACCTGAGCCGAGAGCAGCGCCTGATCCGGCTCCGGCGCCCGTACTTAACGTGGCGCAAAACCAACTCTTGCAAATGACGGACTGGCTGCGTGGTGTTAGTGATGCGGCGCCCGAGTCCACTGAGGATGCAGCCAGCGTCGCGAGTGAGGAAGAGAACAATTCAATGCGCTTCAGTACGTTAATTTTATATACATAATCTTTAATTTAGGCTCGCAGCCTAATCTGGTTTATTAGTCCCCCTTAAGACAGGCTGTTAGTTTGAACCTGCTTTTCTTTCTGGATTTGAACCAGCTCCATTTTGTGAAGCTAGTTTTCTACAACTGTGAACCGAAGCTTTAAGTTCGCGTTTTAGACATTCTGTATTCGAATCTTCCGTTCTCACATTCTGGATTTGAACCAGCGCTTTTTCGTGAAGCTAGTTTTCCACAACTCTGAACCTAAGCTTTGAGTTCGAAGCTTCGTTTTGGGTTCGCATGCGCGTTTTAAACATTCTCTATTCGAATCTTCCGTTGTCACATTCTGAGTGCGAACCAGAACACCTGCTCAGATCCAGTCTTCAGCCTGATTACTTATATTATGGTAAACGTATTTCTTGCAGCATCGGCGGCCACATTGGAGTTCTTGAACTTGGACGGCGTTGAATACAGCTTCTACGGAACGGAGGACAAGTGCGCCATGGGCTACATGCGCTTCCAGCCGCTGCAACAGCGTGGCATGAAACGCAACAAGTCCAATACTTTGGTGCGTATAAATATATATATATATTTAAATATATATTGCAGTTAATAAAATAACATTTTCTTTTTCCTTTCAGCGGTTTCTGGCGCTCTACGGCGAGTTTGAAGTTGAGCTGGACAATGGCTCGGGCGAGATGCAGAGATGCATTTTGAAAACAGGAGATTTGGTTGAGATTAAAATGGGTAACTATTATTTGGGTGGATTTCCAAGAGCATATCACATAATAATCTGTGTTCCAATTACCTTGCAGGCAGCCGCTTTAATATAACCAATCGCTTGAATGAGATCAGCCTGCTGATCGTGAATCGCAAGTGAATAGATCGATTTGCAGTTTATGTTTCCATCAACATATTCACATGCCAAACCCACCGATAGATAAAACAAAATCTGCACATACAATGTATGTATATATATATTTCTTTGTTTTTTCCTTCGACTTTTGAATAGTTTTAAATCTTTTGTTTTTGTCCGTGCGACATGAATATAAATATATTTTGTTAACGTGAACACAAGAGCTTGTGAATTTTTTTTGCTATTTTTGTATTGTCGGTGCCGGGTCCTGTAAATCCCTTAAATATCTATATGTGTACGTTTAAACTGAATGCATATAAAGTTCAGTTAGAGAATTGCCTTAAATATGATTTTCTCCATGTGGAATTTTCATATTTAAAGGGTTTGCTTAATAGATGTAAATTCAGATATATATATATATCACATATTTTATATTATCTGCCAGATAATATCTGGTATATACATAGATATTGGAAGCGTCGGTCGAGAAATGAGTTCTTAATAGGGAAAATGTTTTGTTTTTCAAGATTATCTTCACAAAACAAGGCAGTTATGAGCCTCATGCCTGTAACATATCTGCAGTTTGTCGAAATGGTTTTTACTAAGTATATTTAAAGTATTAATTAAATATTTATTAAATATATTTATTAAATAAATATATCTTTGAATGGTTTTCTGCACATTTCGTTAGCAACTACTCAAAACTGTTGCCTACTTTTCAGCATGCGCGCGAATGAAACCCTTCCGATACCTCTTAACCTCTGCTTAACTTGGAACTGACGTCTGTCAATGGTTTTGGCCATTTGTTGGTTTCCCCTCTTTTCCGCATTTTGTTGTTGTTAGCGGAAAACTTTTGCATCGGGGTTAGCGAGAGCACCTACGCAAAAGTTGAGGCAACGTCATCGCCGAGCTGCCACATTGTGTGGCAGCTAGGCGAGCTTAATCCTAGCCCAAGTAAAGGCACACTCGCGTCTGCTCTACATATGTATGCATGTGTATCTATCTCTCTATCTGAGCTGCTTACAATTTCAAGTTCATTTAATTTCCATTTTCTCGCAATTTTAGCAAGTTGCACGTAGCACGTGGGTGCCTGTGTGTGTGTGTGTGTGTGTGTGACTTCAAACGCAAAACGCAAACAAGCAAAAAGCAACAACATTAAACAAAAACAGCAACAACAACAACAACAAGAAGAAGAAGAACTGGAACAACAATGATGATGATGATGCTGCCGCCGACTTCTGTTTCTGTTCCGCTCTGCATGCAACTTTTTAACACATTTTGCACGTTTGCTTTGTGTAGCAAATGTCTTAAAAGTAACAAGAAACAAAAAACTGTAATCTGCAGAGTGCTGACAATTTAATACCCTAACAGTCATCATCTGTCATATCAGATTTGGGATATATATACCCCCCCACACACACATGCTATGTGCTAAGGCAAAGTTTAGGTCGAATTTTTTTTGAGTTTCAGTTGACTTATTTCCATTTCGATATTTTAATAAGTTGCTGTAACTTATGTAATTCGAACTTTATATGAATCTTTCATGCCATATTTCTCTAGTAGAGGTAAGGGGTTACGGCGGGGATTAAGCGATAGTTTTAGTGGGTAAAAGCTCCACACTTTTCAGCTTTTCAGCTCCCACTCTGCACTTACTCAAAAACCTAGTCTTTTTCCTATGAGCGCTTGATCATATAGTTGTCCGATCTTTTTGAGACTTGGTTTATATGTGAATTGTATAAAAAAGTTCATATTTTTCTAAGTCTGTTTAAGATAACAGGAACTGAAGTTTTGTCAAATAATTCCCATAACAGGCATATGATATAGATTTTCTAGTCCGAACAAGTACTTTCTACAACTAAAAGAAAGAAAGTCTCATCAAGATAGCCTTACGAATTATCCATAGAAACATACCTATACTGCTTAACAATTCATATCCCTTATCGATTCGGAGATGTTGTCTCCTTCTTTTTGGAAAAAGAATAACACCCGCTGAAAGGGTAAACAAAAATACATACATTTGCCGTGAGATGAAGCCGAAGTGTGAGGAAATGTGTAACGAGTGGGTATGAGGCGCATAAACTGTGCGAGGGAATGTGCTCTGTAAAGGTATACACTATAGTTGCATAATGGTAAACGACTAGCAGGTACCCTTTAAAAGTTCAGATTGTATTTGGAGAGTTTTCAAAATATACTGTTTTTTTTATCATTAACTATCAACGTGGTTTAGCAATGACTTTTTGTATATGGAGAATTTGTAATATTTATTGTTTATTAACACAAACTTTTACGTAGTTAAAAAAAAGCACTGACGACGTCTGGACATTAAGTCTCTCTAGTGTGGGGTTCGAACCAGCTTCCATTCTTTGCTTGCCCTGACTGTTTGTATTTGGAGATTATATTTGGAGAATTTGTAATATTTACTGTTTATTAAGATAAGTTCTTACGTTCTAGTTAAGAAAATTGCGATGTCTAGACATTAGGTCTCTCTAATATGGGGTTCGAACCAGCTTCCATTCTTTGCTTGCCCTGACTGTTTGTATTTGGAGATTATATTTGGAGAATTTGTAATATTTACTGTTAATTAAGATAAGTTCTTACGCAGTTAAGACGACGTCTGGGCTCACTAATATGGGGTTCGAACCCTCATTCTTTTTTTTTTTTTGCTTTCTGTGACAGTTTGCTACGAAAGTACAAAACTTTTGTGTATCTTTGATTATGTTGAAACTTCTTGCGACAAAAGCTTAGAGCAAAGCATGTTAATCTGATAAGATTCCCTAGACGAACATACCCTTTACACACGTTTAGCGTGGGTAGCTGAAGTAAAATTAAATCAACAGTCGAGCAGTGATGAAAGGTCGCAAGGAATCGACTGGAGGTTCGTGCCAAATGCTGTGTTTTTTGTGGTTGAGAAATTGTATTTGAAATTAACAAAACAGCAACTGGCGTGCATTACCAATGCGTAAAGCTCAAATCCTTTGATCAAGCACACGCGCACAGCGGGCCGATGAGCACCTGGCGCTGTTGTTGTTGACAACTTGTTCCAAGCCTTGCCTCGAAAGTGGCCTGGTCAAATAGCCGACGCGTCACGCCCACTGTCAGGTGAAACTTGTGCATGCCAAACAGTTTGACACGCGCCGCACACCCAATGCCAAATACTTAGCGAGTGGACTACGTGTCCAACCAGTTGCTCCTGTTACGGGCTGCATTTAAATTCGAGCAGCTTGACTCTTACATACCCACGGCTATGCACAGTTCAACATTTGGGTTGGAAAAATTGCAAAAATTGAATTTAAATCTTAAAATGAATAGCATCCCATATTGTACATGTATATCTGATCTCTACGAGGGAAACCAACTTAATTTTAAGCTGAAGAGAATGCACTAGGTCATCGGCTCGCAGCTCAGCTGTGTTGAATATGAATATTCAATGTGAATATTATCCAAAGATTCGTCAACCAACATTTTGGGCAGACTTCTAAAGGAGCTCGGTCATCCAAATGGACAATGGGATTGCCTTAAGAGAAGTAGGTGAAGGACTGGCCATTATATATATAGATATTTACATATTTAGATGTATATGTTTAAATATCCGTAGTTTTTAGAAAGGATATCAAATTTGCTCATTATTTTTAGATAGATTTAATAAAAAAGTGTTGAAAAAGAAAGCTGCAAATGGTGAGGGTGGTGGTGGTTAGCGGCATCGAACCTGGGCCCTTTCGCCTGCGGGATGAACGTCTTGCCATTAAGCCAGACGCGCAATTGGAAAATTTCATTTCTTATGTATAGAATTTGCTCATTTAGATAAATTAAATAATAAGTATTGAAAAAGGTCTTTTAATGGCGGTGGGTTGTCCGGCCTCGAGCCTGCGGCAGCTCGCTGCCGGGAAGAACGTCTTGCCATTAGGCCACACGCACAATTTGCAAATATTTCTTTTTAAGTGAGAGAAGAGCAAGAGAGTGAAAGGGAGGAAATGAAGAGAGAGGTTGTGCATAGAAATTGTACGCAAAGCGATGTGGGTCAAATTTTCGTTTGTTATAAGCCGCAAAGCTTAAATCCTGGAAATCCTGGCATTAAATATTAATTCCGAAAATGATTTACATTTAAAACGAATTGAAATTAAATGTAAGCCAACATTTTGAACTGAGTCGGTTATAATACACCGCACAGCATTTGTGGCATGATTGATGGACGAATTAATGATGATGATGATGATGATGATGATGATGATAATGGCAGGTGCTTGTGCAGGGCATAAGCAGCTGGCAGACATCAAACATCTAAGCTCATTACAAAGGTAAACATTTTAATTTTGTGCACACATTTGCACAGGCGTCGTTCGCCCTAAGACGATGCGATACGCTCTGCCAGGATATCGTCCTGCAAGTAGTCTACACACACACACACACACACACACACACACCATAGAGCCATCCGACTGAGGTGTAGCCAACTTTCAATTGAATTGCATCAACGTTGAGTCGAGCGCTGTAAAAATTTAATTAAAATGTCTGTCGCATAAGGTAAATAATACAGAAAAATTAGAATGCACATTATAGATGTTCCGAAACGACATTTGTTTGCTCTGAACTTTTTCCTATCTAGAGATGGGCACAATGGTGTTTTCTTTTCCCTTTTTTTTTTTAACATAACACGAGACGAACACGAAATCCGCGCGCAAAGTTTCACGCACGACCTTTAGATCCAATATTTTTTTTCTTGTTTAGTTAGGCAAAAAGAGTTTAGCTTTTGACTGTGTTGTGTCTGATTATATAAATGGTTATTATATTAAATTATATATTTTATATATACTCTCCAATCAACTCTAATATATGTTTTTAATTCCAACACAGAGCAAATTTTTGTGTTGAATTTACGTTTTTGTAGCTTCTTTTCTTATTCCGAGTCGTGCATGTTCGTGTCACGCGCCCAAATTTTGCCCGCTCAGCTTTTTCTTTGTCTTGTGTGTGTGTGTGTGTTGACGTTGAAACGAGATTTGTGTTATCAAGTATACGCCGTGTGTGCAACCCAATTCGCAACCCGTAGCCCGCACTCCGCAACCCGCACCCCGCACTCCGCTCGCTGGGCACACCACGGGCTTCCAAAAAGGTGTTCATGCATATTTAAAAACTTGACGGGGTGTGAAGTGCGGATTGCTTGTTGTTGTCCACAAATCCATTCTGAAATTGGCCACCTTGCTCCGTGCATCTCCGTGCACTGCGAGCCACAAAAAAAAAACAACAACGACAACAAAGTCCAGAAAGGACTCGCCAACAAGTCGAGTGTAAACTTTTTCGGCATCTCCCGCATCCCACATCCCACATCCCGGCGCCCGAGTGTCTCATGTGCCTGGCACATGGTCGCATAATGGACCCATGTCAAAATTTAATGTGGTTCTTTTTGTGGCGGGTCAACTTTGCATATATGCCAAATAGCTGACCGCAGCCTTTTGTTGCCAATGTTGTTGTTGTTCGAAAGTGTTGGCAAAAGGCAGAAGAAGAAGAAGAAGAAGAAGGAGCGCGTGTGTGTGTGATATCACAGTTAATTGATTTGCCAATCCAACGATTGTGCAGACGCATATTAAAGAGGCATTAGATCTGCAAATATATGGCAAATATTATTTACCACATGCAGGAATACACACTAACAAATTCCTTATAATAACGCGTTTAAGGAGCTTTTGATTTCAATTAATGCACCAGACTTAACATTGCTGAAGTTGATCTGCATTTTTGTCAGTGTACTTCATTAATTATCAATTTAATTCCTTAATTCTTATTTGGCTTTTGCTTCCATACCAAGCATTTAATTTATTGCTCAAATATTGTTAATTTTATAAATAACTTTGGCATGGTTTTAAAACAAACATGAAAATGTTATTTTATATGCTTTTATATGCAAACCAACTATTTTTGCCGCGCACGCAAATTTACCCAAAATATTTGCTTAATTGCATTTGTTGCATATGCCAAAATATTTTTAATTGAGTTTTTAGCATGTTTTCCACACAGCTATGGAAAATCAAATGTAATTTTCTTTAAATTCTTGTTGATTTAGCTCTTTTAAAAATAAATTCAATTATTTGCTTTTATTGCGCTCAATTTAAACGCGAGCGCCCCAAAAAGCAGGCAACAGAAATTGAAAATCGCCGCGTGGCAAATGCAAAACCAAATGCAACGTGTCGGGTTGGCCTAATTGCAGGCCAGACTTTAATAGCATGCCACACACACCCACACACTCACACGCACAAACACACACAGATACACCCAACCACATATCCCCACGCGCACACACACACACCCTCACACACTCACACACTCCCACATTCATTTGATGCCTAATAACTGGCAGCAGCAGCAGCATCAGAATTTCGCCCAACTTTCGGCACTCTTGAATCCGCACGCGTCTATATAGTCTTTGTATAAGAATACATATGTATATATATATATATATACGCATATACTATATGCATGCCCACTCGCATATCCATTTTCAGGAACATTTTCAGACACGTTGCACCCCACGAATGTTAATTAACGCTGCGGCTACGTTCATTGCATTTGCGGACTGATTAAAGCAGCCCCAAAACAAGCCCAAAATATCTATGCAAATGCCAAATGGCAAATGCAGTGTCTGGGTCCATTAGAAGTGCAGCCGCTGACCGAGATCTTCCATGCTGGTGCATAATATATTTGAGTACTTTGTGGTGATGTCTGCTAAGCTTTTGCCCAGGTGAGTTGTTGGTCTGACCTTAAAATTGTTGTTACTTTTGTATTCATTTTAATGAATGTAAAATGCCCGTTGTTGCTCATGTTTAAATACCCTGTGCGCACGGAAGACCGGGTATATTGCTGATGTGTGAACGTATGTAACAGTCGGCTGTAGGGACTGCAAAATCTCGCATAATATTATCGATAACTGCTTTAATTTCCCCATAGAATCGATAAATATCGATTTTAATTCCTCGTTATTTTAACTTATTATGGAGTATTTAAAAGCCTTAAACATCATGTAGAATCATATATAACATAGAATACATGACTTTTTGAGAGTCCTTCCTGCATGTACCTCACTTTAAGAGATATTTTGATTGGATAAACATAAAAGTTAGCGACCTGGGTGGGATATAGGGTATCTGCCAGTCGGGCTTCGGCAATTGTTGCCAGCTAAAATAAATTATTCAAATTAGTTCTCGTTCTGCATTGAGAAGGGTTTGATTTGCGGGTCGGCTGGCTGCTGGCCATCCAATTCCGGTAACCCGTATTTTGGTTAACCAAGAAGGTTTTTCGTTTGCGGTCAAAATAGCCAAAGGTGTGTGTGTGTGTGTGTGTGTGTGTGTGTGTGAGTGTGTGTGAGTGTGATCATAATTAAACTGCGGTAATTTGAATAGCTTTTGAAGGCCATTCGGGCGCACTTTTAAATGCCATCAGTTTAAGCCTGAATAGAAATAGGCAATAAAAAATAAATTTAGAATAAAATTCCAAAAGTTGTAGTTGAAAAATCGCAGTCAATTTGCGAATTTCAATTGCGGCAATTGCTTTTAATGCAATTAAGATACTTTTTCCACGGAAATGAAAATTCAAATGCGACTTTTTTGTTGGGCAACATACAAATTGAACATAGAGCAGATATTAATATTATTTTAAATTCGATTGGGCAGCGGAAATGCAACTTGTGGCTTATGCATGGCGGCATTTGAATTTCCTGACCTATCTCTGAGAGGCGGGAGGGAGGAAACGAAAACGCAAACTTCAATTTTGGACGCACAGCCGCCGGCTAATGGAAAAGCCTTTTGCCCAACCCCAACCGCAAGGTAGGCAGTCTAGCATATGTATGTCCTGCCTGGCAGGACACATCGGTGCAGGCGTGCCCAAAAATTGCAATTGATGTCCAGCCGGAGCACGGCGCCCGGCGAAAGTGTTTTCATATGTAGGAAAGGCAAATGGTAAAGCGTTAACGTGTACGAAATTGCAGGCAAAGTGGTTGCCCGCCGGGATTCTGTCCCGCCGTCCGGTCCAGCACAGTTCAGACCAGAAATGAGCAACAGTTCGTTTTGGACCGGAAAGCGGCTTTCCAGCGTGGGCTTGTCCAAATGGGGCTGGCGCAAGCGCAAAAATGGTATTGTGGTAGGGGAAAGGTTAGTCGAAATTGTACTGCAAAAGGCAGTAGAAAGTGTAGTAGATTTAGAAAAGTAGCTTATTTAGCAGCGAGTGGTTGTAGTAGCAAATAAAAGGAAAGTTCAGCTGAAACTGAAGCAAAATATAGTTTAAAGTGAAGTCGAAATTGCTTTAGATACCCTAGCAGAAACTTTTAAATTTGCTAAAAAAGTTGAACAGCATTTGTAGTAGAATGTGGAGTAGATCTATCACATTTTACTGACAATTTTAATATTTTAAAGTTAAGAGTTTGCCGCAAAACAATATCAAACAAGGATCTTTGAAGACGAATCTTAATCGTTTTCCACCCATTTTCCACCTAAACAGGGGGAATTCTTCAATACCTTGTCACTTGGATCATTAAAAGTAACTACTGTAAAGAATTTAGCTGGCTAGTTCTTACGGCTTGGGCTGTGCTTTAATCATCAATCGTTCAATCAGTCAATCAGCTAGGTAGAATAGAAAATGTACAAATGTATAAAATATTGATAGATTGTGTTCTGAGCTCAGCTTCATAGCAGTATATAGTGTAAAGATTGTCATTTGAAAAACTTTTTCTTAGTATAACAAAAATTATAATAATTTATTCAACTGATGTAACTGATTGATTTGATTTGATTGAAATATTCTCTTCGATATCTGAAACAATATTTGCGCCATTTCGCGTTGTTTGTCTCAAGCAGCTTCCTATTCCCAGGCCACTCGCTGTTGTGCCCATATCAGCTGTCGGCCAGCAGCTGGCAGCTGGCAGCTGACTGTGTTATCAGCCACCTTCGAGCAGCCACCCACCCAGCAGGTGGCAACACCTGCTCACTGGAACAGGTTGCAACTGGAAGCCGCCAGGCGCCGCTGCCTTCGTGTGCTCGTCGTCGATTGTCGTCTGTTGGTTGTCGGCATTCGGCTGCGGCTCGTCTGAATCGTTTTGTGTTGCCCTGTCGCAACAGTTTGGGCCACATTTCAGTTCCTGGTCGGCGTTGCACGTTAACGGTACCTCGAACGGAACCTAATCGGAGCACAACAAGTTCGCCTTTGTTTTCGTATCGTATGAATCGCGAGTTTCCACCAAAAACAAAAGTGTTAACAACACCAATTTAGGCGTGCGTTAATCGTGCTCAACCAGTGCTAAAAAAAAAAACAAATAAAAAATTGATCACGTTTATAGAAATTTGATGTTATGAGCCATTTGTATGCGCAACACTTGGGCTGATTGATATTCAATATCACTTTGAAATATCGCAAAAGGTAATGCCAAATGTGTTTCTGTGAAGTGTTGTACATCATTATTTTATAGTGTTTTAGTGTTGAGAGACACCTTTGGTTTTTATATGAATTTTTAATTGAATTATGAATTGGTTTTTAAATAGTTTTTGCTAACTATTCGAAACCGATTAACAGTTGAGTCGGTGATTTGTTAGTTTATGGCCTATATTTATTCTTAAAAGTAGTCACAGATTCTTCCTGATTTCTTTACACACAGTTAATAGCCTTGCAGAGGGTATTTTAGTTGAATCACAAAGTGTGTAACGTTTTGAAGATGACCTCTTTGAACCCTTTAGGTATAAGTATTCTTGTCTTCTTCATCTCGATCTGTTTCTCTATTTTTATGCAAATAAGTCTCAGCTTTAAGCTATTCTCATTGAACTTATGAACTGTACTAAGTATATTCCGAATATACAAGCAAAATATTTTCTTTGGAGAAAAATAACGTAAATGTGCCATATGCAGAAAAGGGATTTAAATCTTTAGTCAAGTCTAAGAAGAATCTATAATTCTCTCTCGCTCTTAAATATTAGTTAATATTAAAACATATTTCTTTTTGATTTTACAAGTTATTCGAGAATCTTTCCTGTTTAAGAACTGCCTTTCGACTCATTTAAAACCATTTGCAATGCTTTCATAAGCAATTATTTAGCTAACAATTATTTTAGTCAACATTTTGCCCCAATTTTGACTCATTAACACTGCCAATGGCATTAGAATCTGCTAATCCTGTATAAGCCTTCACAATGTTGCAGCCTGGCAGTCAAGTCAAGTTCATCTGGCGTCAATTGGTTGTGCAAAATTTTGCATTTTGTTGCAATAATTGCCAGCCACGGCAAGTTTGCCCTGCACACGCACACGCACACCCATTGAGGCGGCATAAACGGGGTCGTCAGGCAATTCATATCCAAAGTACGCCTTGACTTAGGCAGCTGCAGTGGCAAGTGCCCCTCGGGGCCAACCGCAAAACCCACTGTTTGCCACGCCTCCAGCCTTAAGCGCACAATGCCGTGCCAGGAACTGCAGCTATAATAACAACAATAACAACAATAACAACAAATAACCATTAAAATGCAGTCAAACTAAAAACAAAAAAAAAAAAAAAATTAAATAAGGGGTCCGTTTGCCGCAGACTTAATACCCTTCTAAAAAATTTAGATATATATATATCACATGAATGATAAATATTTACATCACATTTGGCAAAGATTTAATACCCTTCTAGATATATATATATATATATATATATATATACACATTAATGAACAATTGTTTTGAAGTGCTTAGTATGATATATTATTATTATGATGATATATTAGTATTACGATCCTGATTAGATTAGGCTCATAGCTGGGAAGCTAATTGCTGAGCTTTAAGGATTAATCTTGAAAACCAAAGCAGTTTTCTCTATTGGCATTCAATTATTGGCCAATTGTTCTTATGCATGATATGATATAGGAGTTTGACATTGGGCGGAAATTTGGCCCGATGCAGCTGTACTCGAATTATGTTCTATGTTCCACAAAAAGACAGATATGAGAATATGGCTATTGCACAATTTATTAGCTAGTTTTTATGCCCTCAAATACAAGGGCATAACAAAACCAAAATAACAATAATAATGTCTGAAATAGCAGGAAATTCATTTTGCAGCGACAACCGAAGCGATTTGAAGCATGTGCCTGGCCAGGGAATTGGCCAGAGGATTGGTCCTGGTCTTGGTCTTGGGTTTTGGGTTTGGTATTTCGTGCGCGTTTCGGGGGCAGAGTCTGGACAGGCACTTGGTAAATGCATTTGGACTTTACTCGCAATCGCAATTGCTCTGCCATCCCGCACACTCCCTCTCTGGCTGTTGCTCTCTCTGTTTTTCTGTTGTCTCTGGCTTATCTTTATTTCACTTTTGCTTTGTTTCGCTCGCCTTTGTTAGCAATTTGTATTTCAATGGTTTTTGTAATTGAGTTGAAAGTTTGTTTTAATTTTGGAATTCATTATGTTGCTGTCGTTTCGAGCATAGCTCTAGCTCTACCCAAGCGCCTCTCTTTGCGCTTCTCAAATGCAGCACTTCCATCCATTGACAATAAATATGCCATAAGCTGAACAAAATGCATTAGCTGGAATTCACTTGGCTGCTGTCCTTTTAAGCTCTATCTGCTCTCTGGCGCCCCTCTCGGCGCTTCTCATGTGCAGCACTTAATCAACTGATATTAAAAATGTTAGGTCATGTTATCGATAAAATGCGTCAGGCATGAGCCCGACTCTTCTCACTTTCCGCCGCCCTTGCATCCGCTGGTCAAACCTGGCGAGCTCTTTCACGATTTGCCCATTCTCAATCCATTGTTGTCCGGACAACGCTGGCACGCAGGCTTATCCATTACCCCAATGGCAAGGACGACCGCTGGTTCGCAATTAAAAATGGTGCCCATAAAACGAGGAAATTCCTTGGAAATTTCTACCGCAACAACAAAAGTGACCATTGATCAATTTACAAGGCATAACCAAAATGAACAACGTCATGCGGACAACTTTCAACGGACGTCCCGCCCCTAACAGCTGCTCATGTCACGTCTTGTCCTTACACTCGAAGAAAATACATAGAATTTTCGCAAACTTCACACTCCGAAGTACATCGAAATTTCTGTGAACGGAATCTTTATTTCATTAAAATTTTATTTTATTTATTTTTTTAATAATTCTTTTGTCTGTCGGTCTGACAAGAATTAATATTGGGTTATTTTCTCTGAGTGTAGATTTATAGCTCTCTTTCGTTGTGTTGCCCGCCTCGCACTGGCTCTTTAGTTATTAAGCGCAGAATTTTTAATTAAATTTTCGCTTGAATTAGCCGCATTTCAGTCACGTGTTAATAATAACAATCAAACGTCCAAGTCGAAGCTCCCAAAAAGCGCCCACCATTTCCCGCTGCGCCGTGACTCGGGGCCGTGACGTAAAGCCCCCAATGATAAGTCGAAACTTACTACGCCCAATTGATTTTGGCTACGTTTTAGAGATTTATGACTGCCGCCTGCTCTGACAGCTGATTATAATTATGCCCTTACCGCATTGATTGGCAAAGGGTATGCAAAGCCAGTCAAAGGGTTGACATGTCCAAATTGTTGAATGGGTCTCATTAACTGATATTTGAGCTGAAAATTTTCGGATCTAGTCAGTGGGAAGGCTCATCAAAATGAACTATTAAACGTTTGAGCTGATTCGCTCATTTAATTTACTCATTCATTCATTCAAGCGGTCATGAACTATTCGCTTTGCTCAGTTCTTCGGAATGCATCGTTCATGACCGACTGAGCAATTGAACGAGTGAATCAAATTACCGATTTAGTTTGCAACTTGAATGTGAACGATTGCACTTAGTCACCAAATTGAACTGAAAGTCCCCACTTTAGTTAAAATGTTAAATTTTTTTTTATCAAAAATCATGAAACTTGTTGCATTTGGTTATATAGTTATATTAAATTCAGAATTTCAATTTTTTTGTGATGGAAGTGAACACTAAAATCTCTTGCTCAATTTGAAAGTTTTGTTCCTTTTAGAGCACAGGTGGCTTAATGGACAGTAGGTCTACTGGCTAGAGAAAGCCATGGTTCAACTCCAGTAAAATTTAAGTTACGCAAATGTCTTCTGTTATTTGCCAATTAATTTATTTTTAGCTGTTAATTAGCGTGTGAAGGGAGCATATGTTGCTTAATGGTCAGTCACCTGGCTAGAGAAAACCATGGTTCAACTCCAGTAAAATTTAAGTTAGGCAAATGTCTTCTGTTATTTGCCAATTAATTTATTTTTAGCTGTTAATTAGCGTGCGAAGGGAGCATAAGTTGCTTAGTAGTCGGTCGCCTGGCTAGAGAAAGCCCTGGTTCAACTCCAGTAAAATTTAAGTCAGACAAATTTGTTTCTTTTATTTGCCAATTAATTTATTTTTAGCTGTTAATTAGCGTGTGAAGGGAGCATATGTTGCTTAATGGTCAATCGCCTGGCTAGAGAAAGCCATGGTTCAACTCCAGTAAAATTTCTTTTATTTGTCAATTAATTAACTTTTAACTGTTTCTTTTTACGGAGTATTATTTTAAGTACAATCTAATAAGACATTTATAAGAGCTCATCCCAATGCGGTTGGGGTATATTTAAGTCGATTCCTTGTGGGGTATTTTACTTGTTTGACGTGGTTTGCTTGTTGTTCATTAAAGCCAAGCGGCTTTAACTGCTGCTGATAAGCCCCATGCATACATATAACATACATCCCATATATGTGACTAGATATACTCCTTTATTATTGGGATAGTCGCCTAAACCGTTGCCTGCGCGCAAGGCTGTGTAATAAATGACTAATGCATAATAATAATAAAAGCTATGCAAGTCTTTCAGAACAGAAATCGTTGTCTTTAAACTTTGGAATGCGCAAGAGCTCCACGAGACAGCCATTTCCACGCCCACACACAACATTTCGCCCATTTTCATACTTAGACTACGAAATACCCATGTGGAAAAGTCGCGCATATTTCTGCTAGTTACGTATTTTCGTTTTCATTCTCATACATTTTACAGTGTCTGCGGCATGCCGTAGTCCCCATTCCCATCCGCCCACTCGAGGAGGGAGTTGGAGTGCTGCTCGGTGTGTGTTGGGGGCGGAGCACTGGCAAGGGGGAAGGGGTGGGGGGCTGACAGCAGCAAGCCGAAAATAAGAAAAATCTGTCAACGCCACTTTTCACTTTCCGCTGCCAGTCAACAGCAGGAGCAGGGGCAAGACTAGGAGCAGGAGCAGGAGCAGGACCTGGAGAGAGAGAGCGGCAGCTGGAACCCATCCCTCCCATGCCCATCTTCATGTTCATCCACAAAATATGCCAAAGCGCTCGCAAATTGATTTAAACGCGGCAGCGAGAAGGAGCTGGGCTTGGCTGCAGCTTGTGGCATGGGCTCGAGGCTGTGATGCAGCTAAACGTGAGCATAGCTATCACATAGCATAGGCACTTACCTTGCCTCGGGCGACGGCTCGACTAGCAGATACCCTGTACGCAGCTATGCAATCCCCAGTTCACAGTGAATCTGTCGAAATTCGTGTCTCTGGTTGGAGAATTCTCCAAGACGTGTTTCAATAAAAAGTATATTTCAAATGTAGATTAAAGATTTCTGCAAATTTACGACTAGCAGATACTCTGTACGCAATCCACATGCGAGTTAAAAAGTTTATTATTTTTGATAAAGTGAATCTGTCGAAATTCTTATCTCTGGTTTGCAAATTCTCCAAGACGTGTAGATTACACGGATTCCTGCAAATAGACGCAACTGCAATCTATTGCAAACGGTATACCCTTTATACGCATTTTCAATGGGTATGCCCCATAAATAGTGAAAAGCTCTTACCTGCTACAGCAGCTATAGCTGTAACTGTCGTAGTTAAAGGGCTGAGCTACAAACTGGCATTGAATCAAATTCATAGCATCTTAAGCCAACCCCTGCCTGCCCCTGCCAGCCCCTGCTTCCCCCTGCCAACCCCTGCCTGCCCCTGCCTACCCCCGCCTGCCCCTCGCGCAAGACCAGTTAATAGTTCGTTTCCGAAAGAGTCGTTGTTTAGAAGCATTTAAATTAGCAACTGCCAAGTGGAAACTGAAAACTGAATTTAATTAGCTGGCAAATGAAAGGAAAACACAGTGCCCAAATACCCATACGCACACACACACACACACACACACACACATGTTGCACACATGTGGCGACATCTAAGTACTTATGCACTCGGAGAAACATTGTTATTTCCAATTCATGGCATATGGAATATTCCTACAACATTTTGTTCTTCATATTCTGGAGTATTCATAAATTAAACATGAATGTTTAAATATAATAAACAAAATTGAAGTACAAATAACTTAAACCTAGAATTTAGGTAAATAGACTTAAAATTCTGTTGAATATTATCTTAACATTTCTGAAACCGAATATTTTATTTGAATTCTGTACTAAGAAGAAAAAATACTTCAAATTTCGTTCGATTGCAACTTACTTGAAGTTTTCTTTAAGTGTAAGCTGTTCTTCCCCACACATTTGTATGCCTTTTATAAAAACTGAAAAGCGAGCTGATGAAAGCAGCAAAATCGTGGAGAGTAGAATGTGTTTCGATAAGAGCACAAAGAAGACAAGCACTATTCATACATGCACATATGGCATGTATATATATGTATGTATGTGTGTGTGCGTGTGCGTGTGTGTGTGTGTGTGTGTGTGTATTGATGGCCTCAATTAAGTGCCTGGACGCATTTCGGGTTCAATTTGGCCAAAGCAACGCCTCATCATATGCCACGCACATCGACAGACGTTCCAAAATATTCCAATTTTTTTTTTTTTTATTGCCAATTTCTCGAAACCTTTTGTTGAGCTCCGGCCTCGGCCTCGGCTTGTTGTTGGGCGCCTTAAGCGGATGCATAAATATTTAAATTTGTTGTTGTTGACGAAAATTGATAGGATTTAATGACATTAGGGACAAGAATCTGAAGCGTTTCATGATGCCTGAGTCCCTGATAAGCTGCGCCTCACAAAACAATGTGTGTGTGCGTGTGAAAAGGGGGCTGGAGAAAGCGGGGGGGGGGGCGGAGGGCTAAGTGTTAAATGCCATCTCCTTTACCGATTTAACTGATTTATGAGCTTTCAGACCATTAAAAAGCCATAAACCGAACCATTAGACAATTGATCTCGATGCCACAAAAACCAAATAGAACATCATTTCAATAATTGCTTTGCCCAGCGATTAGTTGGCGATATATTTTATTGGAATCAAATATATATATGCAGATATTTGCTTGGCCATCGTGTCATTATCTATACGACTAGCTGGAACTTATATAGTTCGCACAAAGCACTGACCAAATAGATTTTATTGCCAGTTGGTTGTGTTTTTATTGCCAATTGTTATTATCTTTTGCATATTTATTACGGCTCCCCAAACCAAAGGGCAGTAGCCCCTTTTAACACCTAAATAATTGGATATGAATATTAATATTTATTGAAACTTGCAATTCAATGAAAATGGTTTCTATTTTAGAAATATAATTTATTTTATTTTTCGAAATATTTTTTCTCTTATGTTAGAAATATTCATGGAGTATTTAAATTTTTTATTTTTTACACCCTAATAATTGCATATGAATAATTATATTTATTGAAACTGGCAATTCAATGAAAATGGATTCGTTCTCGTCTTAGGTTCGAAATATTCATGGGGTATTTAAATTTGTATTTTTCGCATTTCGATTTTATGCAAAACCAATCACAGCCAAAAGTGAGATTTATTTTTCTATTTTTCGATATATTTTTCTTTGGTTTGCAACTCAAAAATGTTTCATAAATCGTGTTGCCGCTTCTCCTTCTCCCTGCAAGAGTTAGCATTTGGAGAATTTGAAGTAGTATGAAACTAATAAATATACCATTGGGCTCTTAAACGACTGACTGCACTGCATAGCGGAAATTTATAAAGCTTCTCTTATGCTTGCTCGTGTGTGAGCCCCACTTGTTTTCTGCATCTGCCTCAGACTGTTGTGGTTCCGACTCTGATAAGTGCTCTGTAAATGCGACATCATATGAAATACATGGAATTTTGTTTGTGCGCGCGACGAACTGTGTTAATTGTTGCTATACCCTGTAATTTGCAGTTGCTTAGAGATAAATCTAGAACTGCATTACATAAATTAAAATATGTATCTATCATGTGGTCAACAGTTATTTTGTCGTCTTCCCTCTCTCTCTAGCGCTTTTCTGCTGTGTTTTTATCGTTTTACAACACTAGCTCAGATAAGCAGCGCTGCCAGCTGGGCAGCAGTTCTGCAATGCAGTCATGGCGTCACATCTCCGAATCATTTTATGTATATGCAGATTACAGGGTATTCGAAATGTGCACACTGTTGCTATACCCTGTGACTTGCAGTTGCTGAGAAATGAATCTAAACCTGCATTACAAAAATTAAAATATATAGTTATTAAGTCGTCAACAGTTACTTTGTCTTCTTCCCTCTCTCTCTTGCGCCTTTGCTGCTGTTTTTTCATCATTTTACAACACTAGCTCAGCTAAGCAGCGTTGCCAACTAGGCTGCAGATCTTCAATGCAGTCATGGCGTCACATCTCCGAATCATTTTATGTATATGCAGATTACAGGGTATTCGCCGAGTTCACCGCCGCATATTGTTGTGTGCTCGTTAAGAACGTTAGAAAGTAACCAAAAATGTTGCTAAACACGACGACAGTCGCCGCTGCCGATGCCGCTTCCACAACACTAACCAAATTGTCGCTTTGCATGTTGCGTATGTGTGAGTGTGTGTAATGGTGTGGTTGTGGTTGTTGAGTGTGCGGTTGCATTGGCAAGCCAGGCAACCATTTGGATGCATCGAAAGTTGGGCCATGCACCTCCTCGCGGCGCAGCGGAGGCAACCATGGTTGCATGCACAATTGATTGCATTGATTGCGCATGCAGCAGGGCAAAGTGTCAGTGTGTGTGTGCGTGTGTGTGTGTGTGTGTATGTGTGTGGTGTCCTGAGTATCTATATTCAGTGCTTTTTGTGCACTTGTTGTGGCCATAATTGAATTTTATGGCCGCTTATTTTTATTGCTGCCCCTGTCAGCTGCCAATTTATGACACAAATCGAATCGTGCATTGTGCCACGTCGAGTGAGGGTGTGCGTGTGTGTGTGTGTGAGGGCGAGGGGGAGGGGTTGCCATTGCTCGGTCCGGGGCATAAATAATTGATGCACGCAAATAGCTAAATATGTCATCAAAAAAATGTTGTTGTTGCCAGGTTAGCTTTGAGCCAGGAAGTGAAACGCCGCCTTATCCTGGCTACCAACAGCTCCAGCTCTTTGCCTAACATCCTACTGATTTGGCCAAATCAATAAAATACAATTTTGTGGCATGCCCTTACCGAGGGTATTCCAATTTTGAGCAAGAAGTAGTATGTTCTTGGTCGACATCAACAGGCGCCTCTCTGTCCATCTGTATGCGTCGATGTCAGGGCCTATATGATCCAGAGACTTGACATTTTAAATGTAACTTCTAGTTTTGTTCGCGCTGATTATGTTTATTTCAAATTATCGATAACACGTCCTTTTGCCATGTACTCCATATCGAATTATCGATTTTTTATTACATGTTCTTTCTCTAGAGTAATTTTTTTTTTTTTTGAATGCCTCAGATACTCGAGCTGGAAAACAATCGATGGGACTATCGATTATATCGATGTATTTGGTGTTTTGGTACAATCGATATTTTCGAAGTTTTTCCAGCTCAAACACTTTTGAGCAAAAGAAAGCGACAAGTAAAATACTTTTAAATGGAATAATTTGTATTTTTCCCTTTTTTTGGATAATAAAATATCTCACAAATTCCAATTAACACGGTCAGAATATAATATAATATAACTTATGTCTTCTAATTCTTTTTTTTTTGCATCGATACTCTTTTCGATACTATTAATGTTTTGCTCAAAAACAATCGAAAATATCGATGGCTTTTCAGCTCCATTACGTTTCTGTGTATGGAAGGAATTTTTGAAAATGCAGCTGCGCGCTGGTTCTAGGCTATTTCCGGGTCGGACATAACCCGTATTTTTTTTACTGGCTGGTTATGGCTGAAATTATATTTTTGCTTGCCTGCTGCGTGGATGATTCAACAATTTGCGCACCTGCTGTTGGTAATACACCATTGTTGTTGTAGTTGTAAATGTTGTTGTTGCTGTTGTGTTTGGTCAAGGGCGTTGTTGTTGTCAGGTGCGAAGGGCCTGAATGTGAGGCCTGCAAAGTAGACAGCGGCATATATTAATGGAAAACAACATGAAAAATTGAAGTAAACAGCTGCAACAGAAGCAACAACAACAGCAACAACTATCACAGACACACGTCGCTGCGCTCATAAATCTCAATTTGATTTGGGTTCCAATGTCCTTCCAGATAAAAGACGGACAGACAGAGGGACCCCAAAAAGAGATTCAGCGATCCAACGATTCGATGATTTTTACTATGCTGCCTTTTCATACTCAGCTATTTTATTTGATTTGCTTGTGTCCTTCTGGCTTTCTCTTGCTTTCACGCTCCTACCTCTGACTCCCTAGCCCCCTCCCCTACCCTACACTCCCCCTTCGCCCACGCCGCCGTTTTGCAGCCTTTGCTTTGGCTTTGACTTGTGCCCAGCGGCGACCCAAATCAATGACTCTTACACATGACTGTGTGTGTGGGTGTGTTTGTGTGTGTTGATGTGTGTCCTGTCACGCCTCATTGCGTACGCCCACTCGTCGACTGCCCCCCTGCCCCGCCACAGCCCCCTTCGTGGCATTGTAACAGTTTCTCTAATTGTTTTGCCACTGTCAATTTGTATTTAATTGCATGGCAATTAGAGGCGGCGATGGCAAAAGTGGGCATGGTCCGTGTCGGAACAATCAAATGAGCTGTCGCTAAACAATGCCACATACAGCGCGCAGCAGCAAGTTTGGCCGTGGCGCCAGCGTGTTGCAAGTGTGGCAAATGTGTGCGCGCGTTTCGCAAGCGTTTTAAAACGCGCTCGAGATGTTGACTACAGTAGAGCCTGATTAAGCGCGATATGGCTCGAAGCAAATTGTTGTGCGTGGGTGGAAAATAATAATTCTTTAAAGCTAACTGCCAAAATATTGTGGGGCGTGGCATCAGAGTTACACGCGTTTCGCTTGCGTTTTAAAAGGCGTGCCAGCTGTTGTCTACAGTAGAGCCTGACTAAGCGCAACATGCTTTACAGCTGACTGTTGTGCATTCGAGGAAAATAGTAATTGATTTAATGCTGCGGGGCGTGGCTTCTGAGTTACACGCGTTTCGCCAGCGTTTTAAAGCGCCCGCCAGCTGCTAGGTATCCTGTGGAATTCTCTCAACTGTTGTGCATCAGCGGACAAGGATAATTGGTTTAGCTAGCTTCTAATTGCTGCTGCTGATGCTGCTGCTGCTGCTGCTGCTGGATATTCGTCCTGAGGGTCCTGGCTGCAGCTTAGCTCTCCAGCAGCGACAGCAGCTAATGAAATTGCTAATAAAACCACACGAGGACAAGGGCCAAGCCACACATGACACAACACACACACACAGACACATATAAACGCTTTCTCTTCCCCTTTCTCTCCCCCTTTCTCATTTTCTCTCGCTCTTCGCGCTCTCTCTGGCCGCAGCATCGCGTCTTAATTGGCCCGCGCTCGCTCTCCGCGCCGAAACGAATTTAATTTATGGTCTCGCGCTGTTGTTGTAAGCCAAGTTGAGCATGCCACGCCCACAATGCTCAGGTCTCTAAACTATAACAAGCAAATGGAGGGGGGACGGGGCGCCCGAAATGGCCGCAACAATGTCCTGGCCAGGCGCTTTGTCTCCGCTTTTGGGCGAGGACAACAGCAAGGAAATCAATTATGTGTGCCAGTCCTTGTGGCTGCGAGTCCTTGTCTATGTTATGTGCTGGGATAGATAGATAATAATGAACGATAAGTGTCAGTGTTGCCGCCCACATCAGTCACGCCCCACTCCCCGAATCCTTTCGCACGCCCACACACACACGCACACACACACGCACGCATCCTTGACAGCGCCTTGCTTGATGCCCCTTCTTGCTGTTGACTCGTCCTGAGTGCATGTGTAAATTTAGCTAACGTTTTAAGTGCCAACTCGGTATGACAACTAAATAATTATGGTCGAGGGGGGCAAGTGCTGCCGGAGAGAGGAGCTTGGCGTGATTAATGGCGCGTTGCAAAAGTGTTCTATGTACGGAAAACTGGGCGTGATGCCACGCAACTCAAATGCCCTACAAAATGGCCAAATATTTTAGGTCAGATGAGGGACATATCTTCTAGAGGGAAACATCTATAGAGTGAATATATATTCTTGATCAGCGGACATGATCACGTTAGGTCCTTCAGGCTGAGAGTTCCGTCTATGTCAAAGGTTTTGCTATAAACATTAAATTTTGAATGTAGCTTCGTCATCTTCTAATGTGAAATATGTTGCCTGTACGTTTCGTCATAGGAAACAACATCTTTCACATTTTCATAAAATGTTGATAGTCGCCCCGAATAATTCGTGTCTTTTGCGAAGATTTTTTGAATTTCATATCGATGTTATGAAAAATATAAAAGTATCATTCCCACAAATAGCTGATATATCAACGAAATCAAGCTATAACTGTAAATTATAATTTTAAAAATCCCACAGCTTAGAACATTTAAAGATGGCCCCTACTAAATCAAATCAAACCGATCAGCTGCTTATTATTATTATTGCTTATATCGAAGAGTTACTTTTGCCACTCACATGTGTTACCGACATCCGACGCTGGCCAATGGAACCGCAGAATGTGAAGTATGTAAATGTAACATATTTTGAGCATAGTGGAATCGCTTATTCGATTGCCATCTTTTAGTTATGATTTATTTAGGCATAAATTTATCTACTTACGCACAGCCTTGAGCTTGGCATGTTGCAGAGTATGTCCTAGTCGGACACTTTCGACCATTTAGTTGCTTTGATTTGTAGCTTGAGCTTAGCTAAGATTTGTTTGATTGATATTCTGTAGAATTGCCTTTAGGTTGCGTAGATGCTTTCGCTTGTTGCTGATATCTCAACAGATCTTAAAGCTATACAGGAAGAGTGTGAGTGCACGAAGATATTTGTTAAGTTTTTAGTTAGGCTTGGATTTAATACCCTGTAAAATGGCTTCTGCTAAGTAGCCGCAGGTGCTTTTCTTTATATATGTCATTCAATCTCTATCCAATCTTTTAGTTAACTGAGAATAGCCCAAAAAGCAGTGTAAAGAGCATGTGAATATTTGTCAAAATTTGTATTACATGCATATGCTTTAGTTTAAAGCTGCCAATATGTCTCACTTCGAAGATTTCTTCAATGCTTCAGCTATCTGGTAATACCCCTTGAAAGTGGGAGGACATGTAAATATTTGTCAAGTGCGTTGCCTTTTCCGGTTATTATGTGACTTCCTGTAGCGATGCTCGCGTTATTTCTTGCTCGGGCCACATCATTAAGTGCGGACTAAAAATAAATGGTAATGCGTCCACTCACCTGAACGTGTATATATGTATATGTTATATATAGATATATATTCCCCAGCAAAAACCGCAACTGTGGCTGTGATTAATCGCCGAAGGAGCTGCCTGTCTGTCCGACTGTCTGTCTCTCGGTCGACCTGTCTGTTGGGTGCGGCACAAAGGAAAAAGCGAATAGAATTTTTGGCGAACTCACAAGCTCGGGTCACGAGGTATTCTGGCCATTACATCAGCGCACAAAAGTAGACTACAGTTGCGACTTCCTGTAACGCATTTTATTTAATTTATTGGCCAGCTTTAAGAGCTCGACTCGAATGCAAATACAATAATTATAGATAAAATATGCGGCTGGATGAAATCAATTTCAAAATTCAATTACAGAATATACACAAATAAAAAGCGAAGAAATAAATGAAATTAATTTGCATTAGAAGCTGTTGGAGGCACCTGTTCCAGCTCCTGCTCCTGCTCCCGCTCCCGCTCCCGCGTCTGCTTCTGGTTCAAATTCAAATTTAAATTGCCTGGAAAATGTTGAAGCTGCGCGCCGCTTTGATCGCTGCCAAACAAAAAAGAGTATAAATAATGCAAGAAATTAAATTAAATACGCTTTTAAGCTGTCGTCTCTCTAAACAAAATTGCCAACCGACACCCCGTTGACAGTCGACAGTTGTGGCAAGTTTTTTTTATACCCTGAACCCATTGAAAATGGGTAAAATGGGTATATTGTATTGGTGCAAATTGTGTATGTATGTAACAGGCAGAAGGAAACATCTCCGACCACATAAGGTATATATATTCTTGATCAGCATCAATAGCCGAGTCGATCTAGCCATGTCCGTCAGTCTGTCCGTCCGTCCGTCCGTCCGTCTGTCCGTATGTATGAATGCAAGGATCTCAGAACCTATAAGAGCTAGAGACTTTAGAGAGATTTTAGCTGTAGGTTCTCCTAGTGCCTACGCAGATCGAGTTTGTTCCCGATAATCGATAACTTACTCCGTTTTAAAGCTATCGATAAAAATCGATATCGACATTCTGTTTTTTGTGCAAATTGGGTAAATATTAAGAGCTAGAGTCACCAAACTTTATATGTTGATTCTTGAATATTATATATACTTATTATCAAGTATCTTTCATTTTATGCTTATCGCCACCTTTGGTGTTGGAATAAGAGGGTTCAGGGTATCCCCTGGTCGGGAGTTCCCGACTAGAACCTCTTACTTGCTTGCTTTTGTTTTTGCTGACACTTGAATATACTCTAGTATCAATTTTTTGCAAAGCTGCGCTTGCTCTTCGTTAGGCTTGTAAAAATTCTTAAATCCTCACTTGACACCCTACCTAGACTCCACAACATCTACAAATTTGCTAAGATTGAACAGATTTTTACCTTTTATTCATGGCTTTAACTCAACTTTGAGCTGGGAGGCGAATTGTTTGCCCAGCTGCTTACTTCAATTCCAGAGATCTCATAGTTGCTTCGTCTTCCTTCAGGCAGAACCTACGGAGATGAGATTTGAGATTTGTATATAGGCTAGCGGGGGTTTCTTTAGACAAACCTTATCTTAATTTTAATGCTACTTGCCTGGCTCTGTATGTTAAATTTAGCACACATTTTGACAGCCACAATCTAGAAAATTTAAATTTCAATTTCAGCAATAGCTCAAAGAGTTCTTTTTGTTTGCCCAACTGCCATTTTACTTGGTACAAAATGCATTTGTCCTGATGTTTGCTCTACGCAATGTTTAATACATTATCGAAATTAAGTATACGACGTGGGCAACTTAAAGTCGCCTTTATCCGTGTGTTGACTGAACGCAAACAGCCGACCGAATTGACCCAAATATCTGGCGCATGGACGTATGGTTGCTTGCTTGTAAATACCTCAATGATACATTCATATCAGTCAAAAAAAAAAAGAAAGGAAAAGAAGAAACCAAAAGAAAGTAAAGCCTACAGCTTGAACCGGCTGCCATTTGCTGGCATTTTGCTACCTTTCGCAGTTTTACGACTTAATGACTCTGCTGGGATTAATATGACTAATGGTGCGCTGCTTTTCATTCGATACTGTTCGAGTCCTTTATATGTACATATATATGTACGTATATGCAGACTATTTGGGCTTTTGTGCAATTCATGTCCAAATAGCAGCCATTGACGTGCCGCACACACACGCACACACACAGATACAGACACAGACCCACAAATAATTATGGCTCCGAGTCGCCTCCCACTTCGCTTTGTGCGCTGACATGCCATTTATATATGGGAAAAAGCCAAGTTGTATATATACCTGTAGGTTGGTATATTTGCTATTTGCGCTATTGTTGACTGTTGAATGACTATGGGATATCCTGTGGCTCCAGCCCAATTTCTGAAAACATTGCAGCACATCTACTATACACACACAATTAAACTTTCCCATATTTTTTCCCTTTGTTGTCCTCTTAGTGGAAAAACACGGTGGTCAACATTTGGTTGAAAAACATTTAAAAACATCGTGTCGGACTAACGAGCGTGAGGTCGCCGGTTCAAATCTGGCAGCGACGCGTGGTGGCAACTTTTTATATGTTTGTATTTGGCAAGAATTACACAATCAATTTTGGTACCGCTTGCATTTTCAACATTAGCTAATCGACCCAGGCGACGCCGGGTAATTTCTTCTCGAGTACAGATAGATTCTGTTGGGCAAGTTATTTATTCAAGCCACGGTAGTCTACCTTCACTGAACACTTCTCAACACTCACTTTGTACACAGTGTTGCCACTTAGGCAACTTTAGCCTAATATTTAACACATTTTGTCAATAAACGACATATTTTTGCTTTCCTTAAGAGAACATTTAAAGTTAACTAAACTTTGATGTGTCTTCCCACCTTTCGTGTTTGCTTTTCACTCACTCGCTCATTTCCAACACTCAATTTCTTGCCCCCCGCGTTGCCAGCTAGTCAACTTTTACGGCGCCGTCTAATTTTAACTGGCTTAACTACGGGATATATAGAGTTGTATAAAGGACATATTTTTGCTTTCTTTAAGAGAAAATTTAAAGGTAACTAAATTGTGTGTGTCTTTCTATGTTTCGTGTATGTTTTTCACTCACTCGGTCATTTCCAACACTCACTTTCTACCCCCAGCGTTGCCAGCTAGTCAACTTTTACGACGCATTCTAATTTTAAACACATTTTTAACACACCGGCTTAACTACAGGATATATAGAGTTGTATAAAGAGCGAGCAGCTGGAAATTTAAACACTCGACACACACACAGAGTTGAAGTGGTCGTTTGACTGTCATTAGCCGGGTGCAGCAGCCCCACAAGCACCAATAACAACAACAAGAACAAACACTTAACAACAATAACACCAACAAGAAGAGAACAAAACATTTTATCAGGGCAACTGAACTGGGCACTTGGACTAGGGTTCAGGTCAGGCTGTGAACCAGAGCCGGAGCTGAAGGTGTTGACTCTTATCAATGGCATGCATCAGTCAGTCAGGAAAATTAATTAACAACAACATTGACACTTGAAAATTGGACAGAACAGACGGACACACACACAGGCTGGACACAGAAAGCGTGGGCGTGGCACCACTCGTAAAGTCAACAAGCTGCTGAGGCGAGTCGAGTCGAGTTTGGCAAGCGCTGCTCCATTCGCTACTCATGAATTGTTTTGTCATTGTTGTTGCGGCTGCTTTCTGGCAACTGTTTATATAGTGTGCCGCACACACACACACCCACACACACACGCACACACACACACTCAAGTGCCTGCTGGCCAAACGGCCTCAAAAGTAGCCCACTCTCCAAGCGAAATGAACCAAGATACGTAGACGTAGAAGTTTTCCTTTGCGGTCTGTGTGTGTGTAAATTGTGGAAATAAATTTCATTTGACTGTTGTTTGCTTTCGGCTCTAGGTTAATATTTTCCCGTGTGTGTGTGTATGGGTGACTTTCTGTGTTTTGGCTTTTGTGGTTTTAATTCTGCGCTCCATTCCGAAATATGTTTCAATTAATTATACTCATTTCTTGGCGCACACACACAGCTTTATTTGTTGTTGTGCATTGAACTGAAATATTATAAATGATTGGCAAACTTTTTTGCAATCAAGTGCAACAACAGCTTTTGGTAAGTCTGTGGTAAAAAGTGTGTTTAATTTATTGCAGCGCATTAATTCACATATGATTAATGCCACAATTTATTCAACCTGATATGAGGCTTTTGTTGTTATAACTGGTTGGGAATTCTAAAACTAGATTTCGATGAAGCGCGTGTATTCTGTTAATTTTATGCGCTTGCCATAGGCTAAAGCTACGCCAAAGATATTCAATCGAAAATTCAGTTGCTTGTGCTTAAGATCAGAAAACTTTATTATATATCGTATATGAATATTTGATGAGGTACCGAAATATATTGCATATATAGCTGAGGGGGCACTTGATCTATAAGAGATCTATACGAAGAGCTCGGCTAAATGTGTAATATATAAATAGGAGGCATCTCCCAGCTGTTAGACCGTATGAGTTTCTATATAAAAACTATATTTATTTATTTGTTTGGCCTTCCGGACTGTTCCTTCCTTCCTTTCTGCCTTATTTTTGTATATACCATGCAATTATTATGTAAGCGCCTTTACAATATTATATAATAATTTTCTAGCTCTGCTTCTTGTTACCATTGAAGTGCTCGTTCGAGCTGTCATTCCCACTCTCTGTTCTCCGTTGCAGCTCGTAACTTCCGGTAATTTTGCGCCGTAAAATGTTTGCCACCAATATCCGCTCGGCTGTCGTCAGCGTAATGCCGCAGGCCAGCAGGCATTGAGGCCACGTTTGCATTCTCGGCGTGTCCTTTGGAGCGCCTATTTCCGCTGCATTTTGCAATTTGCAATTTGAATTGGCACGTGAAAAGCGCCACTTTTCGCCACGCCCATATGCGCTGGCTAATTGCTATGCAACAACAAGAACTGCAAGAACTTAAGTAGAGCACAGTCAAATCTAAATAGCCAACATGGAGGAGGATGTTTATGCCACCCTCAACTATAGCGACAGCGAGGCTACAGCTGAAGAGGACGAGGATGGCTGGAACAGCCTGGAGATGAGCGTCGAGCAGCTGCAGCATTTGCTGCTCTGGCAGCTGCCCGATCCGGGCAACTATACGGACCAACAGGCGTTGGCCAATTGGAATCTAAGCAATGCAACCGCAATACCAACGCCGAGTCCCGGGTCTCAGCCCGTGTTCGATGCGAACAACTATTGGGCCCTGCTCGCCTTGGTGCTGGTCTTTGGCACCGCGGCGGGCAATATTCTGGTCTGTCTGGCCATCGCCTGGGAGCGTCGTCTGCAGAATGTGACCAACTACTTTCTCATGTCGCTGGCCATCACGGATCTAATGGTTGCCGTTCTCGTCATGCCACTGGGCATCCTTACCCTGGTTAAAGGTAAGTGCTAAGCTAAAGCAGCTTTTGTATATATATAGCATATATCCGCATGGCTTTTGAGCTTCTATTTGGCGCTCAGAATGTGCTGAGCATTAGTAAGCCGTGGCAACAAGAACTTTGCTCCCTGAATTTAACTTTAAGTTTTGTTCTGTTTATCAGCTAACTGGCTGTGATTTTAAGTTACTGTCTATAATAATTCGGCTCTATTGAATAACTATTATTTAACTAACAAATTCTTACTCAGATAGGTAAATTTTTTTTGTATACTCATTTAATTTTCCACCCAGGAAAGTAAGATTATAAACTAGTATTATACAGCTTTGTCATCCCAGTTTTTTTTTCATAAAACTGTATTAATCTGCTTTCCACGTGTTTTTCACTTAGAGTGGCGGATTTGCCAAAACACGCCTTTAAACAGCTAGATTCCACTCAGAAGCTGCCCTGAAATGGTCTTAACGCCTTTTACTATCTATTATCATTCGACTTTCTCGAATAACTATTATGTAATTATTAAATTCCCAATTATTTTCAGCTCGGAAATGTGAATTATTTTTTAAATCGTTGAAACTTTTTGAATTTTTTAATCCGATTAGATGCTATCATGGTGATATAAAGAAAATATTATGGGTTATTTAATAATATTTTGATTTTCCACTCAGAAAGTCAAAATACGTCTCCTTAAGATTTTACGCTTTCCACGCGTTTTTCACTTAGAGTGACGGATTTACCAAAGCACGCCTTTAAAAAGCTCTAAGCTTAGCAGCTTGTCTGAAATTGTCTTGGCGCCGTCTATTCCTTTGTTCAGGCATCTGCGTTAAGGGGAGGTTTCCGATTCTGTATAGAGTATAACAATGCACGTTAAATGCGCTTGCAATCAGCATGGTCCGGTACACTCACACACACACACACACACACACATACAAAGGCGTGTCCTTGGGCATCCTTTGGCTGTCGCTGACACGCAGCCTGATGCGGCGCGCATATAATGAAGCTGCCTGTCAATGGCGGCGAAGTCGGAGCACGCCTCGCCGATTGCATTATGTGGCAGATATTTCGATCAAAGCGACTAAACAAAAACCAGAATAAACTCAATGAAAAGCGCCAGAAAAACAGTGGAAAATGGATGGGGGGCTAAGAAAAACTAGCGGGTTGCCGACAATTTAATAAGCGCGTCTCTTTTGTTGGGCACAGCCTGGCGAAGACAATGGCCAGACAGCAGCTCGGCAAACGGAAGCGTTTTTGGCTTCAGTGCAGCATAAAAATTGCATTAGACGTGCCAAACGAGCAAAGCACTTGGAGAGCAGACCAAGAGGAGCCGCAGGAGCAGCAGCTGGCAGTTGGCAGCAGTCGCCCCCCCGCGGGCCACCCCTCTGCAGCCATGTTGACAGTTTTGTTTGTGCGCTTTGGGAGCCATTACACACACAAAGGCACACCTGCAGGCGCACACATATCCACTTGGCAAATCGCATTGCCAAAGTGAGCAATGCAGTCAAGCGACCTTTGAGTGTGGGCAATGGGCGTTGGGCGTTGGGCGTGGCTGCTCCTGCTGCTGCTGTGCAAACAAATGGCTGCCTGTTATATCAAGTGTGAAAAATACTGCATATAGCAGCAGAAAAAGCAAAAAAAAATACAAGAGTGCACCGGTAGGGAGTGCCCGACTAGAAGATACCTTAACTATGAACCTTGCTTCATTCCATACCCCGTTTGAATATTAAAAATTACAAATTTAAAATCTCTGTGCGATTCCCATTTTTTCAGAGCCTTAAAGATGACAGTCAAATATGTGTACATACCAAAAATCAAGGCATCTTAAAAAATAACAGAAATCACAATCGATATTTATCGATGTTTGTATACGAGAGATCGAATATACTCTCAAACTCTGATATATATAAAAATAAGTAGAAATCGCAATCGATACTTATCGTTATTTATCGATTTTATATACGAGAGATAGAATATTCCCTCTTTTGCCTGTTGCATACATAAAAATATATAAAAATAAGTAGAAATCGCAATCGATACTTATCGATATTTATCCCTCTTTTTCCCTCTTTTGCCTGTTGAATACACTTGCTCCGCTGCAATATACCCCTTGCTTAATCCATTTTCAATGGGTAACGGCTACAGAAAAGCTTATGCGACACTTTTGGCAGTCAAAGAAGAAAAAATTTGAATGCCGACCCGTTTTAGCCAGGGTCGTAGCTGAGCTGCCGATAAAAAAGGTAGAATATATGGAAAAGTAATCGAGAATATTTTATATCTGACGCATATATATAAGCCGCAGCAAATGCGGCAATTGCACGAGTACAGCACTAAAATATGCTTTTCCATCGCCAACTGAAGGACTTGCAGGCAAAGCACTTGTAAGTCACACTTTGTGCAGATTCCAGCATAAGCAAGGCGCTGGCCACGACCTCTAGTCTGCGTTAACCAACACTTGTGCCGCATCCGACAAATGCGCTAATTATGATTACATAATTAATATAATTCTTAAATCGGCATAAAGCGTCAGCTTATTAATAATTGTAAGTGCAATTAATGCCACGCCCGCCGCCCCGCAACACAGCTGAATTGAAAAACCTGCAGAAATTTTACAAATCAAATAAAATTGCACGGAATTTTCCAAACCAAACTGAAAAGATATGAAAAGTGTCCGCAAAGCGTCAGTGAAAATAAATTAAGTGGCAACGCCAACAGCAGCGCATAATAAAACACAAAGGCGGCCGCAAATCAAAAGTATGGCCACAAATAATAATAATCATAATAATAAAAACGAGCGAATGAAGAAGACAGCAACAGCAACAAAAACAACAACAACAACAACTAACGAGAAATAAACAGCATAATTAATTGAGCGCAAATTGGCGGCGCTGTGATTTTTGCCGCCAGCGTCGCAAAGCAGGCAATGAAATTTTACAAGGCAATAGGTAGAAGCAGAAGAAGAAGAGCAGCAGCAGCAGCCCAAGCAGACGACAGACAAAGACGGCAAGCGGCGAGCTGCGACAGAGGTGTATAACTGTACATAGGATTAGGATAGAAATAGGAGACAAAGAACAACAACAACAACAACAGTTCGCTGAGCAATAGAAAGCGGGATAAAAGCAAATTTATCATTTCAATGCTCTTTGCTATTGCTGTCGTTGTGTTGTTGTTGTTGTTGTCGTTGTCAAAAAGCATTTTAAGCGCTTAAGCTGCGACACGCACCAAGAGGCGTGTCGCTTGCTGTGTAAAAGAGAGCGTGTGAGAGAGAGACGTGGGTGGGGAGAGAGAGAGAGAGAGGTGGCAGTGAGGCGATGAGATTCACTGGGGAAAGCTTTAAACAAAAACAACAAATTTTTGGAGCATGTGTCGCAGCTCAATTCAGTTTATCACACACAAGCTGTTCCGCAATTCGAAATCTTAAATCGCCAAGCTAAGTTTTAGGTTATTTTGATAAATGATAAATGATAAATAATAAATGAACTGAAATGGTTTTTATAATATTCGAATTCATATCCATCTGGTGGGAAACTCATCAGGATGAATGCTCCTTCTTTCAATTTATTATTTTTATTTATTATTATTACTATTATTATCACTATTGTTATTATTGTTATTATTATTATTATTGTTATTATTATTATTATTATTATTATTATTATTATTATTATTATTATTATTATTATTATTATTATTATTATTATTATTATTATTATTATTATTATTATTATTAATACTATTATTATTATTATTATTATTATTATTATTGTTGTGATTATTACTATTATTAAATCGCATATTAGTGCAAACTATTTCCTAAATATCTAACAAAGATACTTATAAAGAGTGATTATATTTTTAGTAAAAGATTTTGAAGTGGAATTGACTTATGGAACATATTTGCATTGCACTACGCCAAAATTGTTTTTTGGAATACTCTTGCTTTGAAATCTTGTTGAAATCGCGTTGGAATTGATTTATGGAACACGTCTGCTCTGATTAGAAGGCACTCAGATTTATTCATTTCATAGATAAGCGAGCCGCAATGAACCATTGCGAAATCTAATGCCAAACTTTGGGCAAGTTCTTTGCTTTGCTTAGCATTTGCCTGACTTTATCATAAATCTTTAAGCTACTCACCTGAACTGCACATAAGCATGGGCAGCAGGAGTGAGGGGGGGGGGGGGGGGGGTTGCGGGCAGCAGTGACATGTGTACGCATGGCAAATCGAGGGCAGCTGTCGACTTGGGCCGAGCAGACAATTAATTTTTGGGGCCAGACCCAAAAGCACGGTCAGGACGAAAGGACGACACGTAATGAAGTTTCTGTTACAGTTTTTGTTGCTGTCTGTTTAAAACACAATCATTGCGTACGGCTGGGCAGGGGATTTGAACCCTTTTTGACAATCACTGTGGCAATTTTTTCTGCCTGTGGTCTGGCAACGCCCCACGCAGCTGTCTAACATCCGCACATCAATCAAGCGGCCAGTGGGAAACGTGGGCAGCTTCTGCTGCTTCACATTAAGCTTAAGGCTGCTAGTTTACGTTTTTCCATTTTCCATTTGCCATTTTCGTTTTTTAGTTTTTGTCCTTAAGAACGGCGCCATTTTGCATATGTTACCGTTAGGCGGCGGTCTCATTGTCAATGCAAAGTCCTTTTTAGCTGTTAAGTGTTTTTTGCCTCCGCTTACAAATGTAGTTCTAAATCAAGCAGAGAAGTCCAGCCAGTATTACAGATATATAGCGCCAGCGACACATACTGGCATTATATTTTTCATCTTAAATGGGCTTTCGATAGCTTAAAATTCCAGGAATAGATTGTCCTTGGGCAAAGTACGTGTCGTTCTTCGAAAATTAATTATTCAAACGACATTTATATAAATAAAACTGTTTGCTCTAATAAAGATTTGTTGACAGACCGATTTATTAACTAAAGATCAATGGAAACTTTTCACGTTATTTACATTTTATAACGATGTTCTTGGAAAATTTTGGGAAGTTTGAAAGTTCGGGGAAAACGATTGTTTGCAAATTTGTTTACGTTTTGTTCATACAATATTGTAATTTCATAGACGTCCTTGACACTTTTCTAAAAATCCCAGTAAGCGTATGCAGAATTCTGCATTTTCCGAGAGCTCATTGAAAATGGACAAGAAAAGTTTTGTCAAATTTATGTGACGAACAGAGAAAAGCATCTCCGTCCCCATAAGATAAATATATTCTTTCACAGCATCAATAGTCCTTGATCTCAGATACAATAAAAGCTCGAGCTAGAGAAATTGTCAACTTAGATGCTTTTATTGCCCGCGCAGATGAAGTTTGTTTTAAATCAGCGATTACTTGGATATCCAGAGGTATCCCAGTTCTCCTCAGATTTAGATTAGGTCTAAGATGCACAACCTTGGTATTTAAACACATTTGGATGCCATGTTAAATTTCTATAACGAATCGCTGAGTTTAGGGTATCGCCTAGTCGGGCACTTCCGACTAGTTGACTCCTAGAACTCTTTGATTTTTCTTTTCCTGCCACGCACTGACCTCCATCTATTTCCGTGTGCGACTATTTATAGGCCTCGGCTTGTCAACTTTCCCAGCTAAATGCGGCAATCAATTTATTGGTAATTGCGAATTCATTATAAATAAATAACTAGAAGGCAGGTGGAAAGTGGAAAATGGTAACAAAATTGTTTTCCATATCCATTAGTCTAATAATATTTGAGCTCAGTCGCTAACTTGTCTAAATTGGAAATAGCTGTGGGGCCCAAATCACGCAGACCGACAGCTGAAGAAACCATTGAAGACACATTAACATATACATATATAGATAGCTATATATGTATATATATATAGACAGATATAAGGACGGATTCAGAAGTGGGGCAGACCGACAGGTAAACTGACAAACAGCCGGCAGACATGGCAGAGCGCAAGACAAACATTGAGCAAACGAGAGACAAGTCAAGGCAGTTAAACAACTGCTACACAGGACGAACATGTGGTGGAGGGGGTTGGGGGTGGGTCCTGATGTCCGGATATAAAGGGCGGCATGGGTTAAGAAGAAACAGAAGAAACAGGACAACAGCCAGACATTCAGTTAGCTCAAGCACGAGACGAAGACCAAGACCGAGGCACTGTTTGGCTTACCTTGGCAGTCAATGTCAGAGCAATTGAGGCACAGCCATGGTCGCACACACACACACTCACACACACATGTGTTTGTATACATATGTCTACATATGCTGCAGACAGTCGCCACACTCGTATCTTACTTTGTGGCAGCTACATGCATACTAAATGGCCAGGCCACACATGAGTGTGACTTAAATTGACTGACTGACTGACTGACTGGCTGACTGGCTGACTGGCTGGCTGACTGGCTGGCTGACTGACTGACTGACTGACTTATTAAGTGACTCTGTGAAGAACCTTACGCTGCAGAGTACAGCCTGAAGGCCCCGTTTTTGTATACCCTTACAAAGGAAATGTTGAAATTGCATTTATTTAATGAAATACTTTAAATATATTTAATAAATTTATGCAATTAAATATTTTAAATATATTTAATAAATTTATTTAATTAATGCCAGATAGTTTAAAATAGTTGTTGACTATTCGCTCTCAGACTCAAAGGAAATGTTGAAATTGCATTTATTTAATGCAATATTTTAAATACATTTAATATATAAATAAATATAGACTCGAATTAAAGCCGCGCCCTTCTGTGAATATGGCAATAGTTCAAATATAATAATATAGAACAAATATACCATAATTTACAATAGTTAAAATTTAATAATTACTATTAAAAAATACGCAACAGCATATTATTTTAATGCTAACTTAAAAACGCAACACCTTTGTGTTTGTTATAAATGTTAGGGCATAAGCACCTGCAAGTCCAAGGCGGAAGATACAAATGCACTTTCATGGATTGTGTGAAACGGCATGTGTGTGCTTGTGCTTGCGTGTGTGTGTGTGTGTGTGTGTGTGTGTGTGTGTGGGGCTCTGTTTCAAGGTCTTTGTAATTATTTAAATATCGATTGTTTTCGCATGTGGCTTGTGGGCGTTATTATAGCTGGCCCCGCCCCCCCAAAACGAAACTGAGCCTTTCATATTTATTATTATTTTGCTTTTAATTTCCGCGCTCAACGTCTGCTGCTTCTTTAGGCCACGTAATGCTAATGGATTAAGCGCTGCATTTTAAATAACTAGCCCCTCCCCCCAACCCAGCTCGTTGTCAATTTAATATTTAATTCCCGCCCGGGCAATGCCATTGTGGTCTCCGTCCTCGCCGGGTGCCTTAAAATAGCCGCCAGTTCATTTGCCCGAAGGCAAGCGGCATGTAATTTATATGCATTGCAAACACTGCGAAAGATTGCCCCAAGGCAGCCGAATGGAGTCCATTGCAGTTCATTGTGAAGCTGTATTCGCGACGGCGCGCTGAAAAGTATGCTACACTTTTTTTTAGTCGCAGTTGAGCGCGGTGCGAAGGCAACAGCAGGTGACGCGTGTTTTGCGCGCATATTTATTGAATTGTCAAAGTTTTGTTTAGCTGAAATGTGCACAAAAGGCCACAGACACAGGTCAATTAAGCCAAGTACATAATTTGATTTCGAACAATTGGCAAAGAAGAAAACACGCTTAAAAGCATTTCTGGAAATGGAAAACCTGTTCGGCAAACAACAAAGGGTTTTGCAGCTAAAACCTGCCATAGTTCACATTTTATCCGCTTGCAATGAAAAAAGCTCTTGAGATTTTATAAAAACAGTTTTAGGTTAAAACACGCCTAAGGCTAAGATTTTTTGCTGCTTACCTCAAAAACTCGTGAGTTGTTATAAGCAAAAACAGTTTCACACTCAAACCGGCTAAAAGTTTGGATTTCTATACCCTAAGCACATAGAAAATGCCTAAAGAGGGTATAAAGGCCTTGTGCACATGTATGTAACAGGCTGAATGCGTAGATTTCTGAATATACAAGAGCTAGAAACTTGAATGTTTAAATATGTATATGGACACAACACGAAGATTATAATAGTTATATAGATTATCCTTGAAGTGTAGGTTCTCTCATAGTAAAAATATCTCACTTCTTTTATGCCCCGCCCAATCCCCGCCAAAGTTAAGCTTAGTTTTATAGTTGGTTTGAGGGTATCTCCTAGTCGGCGTCTCTCTCGGCTAGAGCACTCTGATTGGGTTAAGAACCTGCAATATAAAATATAAATAAAATGTATAAAAATATATACAACGGTATAAAATATGCTAAGCAGCAGATATCGAGCTCGACGGCAGTTGCAAGCTATGAAGTATACGCCATGCGGGCCAAACAAATTGTCGCATAGAAAATGTTCCTTCAGCCTTGGCCCCGGCAACACTTAAGTGACAGGATATTAAATGATAACAGGCAACAGCAACAAGAAATGCTTAGAAAACTCCCGTTTGCCTGCCAGGCCAAGCAAAACAGCAGCAAACAAGATTACAACGAAGCAACCTGGCGAGGACTCAGCAAGTGGAGCTCGGTGCTCGGTGCTCGGTGTGGAGCTGGGGGCGCAGCTTTGACAATTTAACGCTACTAATTGAGAGTCATGGCGGCGATAATTCCAATTTGTGCACGTTTTCTGCGGGCATTGCTCAAAGTGATTGTTAAATATTTATAAAGAGTCTCTGAAAAATCCGGCGCCAGTGCCAAAAGAACGTGACTGGCATCGTATTTTGGCTACATATTATTATATTTTTATGCCAGCGTGTTGGGCTGTCTATAATTATTTATGGCGGGCCCAACAGCTGAGCCAAGGGCATTACGCATACGCCGCGTGTGCTGCTCCCAGCCACGTGCAGCTGGAATGCGGTTAGCACGATGTTTGGTAAGCTCGAGCTGCTTGTTGACAGTTGTCGGGCTTGTCCCACAAATGTGCCTCGAGCACTATCAGTTGCTTTTCCTGGCCGGCTGTCGCCTGGCCGAGCCACTAAACAGAGCTGGACGCAAATACACTATGACATTTCATTTGAATTTGTCCAGCGTGGGCGTTGCTTAAAGTGAAATATGACTTGACAACGGCGCATTGTTTGTTGTTGTTGCCGCTGCCGCTATGCTAACTAGCTGAAGCCTTACATAGTCCTGTTTTCTTTTTTTTTGTTTTGGCGCCACGTCGTTAATCAACTCAAAGAGTGAAACTGGACGCGTGCTGTCAGTGTCAAAGTCTGATAAATGAAGTGCGCATTGCGGTATCCACGCTTAGCTTAACGCGCCAACTATTTCGGCTATAAAGCCTAGAAATTCCTTTAGGATTGATTGACCGGGGCTGCAAGATTCAAGCTTAAGCTCTGCTATAGCCGAGCTTGGATTGTGATGTGTGCTTATAGATTTGTCTACGATTTTGAGCAACGTTTAAGTTTGCTTAATTAATTTGTCATTCTATATTATGAAGTTATTTATTCATCAGCTGCAGTTGAAAGTCAGTTTACAACAGAAAATAATTATACATTTACAAATGACGGGTCAACCAAATGAGCAGAAATTTGAGTAATGGTCCAAAACACATAAATAGTATCCATGCTGATGCATATGCTTGACATGCTTGAATTAACTTTTAACTAGAAGCGAAAGGGCTGCCACCTAGTTGTTACTGTCAGTGTGCCCCTTTCTTTGCAGTTTATATGGTTAATTGTTATTTAACAGCAATCAATGCAAGAACACTTTAATCAGAAAGCTGAATTGGCTTCCATTATTAATTTGCTGACTATTTCTTCAGAAGTTATTTGCTCATTAGCTGCAGTTGAAAGGCACTTTTCAACAGTATATAATTATATATGTACAAATGACTGGCCAACAACTGAACCGAGATTCGAGTAATTGTCTAACACACATTGTGATATCTATGCATATTCGCATGTGTCTAGCATACATATGCATGTGTACGCAAATGCGAGTATTTTTGCTGAATTAATATCTGGTCCAGTTTGTCATATGAGGACTCTCGGTGCTTCCAATTATTGCACGAACAAATGCAATTTTCATTTAATTAAATGGCACACAGCACATGGCCAGGGCTGACGGCAAGCCCACACTCAGACTGTTGCAGCCCTTGCCCCGCCCCGTCCCCACCTGGTTCCGCCCCGTTCCGCCCCGTTCCGCCTGATTGTAGCTTGTTTGTTTTGCACATTTTTGGACTTTCATTAAAATGGTAACACAAGCAGTTGAGCAAACAACAACAGAAGCGGACAAGATGGATACAGATGTTGGTACACATGCATAGATGTGCATATTATAATGTAACCAAATTTTGAGGTTATGTGTGCCCGTTTGTGAGGTTATGTTGCCTGTGTAGATTTTTAAGCGTAAAATTAAATTTTCGCTTTGATTTGCTTGCTTAACCGAAAGCACGTCCGCATTTCGGGATTTAATTCGGTTTTCAGTTTCTAAATAAACAGACGGCGAAAAGTAAATATGGAAATTGACACGTGCCGCAAATGTTGGACATATATTTTCAGTGTGAATTGTCTACACTAAGCAGAACTCAGGTATTTATAGTGCATTGAACTTTGCCGTTAAAAGTTTTCCAGTTTATAATTAGATTTCTAATTGAAGTATCCTCCATAATGTCGAATTGATTAGGAAAAGCAGCGCGTCTTAGCCAAATGTCTGTGCATGTCTATAAGCAATTACTGTATTTATAGCCTGTATTAGGTTGAATAAGGTTTGAATTATGCATAAATCCCAGTACAGTAAAACCCACGCTTCCCTTTTTGCTTTTTTTTTTTGTGCGTGAGACAACTGGGCGTTAGTTGAGCTCTTTTTGTACTCAACTCAGACAAAGTTTCGTCAGCCTGGGCTTATTATGTTTCATAAATTTAGACGGTCTATTTTAAAGTAACCCCCCCAAGACGGGGCCAAGTACTCTGGCATTAGGTTTTAACCTTCACATGGCTAACACATGTTGGCAGTTGCAAGCCGAAAAGCCTGTCAACTAATGCAATTGCAATGCTCACCCCCCACGCTCCTACTCCACCCCCTTTCCTCTCGCTCTGTGCGTGCTTATTGTGCAAATTATGCGAAAAGTTTTGTTTGCTGCACACAAAAGTATTTGAAAGCCTGCACTTCACTTGCAGCCAGCATTTGGCCAACTGCAAAGCATTTTGTGGCTTTCGAGTCGACAGTCAAATATTCAAATTTCTGTTGCTGCCTAAATGCCAAAGGCAGCGGGCATGTTGCAACATTCCACAGAGGCGCATAAGTGACAACACACACACACACACACACACACCCACACACACACATGACAAGGCCCTGTCTAAAGGCTCTTGAATAGAGTAGTTATTCTGTTTTCCAAGGATGTGCGATATATCTCTTACAACAGCTCAATTTCCTGTCGATCATTTCCTTGTTTCGTATACAAAAATTATATTTTAGCCCATTTTTGTCGCTAGCAAAAAAGAAATTGTTGTTGTTTCAGTTTAGGACTTGAACTATCTGTATTCTATATTCTATATTCTATATTCTATATTCTATATTCTATATTCTATATTCTATATTCTATATTCTATATTCTATATTCTATATTCTATATTCTATATTCTATATTCTATATTCTATATTCTATATTCTATATTCTATATTCTATATTCTATATTCTATATTCTATATTCTATATTCTATATTCTATATTCTATATTCTATATTCTATATTCTATATTCTATATTCTATATTCTATATTCTATATTCTATATTCTATATTCTATATTCTGTATTGTATATTCTATATTCTATATTCTATATTCTATATTCTATATTCCATATTCTATATTCTATATTCTATATTCTATATTCTATATTCTATATTCTATATTCTATATTCTATATTCTATATTCTATATTCTATATTCTGTATTGTATATTCTATATTGTATATTCTATATTCTATATTCTATATTCTATATTCTATATTCTATATTCTATATTCTATATTCTATATTCTATATTCTATATTCTATATTCTATATTCTATATTCTATATTCTATATTCTATATTCTATATTCTATATTCTATATTCTATATTCTATATTCTATATTCTATATTCTATATTCTATATTCTATATTCTATATTCTATATTCTATATTCTATATTCTGTATTGTATATTCTATATTGTATATTCTATATTCTATATTCTATATTCTATATTCTATATTCTATATTCTATATTCTATATTCTATATTCTATATTCTATATTCTATATTCTATATTCTATATTCTATATTCTATATTCTATATTCTATATTCTATATTCTATATTCTATATTCTATATTCTATATTCTATATTCTATATTCTATATTCTATATTCTATATTCTATATTCTATATTCTATATTCTATATTCTATATTCTATATTCTATATTGTATATTCTATATTCTATATTCTATATTCTATATTCTATATTCTATATTCTATATTCTATATTCTATATTCTATATTCTATATTCTATATTCTATATTCTATATTCTATATTCTATATTCTATATTCTATATTCTATATTCTATATTCTATATTCTATATTCTATATTCTATATTCTATATTCTATATTCTATATTCTATATTCTGTATTGTATATTCTATATTGTATATTCTATATTCTATATTCTATATTCTATATTCTATATTCTATATTCTATATTCTATATTCTATATTCTATATTCTGTATTGTATATTCTATATTCTATATTCTATATTCTATATTCTATATTCTATATTCTATATTCTGTATTGTATATTCTATATTCTATATTCTATATTCTATATTCTATATTCTATATTCTATATTCTATATTCTATATTCTATATTCTATATTCTATATTCTATATTCTATATTCTATATTCTATATTCTATATTCTATATTCTATATTCTATATTCTATATTCTATATTCTATATTCTATATTCTATATTCTACATTCTATACTCTATATTCTATATTCTATATCTACATCTATATCAGCATTTATGTTACTCTATACGCTTATGTATTATTCATTCTGTGCATTATACATTTCTTGATAAACCTTGCTAAGCTGCCACAAACTTGCCCCAGACTTAAAGTGGATAGGCTTCAACTTAAGTTAAATAAAATCTGGTTATATTCAGCTTTAAATGAAGCTTGGTAAATATAGTTGTGCGCAGAGCGGTTCAATAATTTGCAATGAAAAACTAAAGAATGCTGAATAGCATATTTCTCAAGGGAGCAGCAGGAGCAGGACCCAACGCATGAGCCCAAGCATAAAGATAAATTATGGCTGGGCTGCAGAAGTGAACAGGATATGGGTTTTGTCATGTATTGCTAACATATTTCGGCTATTTGCCGTTGCCGCTGCCGTTGTCATCCGTGCTTCGTCGATGTTTGGTAATTTTATTTTATTACATAAAAAAAAGAATAAGGAAAAAGGAAAACTCGTTTGGGCTCGTCTCGTCTCGGCGCATCCTGGGACAAACGAGCGAGTGAGCCTTTTATGCTCATAAAGAAAAGTTTGTAATATCTTTGCATGTCCTGTAATATGACTCTCATTATTGTTGTTGTGTTGTTGTTGTTATCCCAACAATTTGTAACAGGCAGAAATGAACTAAATGAACTACGTTTATACGTTGGCCACGATCCTTATAAAACCTTGCGGTTAGCTCGAACTAGGGTATTACACGAAATGCCTTTTAACTGGTCCAAATGAGAACCCTTTCGCATTTGCAATGCCTTTGTTGACACTTTAAATATTTTATTTCCGATTCCACACTTAAATATACGCATTTGGGAATTTTGTATTTATTGAATAAATAACGTTTTATTCCTGTTAACATTTCTAAATCGTTTAGATAAGGGAATTACTGAATGTTGTCTCTTTTTTGTTGGGATTTATTCTCCTTTTTATTTAAATACCCGTTTTGTGGGTTTTTATTTACTTGCACGCTAAAAATGCCAGATTCCTGTTTAGTATATTCATTTCAGACAATTTTGCAACACTGTCAGGCAAAAGTTTATCGTTGCAAAAATCCTCTTAACACAATTGCCCAAGTTCGTCGCTTGTGACTTCAACTCTTGCGTGCGCCTAAAAGATGCAACAAAAATTTGCTATAATTTGCAGCGTGGCGCTAAAGTTTTTGCAACAGTTGCCAGAAGAAAGCAGCAGGAGAAATGTAATGCTGAGTGCTCATCAATAAGTTGAAAGCCGCTGATAGTTAACGGTGTTTGGCAGAGGGAGCGGCGAGCGGGGTGAAGGGAAGGGGGCACAATACCCTAACGGCCTGGCTATTTAAACAAAGTTGCAATAACTTTGCAATTGCTGCAAGAACAAAAACGAAAAGCGAACGCTATCACAAGTGCTTTGTAATCCATTTGAAAACTTTGCCGGCAACTTACACACACACACACGCACATTAACAAAAATAAGAAAATGCTCGTGTAATAGACAAACAATGAGCCCGAATAAAACGTTTAAAGCGCGTGTAATGTGGCAACGGAACCAAAGCAATTTGTGTAAGCTACCAGCTGGCAGAAACTTGAATGGACTTGTTAGGCTATAGACGAGTGCTTAAGTTAATGACACTGCGTCAAATATTATGCGGGGGAAGGGAAGTAAGTTGGGAGGAATCGGAATCAGATGAAAATCCTCTTTCTCAATTGCTGTCAGATCAAAAGTTGAGTCGAAAATGCGCGAGCATCAAGAGAATGGGGGAGAGAGAGAGAGAGGGCGGGCGGGCGGGCGGTGTGGCAGTCGGCTAGGTGTTCGTATTAAGCGAAGCGTTAACAATGCAAAAAGAAAGCAATGAAAAATGCTGTGTAAATATTAAAAGGTACATTGATATAAAGCGCGGCCAGGCCACAAGTGAGCAGAGCGTGTGGTGGGAAGGGGAGGAGAGGGCAGGCATAAGGCTTACAACAGCGTTAATAAATTTCAAGTTAACCAAACGAAGTGAAAATACGCTATTTTTTTTAGGGAAAATTTTATAGAAACCGAAAATTTTCCAGGCCGTAAAGTGAGGTTAATTAAGAACTCATTTCCCATACATAGTTTGCGGCTAGGAGAAAAAGAAGCACAGTCAAATTCAAAGAATATTCCGCTCTAAGAATTATTCATTTGAATTAAATGTTTCACGAACATAAAATTTGGACTTTAATTTTAATTTTTAATTTCTTGCACTCAGATCTTAAGCTAAAGCCAGTGTTGCAAAAAGCATTGCGAAAGTTTAAAATTAAAGAGTATTTATGTGTACAGAAGGAGAGAGAGAGACATAGAGAGAGAGAGAGAGAGAGAGAGAGAGAGAGAGAGAGAGAGAGAGAGTAGAGAGTTCCCTAGTGTTTTATGCACTATGCTGATGTGAGTTTTTATTATTCTTTATGTGGCTGTGTCTTTTTCTCACTTTCGCTCTGCGTGTGAGTAAGTAATTGTGTGTGTGCGTGTGTGTGTGTTGTGGGTATGTATTTGTGTGGCGCTTAAGTTTGCTGAAGTGTGAAAATAAAGCGCAAAAAGCCGCTCAGCAACCTGCACGCTGTCTGTGTGTGTGTGCAAAAGAGACAGATAAAGGGAGAGAGATTGAGGTTATGGCCTGCTGAGCCAGGTCTGCTCTTTCTGCTTGCCTTTTCGCCTGCTGCTGCTGTGTTTTTAAATATTCTATGTGTTATCCCTTACAATATAAATGAATTTATACAAAAGCGAAAAAACCTGTTGGCAGTTTAATTGAATTTTTTGGTGTCTGTTCGTTTGAGAGCGTTCCGGAATTCGCGAAGGTGAAAAAAAGTTCGGCAACAAGGCAAAGTCAAGAAATTACACACCCACACACACACAGACGCTCCATCAAAATCTGTTTACTAAACGCGTTGAGCTGTGTGCTTATTCGTAATCATGATCCTTAGTCTGCGGCTGCAAGCCAAGACTTAGTCCATTTATTAAAAAGGCCAAAGCTCAACTATAAACTCACACACACACACACGCACACGCACACGCACATGAATACACTTTGCGTTGTACTAAATTTGAGCATTGGGGAAGCTATTAACATGCATATGATAGACACTTCCGCACAAGTGGCAGGACGCGCACGAGGACATGAGCTCAAAGCCAGAGCGGAACATGCGGTGACTACGTGCATCAACCAGGACAGGACGCTTACAACAACACACGTACACGCACACACACACACACACGTACACACAAACACACGTGCAAACACACGTGTTGGTTATTCTTTCGAGTTGCTTAGACAAATATGTGAGAGAATGAAGCATTTAAGATACTGCGGGAGTGTCACATACTCTGTAAATTTCGAGCAAAGATAAAGAACTTTTATCTAACTTTCATCTAAAACCCGGCTTTGCTCGGCTAAATAAGTTTGATGCCAATCTAACATAATTTGAACCTTCGCAGAGTCAACTCCCTCACTTTCCACCGAGCAACTTGAATAGTAAGAGTCAATTCCCTCATTTTCCACCGAATAACGTGAATAGTATCAGTCAATTCCCATATTTTCCACCGAACAACGTGAATAGTATGAAACTTTCTTTAGCAAAAGATTTGCAAAATTATTGTAAATATCGGATTGAAATAAAAATGAATTAATGAATACAACCGATTTTCATCAGCTTTCTGGACAGCCAAGAGGAATTTACCAATATCCCTTTTTAGTGCTCACAAAAGGCATCTCGAGTAAACCATGCAAGCTTGCTAGCTCAATCAATCAATTATAAGAACGATACAGTTTGCTTGTTTATTGTTCGATGTCTGAAACAACCCTTTGTCACTGAAATATTAATGAGTATACGAACTTGGGCCGAGCTGTTGTTAGTTTCTGCCTCGGCCTGCGCTAGTTCTTGGGCCATTGTGTTGTAGCTGTGGCCTTTAACTTGCTTTATCCTTTTGACGGGTTTATCATCGCCGTCCTCATCAACATAATCATCATCATCATCATCATCATCATCATCATCTGCAGCAAATGGACGGCAAATCAAATAAATAACTGTAGGGTGAAATGCGCCTGCCATGCATAAAGTAAACTATTTAATGGACTTTTGCCGGCGATGGCTGCCATCAGCTGAATGGGTGTTGATGTGTGGCGGGGGGTGGTTCAGGGGAATTACTGGTTCAGGCCAAGCGGAAATCGAAAGCTATTAGAAACGAGGCTGCCTGCAGGGAAATGCGGCCGCTCCTTTGGTTAGTTTTGGCCTCGACTCTCGTCTCAATCTACTTTTGCTGCCGCTGCCGCTGTTGCTGTTGCTGCTGTTGCTCCTGCTTGACTTTGAACTCATTTGCTTTTCTTTTCTATTTTCCATTATGTTTTTTTTTCTGCCATTTTCATGCACAAATTTTACGCAATTTGACTTTGTGGGCGGGGCTGAAGCGTGGCTGTCGTATCCTCCTTTTATTTCTATTCTTTGGTATTTGACTTTCGATTTCGTTTCAAGTTCTCGACATTCGCCGCACTCTGTAGCTATACATGTATATACAGGTGTGCGCACACATACATACACACACACACATGCATAGGGGGGGGGGTGGCAATAATGCAAATGACTTTGGCTTCCGTATGGAGTCTTTCGCATTGTTGTTGGCCTTTGCCCGCTGTGTCGCTGACACTTTTTACTCGTTGCCAGACACTGAGAACCAAATTCGTTAAACGTTTGATGTGAGCCAATGATATCCGGCCTCGCCGGGCAGCAACCCCAAATAGCCCAGATGAATACCTTGCCAAGGGGCAATAGGCACATAGTAAGAGCTTTTACTTCAATAGATTTGCATTTAGATTCAGAGTTTGTAGCTGATTTACTTATGTAAATGTGATTAAGATTTCGTTTGGGCTCATCTCTCTCGGCCCATCAACGCTTCGCAACACTCACTGCCCCGGCCAGTGTTGCCACCTAGTCAAATATACCGTGATTTCGTGTGACATTTTATTAAATTATCATTACGCCGCATAATTGAGCATAATTGTGCACATGTCGACTTCTTCCACAGATTGTCCACTCGCTGACCTCAACTAAGATTTCGTTTAGGCTCTTCTCTGGCAACACTTTGCAACACTGACTGCCCCAGCCAGTGTTGCCACCCAGCCACAGGTCACAGTGTGTCACATATGTATATACCGTGATTTCGTGTGAAATTTTATTAAATTATCATTACGCCGCATAATTGAGCATAATTGTGCACATGTCGACTCCTTCCACTCGCTCGCCTCAACATTTTCATTTCGGTTCTCCATTAGCATATGGCCAGCCTTTGGAGATTTGCCGCATGGCGACATTTGCCGCCGCTTTTAACGTAAATATTCCACCACAAAAACATACACACACACACATACTAACACACACACCTACAACAACAATAACAACTGGTACAATAAACATCAGCTACAACTAGTGGGAACAGCTGCGACAACATTTGAATTCTGATTCTGAGTTGACAGCATTTTTTGCACAAAATCCAGCCATACGAGTATCAAGCATGTAACTGATACAGGCGCGTGTGAACGACTAAGAGATACCCTATACAATGTGTATATATACAAACAGGAGCTGTGCTTCTTCCTCTTCCATAGTTGCACACCAATAAAAAAGGTTTTTTATTGTCCAATAGTTACGATATTCTCGGGGCTTAAAGCTGACACTCGAATGGTTGTAAAATCAGGAATGTACCTTCAACCATTTTTAAGTGAATAGTCTTTAAAAGCCTCTTGCTTCTGCCTGTTATAAGCATATTTACACAACTGAATATACCCGGTTTTATTCCTGTTGAATGGGCACGAGGTCTAAAAATAAAAAGAGGAAACGCCAAACAAACCGAAATACATCTCATGAGGGTCAGATATACAAACGCATAAACACAAATACATATAGCATAACATGTATGTAACTATTATATATGTGAGATGTGTGTGTGTGTGTGTGTGTGTGTGTAAGCGTATGCATATGCATGCAAATATGTCAACGAGGCGCGCAAAATGAAAATGATATTTACATGCAGATGCGCCAAAAGTCACGAAAAAAAATATATACCTATATAATGTAACTGTATAAAAAAAAGGTATTCTGCCTGCGCATATTCGGAAAACCCAGTGGGGTTTTTCCTTATGCAAACCAAGGAAATGGAGGTGGCTGCGTTGCCATTTCATACATTTGCTGACAGCGGAGGTGACAACATGTCAACAAGCGCCGCGGGTACTTAACACACACACACACACACAGTGAGAGAGTGAGAGCGAGCGAGAGGGGCAGGCAGAGATAGAGAGAGAGGGGGAGAGAGGGACGGGGCGAGAGATAAACAGCAGTCAAGCCTTATATGTGGGAGGCGCGCTTTAAAGCATGCGCTCAAAAGTAGGCAACACTTTAAGTGATTGATTATTAGCCATTGTATGTGTGTGCCTGTACGTGTGTGTGTGTGCACTCTGCCCCCCGCAGGCACACATTTCGCAGCTGACAAACGTTTTGTCTGCCAGCTGTCTGTTTAAGCTTTGCCGCGCGACATGAGGCCCCTGCCCGCCCCCCTGCTCGGGTCCTGAACCCGCCGAGTAGCTGTCATATGCCAAAGAAATGTGTTTTCTGTTCTTTTTTTCTTCTTTTGATTTGTTATTGAAAATTGTTATTGTTGCCAATTGAACCGGCGACTGTGCGTGACAGCGGCAACAACAATTCCAACAACAAGCCTCGCAAATAAAATGAAGAATATTCGACTTACTCGGCTTATTTGATAATCGCTGTGAATTTTTTTTCGTGGAATATCGCACAGCGTTTTTTATTTCTATATACGCATTTTGTATTTTGCAATTTTGTTTTGTGCGCAATGTAAATTTATTTGTCAGCTTTTTTTATTGACACAAACCATTGAGATGTTGAGTTCTACAAGTTGTTTATTCTCGTTGTTGTTGTTGCGTTCTTTTACTCGCTGTCGGTTATTTGATATTTGGCCCCCGTTGATTGGGTTTGCGATTTACGATTTGCGCATTTAATTTTATGCCCATTGAACCGCGTCGCAGTCAGATTTCGAACAGAAATTCAAGAGCTGCAAAACAGGTAAACAACATTATAAATAATATGCCAAATAGTTTGGCATAAACAAATTCACAGCGGAGAACCCTTTTAGCCAAGCGCAAACAGTTGGCCCAAATGTGTCTAATTGTTGATGCGCTACAGGACCAGAAACGAAATTCGAACTCAAATTGAAATCGATGCCCGACAACAACAACAACAACACCAACAACACCAACAACAACAGCCATAAATCATTTTTGGCATATTTCCACAGCAGCAGCAGCAGGCTTCGTTGTTGTGTCCTCTCGCCGCTTGGAGCGCTGCACGCGCATTGTTTGCCAACGCAGAAAAGTGTTCAAATATTTGTGGTTGTTGTTGTTGTTTCGGCCGTTCGTTTGGTTTGTCATACAACAGCTTATGTTGTCATACGCAGCGATCCGTCGCAACGCGCTGAAAACCAGCCAAAATGCGAGAGAAACTGAAGTCTCGTCGACTGCGAAATGCGCTTTACTACAAATGCATACACTGAAACCGAATCTCTAATCTTATCTCTCGAATGCTATCAAGTTATCGAGACTAGCAGATGGTTTTTAAATGTTTATATACCAAATATCCAGGCTATGTCTCGGTTGTACGGAACAGGTTTCTAGGTAGTAAAATATTCTTGATGCTTGAGAGCGGCGTGACAAATTTGAGGACTTTTGCGAGGAATATGCCTTGAGATATGATCCAAAACGCAAAAAGCAAATCATCGATTTTTGGAAAAGGAGGTCTTACATACGCTCTCTAAAATTAATGACAGCCTGAAGTTCAGTTCTTAGCCCATCTAGTCACAGAGATTAAGGCTTCCCAAACAAGGACGACATCACAGTTGGCTCGTCTGGTTTATAGTTACAATATACCCATTTCTTATGCATTTGAATGCCTACAGGGTATAAAAAGAATATCGTCTAACATACTCTCTCTAATTAATGACAACAAATAGTTCAGTTCTTAGCAAGTCTCTGAGATTAATGCATTTTTCGATCGATTGAGTTCGTCTTCCCAGCCAAAGATGACATCACAGTTGGCTCGTCTGGTTTTTACATGACAACTCTAGTTGCAATATACCCATTTTTAATGCCTACAGGGTATATTATAGCTAGGCAGCCAGATTTTCATCGTATTTGCGGCATGACTTGAATCTTGGCGTCCCGTTCTGTTAGTTGATTTGATAAATATAAAAGTCATTATTAGGACTGGCCGCCCTCCATTTGACCCACTAAAACTTGCAGCAAATTAAATAAGTTTCAACGCATTTACAAAGTCATTTCGGTTGCCAAGTTTCAGCGCCCAGCTTTTAGCTCCTATTTGTGTTTGAGTTTAGTTTTTATGGCCCCCGGCCTCGGCCTCGGCCCGGGCCCCGACCCCGGCCCCAAAGAGTATGCAAAACAAAATAAAACACACAAAAGAAATCAGCTAAAAATTTATTTCGAGCTAAGAACTTTGCGCTTTTGTTTGAAATTTGTTTCGCATTTGTAAGTTGAAATGTTTTTTGTGAATGAACAAAACACAACACAACTCGGGCGAGAGGAAGGGATTGGGAGAAACAAAATAAAAGAGATCGAAACACAAATAAAAGCGTTGCCTAACCCCCAAGTCGCTGGCAGACCTCAGGCATGCAGTTTGGCCCTTTTGTGTTTTCGTATACCCTACAAATGGGTAAGGAAGGTATATTGTTTTTGTGGAAGTGTATGTGACAGGCAGAGAAAGGCTGATATGTTCTTGACCAGGCGTTGCATTAAGTGGAAAGGAAGCAATTATGCTTGAGATGTAGGGTATCTCCCAGTCGGGCACTGTAGACCAGAGCACATTAACTTGTTCGGCTCCGCCACAGGAACAGGAATCGAGGGAAACGAAACTTTGGTAGCATGCGTATCCGTTATAAGTCTGTTACCTTTCGTCCTGCCCCCCCACAACTAAATATATATTTAATTCGAGCTGCTTCCCTTTTGCTTGGCGCCTTAACAAATTTACTTTCAATGCCCACGTTTCGGCTTAAAGGGCGTCCCAAATCGATTTAATTGACACTTTAGGCACGGACATAAATCGCTCGGCTTGCCCTGACGCAATGACCGTGTCATTTGTATTTGTAACACCTACAGGAGAGGAGCTCGGGTCAAAATGGTTTGCAATTGGAGGGTTTGACAAATGCTGATGGCCCAAGAAACTGGAATTATGAATGTCGTCAGCCAGCAACAGTTGATTGGCAGGCAGTTTGTCATGTTACCCGAGCAATTTGCTATCGAACACCAGGTGAAAGTCGTGCTCTTGATATATGTGTGTTAGGTACGTTTAGGTGTAAAGTGCCGGGCACTGTGTGAAGGATAAAAGCATGCTAGCCTTTAATTTACTTGAATTAGCTCAGCTCAATCAAGACTAAATGCTGCTGTTAGCTGTTCAGGCTCGAACCCGCTATTTATACCCCGAACCCATTCTAAATGGGTAAAAAGGGTAAAATGTTTTTGTGCAAATGTATGTAACAGGCAGAAGGAAGCATCTCCGATCTCATAAAGTATATATATTCTTGATTAGCATCAATAGCCAAGTCGATCTACCCATGTCCGTCTATCGGTCGGTCCGTCCGTATGTATGAACGCAAGGATCTCAGAACCTATAAGAGCTAGACTCTTGAAACTTGCAACGTAGGTCCTCCTAGTGCCCGCGCAGTACGAGTTTGTTTCCGATAATCAATAACTTGGCCCGTTTCCAAGTAATCGATAAAATCGAAATCCTGCTTTTTGAGCAAATCTTTTAAGTTTCTAGAGCTTGGGACCCCAAACATGCCATGTAGCTTCTAGAATAGTATATATATATCAAGTATCTTTTATTTTATAGCTATAGCCACCTCCTCGCTATCACCACATAGCTATAAATCAAGTAAATGGGCCAATTTGTATTGCCCACCAATTTAAGAATATGCAAATATTCTATAGCACCATAAAATCTACTGTCGGAAATTTTATCAAGATCGGTCAAAAACACAGAAGTTATTAAGGAAAATGTGTTCTGGGTGTCCTTCTGTTTGCGGCAGTTAGCGAAAATTGCAAGAATTTGTGTAAACATGTACACACGCACACTCACGCGCGTCTTTATTGAATTCCATCAACAGCATTGCAATTGCGATTGTATTGTTTTCTGTGCAATGGGAGATAGTGACGCATATATGTTATATGTTACTTACTTGTAGAAATCAATCAGAATACAGGCGGAAAATTTATTTGTGAACCGCTTAAGCTGAAGCTTGGTATTCCAATTGTATTTCAACCGAGCTAGTTATGGCAACGTTAACTGCGATTTAACGTAGTAAATCACCTGCCTGCATGCCTTAAAATGTACTCACATTTCTTGGCTCAAGTCATATATTTCAAAAGCATGCAGGTCCCAGCGAAATCCCATATCAGCAGCAATACAATATTCATGCCCAGTCAAATTCCAGCCACAAATCCTGCACACAAATCTTACAAAATACACACACACACGGGAATAACTCAGTGCAGTACACACACACACACACACACACCTGCACACACACCCCTTGTCTGGCACAACACAACTGTACAACACATTACAGCCGGCCATACTTGGCTTTTAGAGCATCTCGCTGAGTTATGACGTCCAACAGCTGCGCAAAACGACTGTCGAAAGGGGCCCGGAGGGCGCTCATATGAAGGAGCTGGCACAAATATGTTGCATAAGCCACCAGGGAGGACTAGCAGCAGCCCCCTGCCATAAGGGGGGAGAGGGGTGGGCGGACAAAAAGAAATCAAATCAAATGGCCAAGCGGCAGTTGGCCGCCTATTTTGGTGGCTAGCTGGAAAATATTGCATTCACATGGTCCACAACAGCTGCCCATTTATGCCCTGTAACTATTGAGAAAGCGTAAAAGGAAATCTCAGGCAGCTTCATTCATTTCCGGTATATTCAAGGATTTTGATTAAACTTACAAACTTTCAACAATCGAACATAAAACGGAAGAGTTATTTAAGGTTAAATTTTTCATAGGGTATTTCATAGGGTAATTCCTAGTCGCTCACTGTCGACTATTGCCCTCTTCTTTTATTGTTATTTACAAGCAAAGTCCACTTAATAAAAGTCAAAGCGAAACTTATTTATCCTTCTCTCTTTTGTTCTCATGCTGCCTCTCTCTATCTCTTTGCAGGCCACTTTCCGCTCAGCTCGGAGCACTGCCTGACCTGGATATGCCTGGATGTTCTGTTCTGCACGGCCAGCATTATGCACCTGTGCACCATATCCGTGGATCGCTATCTGTCGCTGCGCTATCCGATGCGCTTTGGCCGTAACAAGACACGGCGCCGCGTCACGCTCAAGATTGTCTTTGTCTGGCTGCTGAGCATTGCCATGAGTCTGCCGCTCAGCCTCATGTACTCCAAGGTGAGCCTCTGGCATTTTAGTTACTTTTTTTTTGATTTGTCTAAAGAGCTGTTCTTCTTGCCAGGATCACGCCTCGGTGCTGGTGAATGGCACCTGCCAGATACCGGATCCGGTATACAAGCTGGTCGGCTCCATTGTCTGCTTTTACATACCGCTAGGTGTGATGCTCCTCACATATTGTCTGACTGTACGCCTCCTGGCCCGACAACGCCAGAATTTGGGCGGTGGCCAGCCGACGTCAGCGGCCACGCCCGGCTGGGCCAGCGGCTGGTTGGGCCAGGCGCCCGCCTTGGGTAAGTACACATGTTCCACATCCAAGACACTTAGAGACAGTCAGACTTGGTTTTTTAATCATCACTCGATGATCATAAGATCCCATTTCCCCGAATTTGAAAGAAATTCTAGTTATTAAAGTTAGAGCCTTGTCCAAGGGACATGTACACGCTTTTCTATGCCTTATTATAAAGATCGGACCGTAAACACCGAAGCTATTCAAGAATGTATGTCCCATACAAAGTGTGCATCTGCATTTTGGAATAAGGGAATCTGATAGAGCTGGAAAGTTATCGATATCTGAGACAATCGATGTTTACGATTGTTTTTATGCAAAACATCGATAGTATCGATGTTTTCAAAAAAAAAAATAATTACAAGACATTAGTTATATAAATTAGTTATATTCCACAACAATAATTGTGAAATTATTATCTGAAATTATTTCACCAGCTTTGCTGAATATTCTCCTCGGTTCACGTCGTCGGAATGCAACAAAATTTGTTGTAAATGTTGGATTTATTTTATTTCCCAAGAAAAGGCCATAATAAAAATTATTCCATTTAAAATTATTTTACTTGTCGGTTTCTTTGGCTCAAAAAGACTCATTGAAACATCGATGATTCCACAAAAAAAATCATCGATAGTTCGCAAAGCACAAAATACATCGATATAATCGATAACCGATGTAAAATCCCATCGATTGTTTTCCAGCTCAATTATCTGAGCCCGAGCATGTTGCCAGCCATGTTTTAAGGGGATTTCCGCGAAATTAATAAAGTAGTAGCATATTTATATTATGCAAATTCATGTATAGACACGCCTATTTTGTGCTCAAATCAAGAGTGCTTCGTATATAATTGAATACTCACGCCTCGAGCTGCGCATTTGGCTCAGTGTATTTGGCCATGCATATTTATGACACTTGGCAGACAGCTGTCGACATTTAATGTGATTTGCTGTCTGCCAAAACATCCTATTAGAAGTTTCGGTTGCACTGTCGTCTGTCCGAAAAGTTAACATAAATGGGGGCGAAGGCGTGCGAGCTGCCAGGATGCCAGCCAGGATATGCAAAGGCGTATAAGCCACAGCAATGCACACAGACAGCCATCGGCAGGAATTGAGTTTGGTTTTATGTACATGTATGGGTGCCTGTGTGTGTGTGTGTGTGTGGGGTGTGTTGATAGCTAATTTCAGTGCTGCTGCTCGCCTAGAGGAGCATCAGCTTGAATGTCCAGCAATGTTGCAATGTGAGGCTTGAGTAAATATCATTTACCAAAGGCTGAATAATTTGAAATTGCAAACTGAAATTGTTTGCACAGTCGGGAGCGTGTTTCGAGCGGAACCAATCCCAATACAGATATAGGATTTGTTACCCATCAGATTATGAACAATATCTGCCTACAAGGTTTTTCTCTCGCCTGCTTCCGTTTAAGCGTAAAAAAACCAAGCAGAAGTGAAGCTATAAATAAAGACACTCTGCAAAAGAGTTCTCTCTCAACAATCGAGCCATTCATTTTGGTTGCCCCTGTACTTGACGGCATCCGAGCGAGCGCCGCAGGAGTTCGAGCACATAATTTGCGACCTTTTAGCATTCGGCTTAAACGCCGCGATAAGAACTGGGTTGCACTCGGAAGCAATAACAATAATCAATAAACTGAAAATCACAAACTAAGCATATTTAATTGGCTCGCAGCAGCGACTGCAGCTGCATTGCAGTCGAGTTCCGTGTGCGACTGTGGGGCAGGGCATTTGAAAGCTAATCGACAATCGGTACAAAGCGCGAGTCGAGCGCATTGCGACGGTGCCTAAGTGCTGCTGCAGCTGTGTGTGTGTGTGTGCGTGTGTACTATGGAACAATTGTAAACCTTTGTTGATTTTTTTTTGTTTCTGAAACAGTTTTCATTTATTAACTAGAAGCCACATGTCAAGTTTGGTGACTCTAGCTCTAAAAACCTAAGAGATTTGTTCAAAAACACGATTTCGATATCGATTTTTATCGATTACTTGGCAAGTTATCGATTATCGGAACTCTTGCGCGGGCACTAGGAGAACCTACGTTTCAAATTTCAAGTCTTTAACTCTTATAGGTTCTGAGATCCTTACGGACGGACGGATGGACAGATAGACGGACATGGCTAGATCGACTCGGCTATTGATGCTGATCAAGAATATATATACTTTATGAGATCGGAGATGCTTCCTTCTGCCTGTTACATACATTTGCAGAAAAACATTATACCCTTTTTACCCATTTTTAATGGATAAAAGGCTGATGTGGCTGTTGAGTAGAGTCGGCAGCAAGTAATGCGATCACTTGCGAGTTCGAACCCTGCCAAGGGAACTGCTTTTTTATTTATCTTTATTGCATTAGGTGTTGGATTAACAGGGTTCAGGGTATTCCCTAGTCGGGTGCTCCCGACAAGAACCTCTTACTTGTTTACTTATTAAAAATAATTCGTCATTTGTCAAAAATGCAGACAATGCAAATGTTTAAAATATGTTAAAAGTGCTGTTGTTTAGCAGCTGTAAGCTTAACAGCTGCATACTATGTTAGCAGGCTTATGTTAAGTTATTCAAAAAGGGTGAATATTTATCAGTAAATCTGCATGAAATGCCCACAGTGCTGGGCACGAGTGTGTTATTTTTCTGTGCAGTTATTTTAAGCTAAATCTGCTGTAAGGCAACTGAAATTGGCGCAGGCACGTAGCAGGACTTTTCCCTCTCGCTTTCTAAGTGCGTGTGTGTGTGAGTGTGTGTGTGTGTGTGTGTGTGTGTGTGTGTGTGTGTGTGTGTGTGTGTGTGTGCACGTGCGAACTTATAAGCGCATTTGGCTGGCTTATTGAGGGCATGTGATTTTTTTCGCGCCCTTCCATATGCTTGACTGCAATTTAATGGTTTTGATTTTATATTTTATTACAGAACGTCGCTGCACTTGGCGGCGATTATTGAAACCGGGCCAGAGCAACGCCTCCTCCTCGGCGCTGCACGCACACTCGGCAAACTCAACGGACACGGATCTCAGCACGCTCGACAATCATGAGCTCTGGCTGCCCGACTCCAGGTGAGCAGAGCCTGAGCCAAACGTCTCCCGCAGGTATTCAATTTTGTACGTTCAACCTTTAGCATACCGGAGCCAACGCCCACGACGATGACGGCGCTGCATCAGTTTGGGGCCGAGATGTTGAAGCTGTCCCGCGGTCTGGAGTCCGTGGCATCGTCCTCAACGACGGGCTCACCCACCAAATCCGAATTTTCAATCTCAACCCATCTGCCCTTCTCCGGCAGCCCCCAGCGCTATGCCACACAACAGCAGCAGGTGCAGTTGCAGTTGCAGCATGGACATGGAGGCAGCTACCTGCAGGCGGCATCGCCCAAGAGCAGGCAGGGCAACACCTTGTTGGCACTGTCAAGCACAACGCTCGGTCTGGAGCGCGAGAGCACGCGCAACTCTTTGGCCAGCAGCCGCATGGGCGAGCAGAGCGATGGGTAAGTGGGCGGGCAACCTAATTGAAAACTGACCTAAAGCACAAATTAGGCACAAGGACATTTAATGAATCAAAAAGCAGAAATTCGCAAAAGAAACAGTCGATGCGAACGGTCCAAAAGAAAACACTTGAGTCTCTTCGAGCACAGTTTAACAACGAGGGCTAACAAGCCGAAAACCAACAATTATAGGGGACGACTAGCGGATACCCTGTTAAACATAATTCTGGAGCAGGGCATGGTTGCGCCCTTTCAGAGATCATTCATTCTGCAGGGAAAAGGTTGAACTTATCGATAATTAAAAATAAACTAGATTTTATAGTACAGCTTTTAGAGTTCAGAAATCGATGGGCAGACTGAACAAGAACATCTACATACCTAATAGGGTTCTTTATCTGCTTTTCAAGTCTCTAGCTCTTGATTAAGAGAGAGAGAGAGTGTCAAAAATGCAGACAATGCAAGAGTTTAAAATATGTTAAATAAGTGCTGCTGTGGAGCAGCTGTTAGCTTAACAGCTGCTTGCTATGTTAACAGGCTTATGTTAGCTTTTAATTTTTTGGCAGACAAACAGAAAATAACATATTTTAGAGCACAGATATTTTCAAAAGAATCATTAAGCAAATATTTTCTGTATTGCTAAGCAAATCATTTTCTGATTTCAGCACAATTTCCTCTGCTTGTTACGTGCATTTGCACGACTGCAATATACCCTCTCTTAAGGATTTTCTTTTAAGCACAGGGTATAACTAACATTATAGCTTACTTTTATAATGTTGCAATTGAAACTTGAGACTCAATTGCCACACAATATACACACACACACACACACACACACGCAGAGAGGATGTTTTTAAGGAGCTCTTCAGCTCTTTAGGAAGACTCCTGTGTGGGCCCTTCGTCTGACCAGAATTCAAGTAAATGCCGCAAGTTCAGGTTTCTCTGGCTGACAAAAGGCCAACAACAGCTGCAAACATTTATGCCACAGAGAAAGGGGCGGGAGGGGGGAGGGGTGAAGAGGAACGGACGAGCGTATTATCCTCGAGCATTTGCCAGTCCTGGCACCCTCCCCTTCCCTCCCCCTCCCTCCCTTGACATCCCCTCTCGCTTGACCGCATCAAAAGCCAAGGCAAATGTTCAACTCGCACTTATTTAGTTTTTTTTTTTTTGCCTCTTGTGTTTACATTTTTTTGTGTCTCGTTCATTCTGGTTCGCCTCCTCGGCCCGTTTTTGGCCTTTTGCCTTTTATTGTCCTTCCGCTTTCTTTGAATTGTTGTGCATTTTTTTGTAATAATTAATTTTTTCGCTTATTTTAAATGAAAAAAAAAAGGTTCTCAAGTGATTTTAGCCACGGCATCGGCAGCATTTGCTGTTTTTCCTCAAAATAATTTTCTAATTTTAGTTGACTGGTTTATATTGCCAAGACAGCAGCAGCAGAAGAGGCCGAAGAAGCGGCAGAAACTCAATTAAAAATGTTAATTTAGAAAAAACAAATTAAATTCTTTTTCTTCGAAGATCCGCGCTATAGATATTCCAAGCGTTTAAATTGAGCCCACGCTCAACTCAAAGAGCAAATTATTTGTTAAAATCTAAAACAATTTAATTAAGCATTAACATTTTTTTTTTTAATTTCACTAAACGACTTCATAAATATTTAAATATTTCATTTTAAATTCGGTTTGGCTTGAATAAACTTTAATGCCATACGGGCTCAGTTTCAGGCCAATTTTTTGTGTACCTTTTTCATGCTCAGCTTCTGTCTCATGTTTCTGACCGTTTCTCATGCCCTGTTAAAATGGCAAATACGGTATCATACTTTTAAGCAAATGTTTGTGACAGGCATTCCAAGTCCAAAATATATACATATATTCCCGATCAGGGAGATGAGCTGAGTTGCCAGGTCAGAAAATATAAATTTCAAAGGGATATTCTCCCAAAACCAGTTCGAGCATATGCTTTTTTTCTATATCTCCACACGCATTCACATTATCGATAAATATAGAATTTAAATATTATCTTGGTCATTTGATATCCTGAAAATTGTGAGAGCTATCTACTCCAAGCTTGGTGTGAAGCAGAGGCACAGCCGCTGCATAAAGGAAAAATAAGGAACCTAACTTGGCGCTTAACTGAGGGTATCTCTTAGTCGGGCACTGCCGCTTATGGCACTCTTAGTTGTTTTTGTTCTGCCTTCATATTCGGCAATTTGTTTGACAGTTGAATGAATTTGCGCAATCAATAAAATGGATTTCGCTTTTCGTGTGCGTTTTTTTTTTTTTAGAAAGGCAGATATTGGGCCCTGTCGCTGCCAAGCCGGCCCAAAGTGGAGCTCGGCATTGAGGCCCGCCATTGTGTGCGCGATTTGTCTGGCAATTTGATCCGAGTCGTGACGAGTTGTCGTATCGGCTTTTAATTGTTTGACTATTTGTCGTCTCATGCATTTTTGACAGCAGCCCTTCCAACCCCTTCCCCGCGAAGGAAGTTAACAAATGATGTTGGCAAATGTTTTTCTTTGGATTGGCTCTGTGCCAGCCATTCTGACTGTATTCTAATTTTAGAATTTTACCCCTGATACCCTTACTTAGGGCAGGAACAATCGTCTGTACAAGTCCTACAAGTTCTTGTAGGAACAACTTTTTTGTTTAGAAAGATATCCTCGATCCTGTATACCATATCGTGCAGCTCCTCAGTAAGAATGTGTCATGTGGCAGCAAGGGTATTTAACTTTCGGCGTGCCTAAGACAGCCAACAAGATGGAACTTGTTTTTCTGCACAAAAGAAAAATGTGGCAACATGATAATACACAGTCAGCTTTGACTGACGATTTGCCAGTTGGGCCGAGTTGATGAGCTTGGCGGCTGTTTAATTCCTTTGTGGCTGAAACAATAATAAGCTTGGCTTTGTTTGGCTTCTGCATAATGAGATGGGCCACCTTTTAGCCCAGCAGCTGCCAACAGCCAGCTGCCAGCTGCCATTGCATTTCAAATCTCAATTTATGCGCGCGCGTCTCACGCAAAACAAGTCAGACAGCGTCAAGAATGCATGAGATGAAAGCTGGCACTGCTCGCAACTGGCACAGACACGCGCTCCCCTCGCCCGACGTCTTCATTAGCAGCAAATGAAGTTGCGGCTGGTTCAACATTTGCATGCAAAACAAATGGCGGCAAGCGAAAAGCTGAAAGCTGAAAGCCAGCCGCAGAAGCCAGCGCTCAAATTCGTGCGCGTTTATTAAAATGAATTCGAAATGAGATGCGAGCAATGAGGAGAGAGAAGCGAGCGCAACAATGTTTGCCTTAAGAAAACAAGAGTGAAAAAGAGAGAGAGAGAAAAAGAGAGAGAGAACACAACAACAATGCGAACCGCAAAGCGCATTTTGTGGATTCTGTGCGAGTGGCAACTGAAAACAAAAACAAACGAAAAAAGTGTTGCCTACTTTTCTGCGCGCACAAAGCCAGCTGACCACAAAGCGTGCGGTTGTGCACGCGTCTATGTGTGTGTGTGTGTGTGTGTGTGTGTGTGTGTTTGCGGACAGGCAGCACGCTTTCAGGCACTCTGTTTGCCAATTGACTGAGCAATTTTAATTAAAAAAAAAAGAAATAAATTCCGGCAAAGAGGCGTGTGAAACTGGCAATATATATATTTAAAAGCCCCTACTATGGACAGCTCTCATAAGCGGACAAAATATGTGAACGCACAAATTTTCAATACTATTCAATGATGAAACTTACAAACCAGACTCGCAAATATTATTTGCCAGTTAGGGGCGTTTTTAAAGATCCTTTTCATGAAATGCAATTCAGTTATTGCAAAGTTGAAAGAGTTCATTATTCTATAAAGAGAATTCACTTTACAACTTACCTAATATTTTTATATTATATATATTTTCAATAAAATCTTAATTGTCTTCGTTTTCTCTCGTTCTGCTCTTTCTGGCAGTACGCTCTCCCAGCTGTCGCAAAGGCTGTGCGCCTACAAGAAGCGCAGACGCGCTTCGTCCGCTGCTGCTGGACGTGAAAGACGCGCTGGCAGCGAGGATGCCGAGGATGAGGATCAGGATACGCTGCGACGACGCAAGCGCTACAATAGCTTGCCCAAAAATGCGCTCTACCCGCACCACAAGACGCTGCACGAGAGCCTGGACGGCGATGACCAGGAGGTAGCGAACGACGACGACGATGACGAGGAGGAGGAGGAGAAACCCTCGAAATCTTCGTCCATTAGCAAGGGCTGTCACTCGGACACGGAGCTGGAGGCGCAACCACAGCCGCAGCTGGGGAAGCAGTGCCATGTGGCGGGCAGTTCCAGTCATGCCACGGATTATCCCCAGCTGCCGCCGGTGTGCACCTGCCCCTACTTTGGCGATCGTCCGCTGACGAGCTGCGTGAAGACGGCCGAGGTGAAGATTGTTTCTTCGGCCTTCAAGGCGACCACGGCAGTGAGTAGCTCGCCCAGCGAAATGGAGCTGCTCCTCTGCAGCGCCGGCAACAACAAGAACGTCCTCACCAGCAGCATCAGTGCAGGCGCAGGCGGAGCAGGCGGGGCAGGCGTGGCAGGAGGAGCAGGGACAGGAGCAGCTGCAGCTGCTGGCGGTGCATCGGGCAACACCTTGTCGCCGCGCTCGGCGCAGCAGGCACAGGGCAGCTCGCAGAGCGATGGCAGCGGCTATCTGGCCGCACCAGGCACACCCTGTCCCGGACGACGCAAGCTGAGCATCTCGAAAACCGCCTCGGTGGTCACCTGGGATGCGAGTCGTCATCGCCGGCGCGGCAGCAGCTTTGGCGGCGTGCGCACCTCGCTGCTGCTGACGCCCACCAAGACGCTGGCCAGCACCACGACGACCACGACGGCAATGACACCGCTGCGCCGCTCGGCGACGCTGCGCAGCCACCAGAACATGAACTATCAGGTTGGTGGTGGCGGCGGGGAGGGTGGCAAGTCGCGAACACCCCAATCGTCGCCGTGCCTGCTGCAGCGACAGCAGACGGTGCGTTCGCATCATTCGCGCAACTCGAGCGTCATCTCGAGGAACTCGTCGCGGCACGGACGCATCATACGGCTGGAGCAGAAGGCCACCAAGGTGCTGGGCGTGGTCTTCTTCACCTTTGTCATACTCTGGTCGCCGTTCTTTGTGCTCAACTTGTTGCCAACGGTGTGCGCGGAGTGCGAGGAGCGCATCAGCCATTGGGTATTCGACGTGGTCACCTGGCTGGGCTATGCCAGCTCCATGGTGAATCCCATATTCTATACCATATTCAATAAGGTGTTCCGGCAGGCCTTCAAGAAGGTGCTGCTCTGCCGCTATTCCAGCAACAGCGCCTGGCGGCCCAGCAGATAGCAGACGCCCGTCAAGCCCGGCAAGCTCAAGTCAAACCCCAATCCCCTCAAGCCGCCACCCATCAAGTGCGCCAGCGTCGACTTTGCCGAGGCCAGGACACTCACCCAGCGGCCCGTCTCGGCTCTGCACAGAACCCATTCGAACAGCGGCTCAACGGCGAACCTTTAAAGGCGCCAGCTCCAAGTGTCCGTGTGGTCCAGGCGTCCGGGTGGCTGTGGCTTGGGTCTCTGGTTAATTTAAAATTCAATTTGCATTCGCATTGAGCACATTTACGCTCGGATTCGTGCCCAGCCAGGCCACAGAAGCTAACATATCGCTGTCTAATTGTGGTTCTCCAGGTGTATTAAGTTCGTCTGAATCCAACCCAAGCCACGGCGCATGCAGTACCTCCCTGGAACTCCATAATGCGATTATTAAACGGAGCAAAACAGAATTTTTGAAGAGCAAACAATTCTTTGAATTTGTATTTAGCGTTCCTGGGAAACAACCAGGCTTCATTTCCATGGAACTAAGATATAGAAACATTTTCCGACCTTGACATTGGAATATGCAAAATCGGTAAGACAAGTGCTTATTTGTTTTTATTGAAGAGCTTTTCAAATACTTTAGTAGCTGCTCGAACGTATGCAAAAAACCAAACAATTTCCAGTCAAAAAAAATTTTATAAATACCTGTGAAAATTGAGCTGATTTGTACGCCCGTTGCCGTTGTTGTTGCCCTCAATTTGTTTAAAGAATTTGCAATCAATGCAAGCTGGGAATTTTTTTATTTATTTATTTGGCTATTTTCGCAATTATGCGTTTAATTTATGCCAATTTGCGGCTCGCCAATGCGACAAACATGCCAAATTCAACACGTACGCAAAGTCTATGAAAAATGTTGTTCCTTTTGTTGTTGTTGTTGTTGTTGTTGTTGTTGTTGTTGTTGTTGTTGTTGTTGTTGTTGTTGTTGTTGTTGTTGCTGCTATTGAACAGATTGCTATTTTTATTTGAAAAGTTGATTCATTTGGTTTTATTTCTGTGGCAAAATAAAACAATTTTTCAGCTGGTCACGTAAAAGGCGCCCCTCAAGAGGCCGGGCCTTGGGGGGGGGGAGAAACAGCTGCTTGCAGCAAAAGCAACAACAATAAGCGCTGAGCCATAATGAAAGCTATTTGGCTCAAAAAGTTTTCGCTGAGGGCCAAGTTTAAAGCGTAATTTTGTGATGTGGCTACAAAGTAAGCGACAAATACGCAGCGTGCCAGGCAGAGGGGGGGTTTGGGGGGTGGGGCCACCTCCTGCCCAGGAGCAGGTAATGGTGCCATTAGTAGCACCTACTCCTAAGAGCCTGAAACATTTTTAGTGCTTTTTTCGCTGAGTGGGCGAAGAACGAGGGTTGGGGCGAGGGTCGACGGCCGACGGTCGAGGGGTGTCTGGCAAATTCTCAACAGACAGCGCGACGTTTGTAAAATTTATGGCCATTTGATGGCCGGCGGATATATACTTTTGTTCACTTCATTGACGCTCCGTCGGCTAGCCGGGGGGCTGGTCGTTGATAGGCTGCCTCCAAAGTGTCACACGGCGTTGAAACTTCATTGAACTTTAATAGCCTGGCCACCAGAGAAACCAGCTTCAGCTGGCGGCAACTTCCGTTTCCGCTCGCCGCCCGCCCTAGTGGCCAACATGTGCTGCGTGCTTAGCCAAAGGCAAAACTTTTACTTTGTGGAATATCTAAACACTCACGGAGTCTTTAAATATTTCAAAATTTTATCAACTTGTATTCTGCAAACCTGAAGAGTTGAGTGGAAATCAAATAGATAAATAAAATAAAATTGACATTAAGCTAAGCAAAAGAAGAAAAAAACAAAACGAATTTAAACACAAATTAAATTGAATTTTGTTCACCGCAGAATTTATTCAATGTGTACTAAATATTAAATAGTTTAAGACAAAAAGGGGGGAGCATTGTCACAAAACGCTTTTACCAATAGCTATGCCAAGCAAAATGCATTCACACAGATGCATTTCCGCTGAGCACTGTATTTGAGTATAATCAGACGAATTAGCGGTACGTAGATGTGCAGTAGGCACTGTGAATGTTAGCTTTAGAAAAACGTTAGTCAACACTTGTTCTACATATAACACGCACACACAATAAATCCCATGGGGCATATTTGCTAGACATATATAATTATATATAAAACCCAGCCAGCTATGATCTGATTAGACTAAAATTAGTTTAGCCAATGAACGATGAAAATCAACTATCACAGTACTCGGAGTGCTAGTAGAAACCATTAAAAAAAATAAAAAAAAAACTGATACGTATCTTAGGTGGATCCAAAATAAAAAAACCTAAATGATAAAGTAATACAAATATTCGAATTTAAATACAAGAACAAGCTCATGCTATACACAAGTATTAATATCCAAAGGCACACCAAATCGCAGCCTAGTTAAGATCCCAAATGACATATCTCTGTGCGTTGATGTTGTTTACAGAATGTATATATGCATATATATAATAATATTACGAGTACACATAATTGAATAGTTGTTAGTGTTAAGTGCAACCAGGTCAAAGACACTGGAACATAAATATTAATATGGAAATATGTAAAACATATATTAGCGATAATGTTAAATGCTTAACTAAATGTAAACTGTGTTTGAAGAGCCTTTCTGATTTCTATTAAATGTGCATTCAATCGAACAATCACTCAATTCTTTTATTCTGTATTTTGTATTTTCCGACAAATATAAAACTGCACTCAAATCGTATTGTCGTGCGTCGAGTGCTGCTGATGGCAGCCCCCGCGGGCCACGCCCAGCCAATCAAATATTTTCCATTGTCGTCAATTAGAATTCCGCTCAATTAAACAACAATCGAGAATGTCAGCGCTTTGTTTAGCCCACGCAGCTGAATGGAGAAATAAATACAAATAATTGGCAATATATGATTGAGCTAATGATGGCTTATAATGGCAAGTTGTTCCACAATAAAAAGTTTGTGGTTTAATTTCTCAATTTATTTACAAATGCATATTAATTTAAAGTGTTCTCATTTTCAGCTTTTGAAATTAACGACATTTGATCCTTGGCTTTATTTTGCGATGTGACCAGATTTAGTTGTCCCAATAATACATAAAATACTAAAACTAGCTAAACTGTTGATAGCTCGCCATTCGCCCACGCCATTCGGAACTTTACAACACTGTGCTCAGGCTAGTTGAAAATTAAGCCGCAAATTGAAAAGAAACTTCACTTGGAACAACTGGCAGAGATAAATGGCTATTTTTAATCTAATACGACACATTAATCGTCTTACTTTTCAGCTTACCTTGATAAATTTTCAATTGCACCTCCCACGACTGCAGCAGCAGCTAACACCAAATAAAAAATGACGTTGTGGAAAGTTAGCTCCGTTTACAGCTGCTGCTGCTGCTGCAGAGGATCATTATTAGTTAAACGATAATTATGATAATTATCTGAAGGCACTTGAAAAATTAATGCACCCTAATGCCCCGCAAATTTGTGAGCAACTTTGGCTGGCCACAAAAAAGCGTAAAGTAAATCCCAACAAAGTGCCAGCCAAAGCCATAAAAAATGAGCAAAGTCCAAAATAGCCACTACTCAGCGTCTCTTAATTTTATTTCAGCTTTAAGGGCCTCTTGAGGCACGGACAGCGGGGCGCGGCAGCTGCGACCCCGACGAAAACATACAAGAAATAAAGTTACTTCAATAAACGCTTTTTCTTGTTCTATTTGTTATTTCTGCTGCTGCTGTTGTCTGCGTAGCGACGGCCACTTACCAATTTGAGCTCAAGTGCGCCCCAGGCAGGGCTACCAAATAGATAACCTACGTCCTGGAATTGATGCCAATCGATTCTTAGGACCTCCACGATTACGAAGCGTCCAATCGTCCAATACTGGAGTTGTGGCCATTTGAAATTTCTTAGAAGTTATTATTCCAAGCTATGTCAGCTTAATTTTCGAAAATTAACGGTCGCTAAATTCTGCTTAAATCTGCGAATTAAACATTTTCGTTGCATACGCGCAAGGGCTAAGATGTTAGGGTGCTGTTGACTAACATGACTATCAATTAGGCGGCTGTTAAACAACAGCTGAGGCATATGTTAAAGTGGCGCTGTTAAAACGGCTGTAAGGCCGTTAAATGGGTCTGCTGAAAGAAAAATCAAACATATTTTTGGTCCATTTTCAGTGGGTATTTTACAGGAATCTCGTTCTTTACGTTAACTAGGACTATATCTACGGTATTGTATAACCAAGGATTTGAGGGTCAACTAGGAACCATCGAGAGGGCGTGGTTGCTGTTAGAGGGCTGCTAAAAGAAAAGGCATACATATTTAGGTTCCCTAGGACTATCATAGATAATGGAACCATTCAGGCTGAAAATAAAAAATCAACGAAACTTTGCCCTTTATTCCGAATAAATTTTTGTATATCTTAAATTTTGAGAAAACTATGCTTGATCTAGGCAGGATGTGATTTTCCAATAGAATCGTACTGCATCCAAAAAATTGCTGAGTTCTTCAATCTAAATAAAAAAAATATTTTAGAATAAAATACATAAACCTTAACCTCAAATTGTTTTTGATTCCTGAACAAATCCCATTTTTGAGAAATGTATGAAATTTGTATGCCATTTTTGTAAATTTGTACTTATTATCTTACAGAATGGAAGTTTTTTTTTTTTTGCAACTATTGTTTAATAGTATACATCGTTTGATAAAATATTATGTTCTTTAATAAAATATTATGTTATAATAAGTTTAAAGTAGAGCTTTTAAATTTCAAACTATTTTTCCCACACAGCCAGGTTCATTCGAGTTCAATTCAAACTAGCTGCAAAGTGCTTTATTTTTAAACAACTTTTTAATATTTTCAGCTGGATAAATAGACAAGCATTTGCCAGTTTTAAGCCCACTTCCGCTTACATTCGTATGCGTGTATAAATATGCACATGTATTTGTGCAAGCTTTTTGTGCTGGGTGTTAAAAATTTCCGTTTATTCAGCGTGTGCAGCTGTGCATGTAGACGCACACACACACACACACATATGTGTTTTTTATTATTTATGTATTTATTCATTCATTTATATTTGTTTTAAGCAAAGAAAATGGGCACCGCAGTTGGCGTGAAATTTTGGTTAAATTGCATGTAAAGCTCAGGGAACAAAAGACAAACACAAAAATGAACGACTAGACACTACCCTGCAGTGTTCAAAAGCCCGCAGAACTAATCAACTTTTTAGTATAAATCTAATATTTATTATGAGTTTATTAGTTATACTTCTGACCAAAGGGTTTTCACTGCTTTGTTGTGCATAATGACTAATGAAAAAATTCAAACTATGGCAGGGTATTGAATGACTCTTGTTGGTTATTTATGGCCATTTATTGTTTTAAGCTCTTGAAAAGGAAAGAAAAAAATGCTAGAGACATCGATATATCAAGTGCAGGCGGTCCGTTTGAAAGCCAGCCCATGCTGTGCGCCCGGTTTCATTGATTTATGGACAAAGCTGCTTGTTGCGCATTTTATGCCCATTCTGATTGGGTTTGTGCAATGCAATTTCGCTGGATTGCCAAAGCTGCTTTGCCTGACAAGGGCGACTACAACAATGCAGCACCTATAATAGCATTATGCCAATCAAAATCAAATAATTTAGGACAGATATGTAGATGCTACCCGGAGATACGACAACAGCCAAAATGCCTTGGGCAGCGTTTAATTGTATGCCAGCATTGCAACGCGCTTCGAAAATGACTGTGCACATTCATATGGTATTATTTCATGTGTGGGCAGCTAGCTCAAAGGACCTTCGACACAGACAGACACACTCACACGGACACTGACAAAACAGCTGCCTCGATGGGAGATTATACGTGGCCTTTGTTTAGTCGCTTTGATTGTGCAGTGACAGGTGTATGTGTGTGTGCATGTGTGTGTGTGTGTGTGTGTGTGCAGCTACAGGCCAAAACGCTGCTGGTTATTTGCAATTTATGACAGCAACACGCTGACAAAAGCATTCTAAAGCACCAACAAGGACATCACGTATGCGACATGTTGTACGAGCCAATTAAATTTTTAAATGCACAAAATTATTTCATCGAGTCTTAACTGAAAACTCAAGCATGAATTTGCAAATTGAATATTAGCAGGTAAATTAAATTAGCCAAAAGGTATAACAATATTGTGTGTGTGTGTGTGTGTGTGTGTGGGCTGTTTAATTTGATTATGTGACAAAATGTCAGGCAGCCAAGGAAATGTGTGCAAATGATTGAAGAATCATGCTAATAAAATAAGACGGCGCCGTGCCAAGCGCAATAATTGAATAATGAACAATATAGTTAGTTTTAAATACAATTAATTGAATTAAATCAATCTTTATTAGTCAGCATTTGCAAATTGACGAAATGAAAAAGATGGCAGGAAAATATTTCAGCAACAAGAAAATATTCTCATAGTGTATATTCTCATAAGTGTTGGAAAACGTGCATATATTGTTGTTTATTGTATATATTGCCAGCGTCAGGCAAATATTCCCAAGAGTGTTGGAAAACGTACATCTATTTTTTTTTATTTTACAGAACTGTCCGGTTATGAGTCTAGTTCATAAAATTGGAACATTAAAGTTCCTAAAATAGGTTAATGAAATTTATTATCAAGAATTTATTAGTCAGCATTTGCAAATTCACGAAAGGAAACAAGTTGGCAACACTTTAGCGACAGGCAAATATTCTCAAAAGTGTTGGAAAACGTGCGTCTATTTTTGTTTATTTAACAGGACTGTCAGTTTATGAGTCAAGTTCATAAAATTGGTTCATGAAGCGGAACATTGAAGTTCCTGAAATACGTTGATGAAATTTATTATCTAGACTGAAGCTATTAAACGAATATTGTAGTATGATATATTTGATGGCTTTGGGTAGCCGCGTTCATTGCAAATCTCTGGCAGCTGGCAGCATATATATTTTGGTCGAAGTTGGAAGAGTTGGGCGCGTTGTTATTGATTGCTTTCAATTAAAATGCCGCCAGCTGTCAGTGGAAAATGCTGAAGCGAGAGACGCCTTTGTGTTAATTTAATTTGGAGGAGACTACTTCAAAGTTGTCGACAGGTCCTCTTGCCTGCAGCGCGGGCTCGTCAATGGCAAATGCCATGCGGGCCTAGATATTTGTCTGGCTGTTTGCCAGGCCAATGACAGACAGCTGGCATCCGCTATCCAAAGCAAATGGCCAGAAGATTGTTATTCATGCACTCAACTTTGCATGGGGGCCAACTCAACTGTAGCTACTACGCTTGAAAACAAAACAAATTAGTTTATAAACATATTTTCGCGCATTTCAGCGCTAGACCACAAACATTTTTTGGAAGGCAGCCGAGGCTTCGACCTTGCCCTGTTGCGTTGGAGGAGGCACAAAATGTAGGCTTCAAATGAATTAAATATTTAGCATGAAAGTCTAGGCATTTAGAGAATATTTATGTTCTATTGTATTACCAGCATATTTTTACCAAACCCCAGCTCTTTGCCTCAAATTTGGTATATCAAGTAAAATATTTGTTTATCATGTTATATCATATTACAAGCGGGTATAGCCAGGCCTTGCCAAAAAGGCTTAAGCATGATTTTGCTACTGAAGAAGTTTAGATTCTGCAAAAAGGGTACAACACGTCTCAAATTATTTTTCATATAGTTCTTTGGAAATGAATTTGGAGCGCGACATGCCACCCACCAAATCTTTGATCCACCACTCAAATGAATTTGAACAAAGATCTTTTGAAAATGAATTTGAGGCCGATTGGATGGTAAGCAAAAAAGTATCATACAAACGTTAATCGCGATTTTTCAAAAATTGCGGGTGGAATTTCCCGAAACCCCGTCTTAACGTGCACCTTCATCACATAAGGTAACTACAGTGAAATCAGTCAGCTGTCAGTCAGTCAGTCAATCAGTCAGTCAGTCAATCAGTCAGTCAATCAGTCAGTCCGTCAGTCAGCCAGTCAGTCAGTTGGTTAATCAGTCAGTCAATCAGTCAGTCCGTCAGTCAGCCAGTCAGTCAGTTGGTTAATCAGTCAATCAATCAGTCAGTCAGCCAATCAGTCAATCCATCAGTTAGTCAATCAGTCAGTCAATATGTCAGTCAATCCGTCAGACAATCAGTCAGTCAGTCAATCAGTCAGTCAGTCAGTCTGTCAGTCAATCAGTCAGTCAGTCATGACTAACAGTTTTATATATAGAACTTATGCGATTTGTAAACCCGAAATAGAAGTAGAAACTTAAGAAAGTGAAGAAAACACAGAAATGTACAATCAATGCCCCTTGGGCGAGCAGATGTTATTGCCAATTCAATCAATTCAATCAATTCATCCATCAGTGGCTCATTCGGTCTCAATGCAATTCGATTTGTTTAAGGTTCAGCTTGCAGCTGCCATTAAATGCATTTTGTTCGTTCTTTTGACACGGAAGCTCAAAGCTGAGGCGTTATTCTGCGCGGTTTCGTCTCATTATGGCCGCAAGCTCAGATGAGATCGACCTGGTTGCCATGGATGCTGTCAGGATGACAGAGAAATATGGCAATCACATTTATCTACAGCTGCTGCTGCTGCTGCTGCTGCTGCTGCTGCTGCTGTGCATTGCGCTTATCAAATATCAGGTAATATAAATGTCCTGGCTCCTGCAGACACGCATAAAGGTAGTTAGCTGGCAAAGGAATAAATCGACAAAGTGAAAGGTATTTCCGAAACGACACGAAATACCAAAAGTACAATGAGCAAAAAGGTAATAATCTAACAAGCACACAAACAAAAAGCGTAAAACACAAGCGAAAACAAAACAAGCTAGCTCGACTCGAGCCTGACCGACTGGGGGATGCCCTGTAACCAGCTTCAGTTTTAGTATAAATATTTAAATACATTTTAAGGCAAAGAAAAAATGAAAATTTAATAAAATGCCATAGCTCGGGCGAACTGATAATATGTTTGGAATAACTTGACATTATTTATTCGGGTTTTCAGTTAATATACCTCTTTATCAGAACTATAAATTGCTCGCTTAAATTTGTCTAAGTAGCTGAAAATGGGATCATATCAAGCTACAACCTATATTGATCAACAATATACATATATGTATCAGTATTGGAGTTTCTTTAAGCTGCCTGCTGCAAATGTTTCATCAATTGTAATATACCCTATTTATCACATTTTCAATGGGTATTACAACAAAGGAAATACGTGGGTGCCTCAAAAAAGGCGGCGGCAAAAAACAGAAACAAATGACTCACTATAAATACACGAGTTGCCTGCACACACACACACACCCACACACAGAGACACACACACAAACACACACATACACACAGACACACACACACACATATAAACTCATGGCATATGTGTGCGTGTCTTTGGCACAATGAAAAATGCAAAGCGCAAATGAGTTGAAAACTTTTCCATAAGTTTTCGTACGTGCGTCGCGCGTTCACCAAAATTAAAGTCGACTTTTAGGCTGTTTGGCAAATCTGAGAACTTTGCTCTAGAGATAGGCACACGCTGGTTTTTCTTTTCTTTTCTTTTTCTTTTTATAGCAGCATATTATTTGTTATGGCACTCGAGAGCACAAAAATAAATGATAAAGTGGCTTTTAAGACTTTAACTGGCACGCTTATTACAAATGAAATACATATGGGTATATAGAGCTATAGTGAGCACTCACCATAAGTAGCTGCTGTACATCAAATAAAATATAGTTGTGTTTAGAAATTTACTACCAGGTTGTAATTAGCTGACATGAGCTGCAAACATAATGAAGCCTGAATTGCCGCCGTTTCTGTAGGGCATTCAAATCTCGGCTTGTTGCTTTCCAACTTTTTGAGTTGGGTTGGCACGAGTTCCTTATCAAAGATAGGCCAAAGGCGTATACAAGGAGGCATTGCCACGCCCACTCGGACTGAAATGTTAAGCAAATAAAGGCACGAGGCGGAAACGTATGTAAATATTATTTGCATTTTACTCGACATGTTTTTAATGAGCAAAATAAATATTAGCACTGGCAAACAATGGGCATGGTCCTAGGACTCGACGGCTGTCTTCTTGGCGGCCAGCTTTTGCAGCAGCGTCAGAAAGCTAAACGCCTGCGTGATGACCTAGCAGAGGGTTAAGGGTGTATAGTGAAAGGACATTAGTTAAAGCAACTCATAAGCTCACCGATCGCAGGCGATTCACATCCATGACATAGAACTTGCCGGCCGTTACCTGCACGGCACGGCGACTGTTCGCCAGAAAAATGAGCACATCCTGGCGCATGTGGGGCGCATGCTGCCACCAGGCGCCACGCCAGAAGGCATCGCCGACGCGAACGCTGTGCCTGTGCAGCAGCTCGCCGCAGTAGGTGAACATGAGCAGCTCGAAGGTGGTCAGAATCAGATACTGCAGCTGATTGATCACACGCATAAACTCCCGGGAGCCGGAGACGCCCACGAAGACAAGCAGGCACAGCTGCAGCGTGATCTGCAGCGATTTGATCAAACAGTACGGGCTAAACAGCTGCTCCAGCTCCGCGGCATACTCCAGCACAAAGCGATGCAAACGCACGCATTCCACCAGCCCCGCATGTGCGGCCCTTGTCAGGCTCAGTGCCGGCGGATGCCCGCGCGCCAATATAAAATTGTCCAAGTCCGTCGCGTGCTCCTGCAGCATAGCATATTCACCAAGCTCACAGGTCGATTCGTCCAGCAGCAGCTCCCGCTGTACATCACTGGCAAGAATAGTAGAATTATACTTTGGCTAATCAGCTTATTCATATACGTCACAGTTGGTTGCTTGTCGGCCATAGAGTAATAAACAGACCAAGAGGAGGCATTTGGATCAAAAGCTCTTTTCCAAAAATTCTGAAGCCAGATACAGAGGTTGCAAACACAACGCTCGGCTGTCTGCAGTTACTTCTGCCGATGCCCAAAATTCAAAGACAACTTCAAAACATTTTCCATAAGAACCAACAACAACCATAATCAAAACAAATGACTCGACAATAAAAACGGCACACCACAAGTTCTATCCTTGCTATCCCTTTTTTGTTTGAGGCTACAGCCTATGATCTTAGCTTCTGCACCCTTCTAACTCATTGTTGTGGTTTCTAAGCACTGCTATGCCTATAATTCGCAAAGTCATGTCTTCATCTTCTCCACTCACTCTCAACTTGCAAGCAGCCCGGCAGATTTTATAATTTTTTCATTTTTCGATCAGCAAGGCACCCTTGCTCAAAATAGGGTATTTTAACTATTCATAAGTTCTGTAACCAAGTACCACTAACCTTCTCATATAAACATTGTTATCTAATCTCTGAGAAATATATAATATCTTATTTAGTGTGCAACTATTAGTACAATCAATAATAATTATTTTCTTGAAACATTCTATACAATTTCTATAAATAAGGGTATCAATGCCTCGACGCGCCAAATAGTTGTTGGCATGTGTGCCTCATCTCACACACATTGGCAAAAAATATGCATGTGTGTGTTTTCGAAGCCAAGGGAAGTATATGAATTTAAGAAGATTGCAATAATCTGTTGCGCATGTGACGTCACATATTCTAAGCATCACAAGAAATGAAATTCTTTAAAACGTGACGTAATAGTATATGATGTTGACGCGCCGTATGCGTAACCCTTTGAGTTGAATGGCATGGCATTCAAATTTTCTACCTACTTGCGCCGAGACTCGGCTATGCAACAACAACATTAGAACCCAAATAGTGTTGTTGCTGTTTCTACTCGCCGCCTTGTTAGAACGACAGAGAAACCAGCAACAAACACAGTGGCATTATTTGTCCCTTTTCTTTGCACTAAGTTTCCTATGTCCTCATCATCGCGCAGAAACTTTTGATCAAGACGGACGACGAAAAAAACAAATGAGTTTTCATGCGCACTGTTGTTGTTTTGCGAGTGATTTGTTGTTGCTTCCTATAGTAAATGAGCTTTATTTTTGAGTTGGATTTTGCGTTTGCGGACCAACCTTAACGACCTGGCTTCAGAATTAAAACGGTAATAAAAGCTCGGAGCGAATCTTCCGCTCTTTGTCTGTTTATTACTCTATGGCTATAATTCATAGAATAAAAACAAAAAGGTGTCCCTCTTTATGAAAGTCAGTGATATTAGTATTAAATTAACTGTAAAAGTACCTTTAAAATAGAAAACTTTAATTTTGCGCACGGTCTACATCTTCTTCATTCTGTTTATTACTCTATGAATTATAGCAAAGGTACAGTTCCCTCTCTATGAAAGCTTAACTGATATTAGTATTAAATTAACTTAAAAGTACTTTAAAATAGAAAAACTTTAAGGTACATCTTCTTTCATTTGCTGGTAAAATTTATATTCTTACAAAATGAAAGAATAATTTTGCAAATGTACCTAAAATGATAATTTACTCTTTAGTAGCATAGGTACAGTTCCCTCTCTATGAAAGCTTAACTGATTTTAATATAAAATTAATTTAAAAGTAGAAAAGCCTTGCACTGGCTATAAAAATTAATTTTCTTACAAAATAAAATAATAATTTTCCAAATGTACCTGAAATTATGGCTTACTCTATTAAGTACAGTTCCCTCTTTATGACAGCTTGACTGATTTTAATATAAAATTAATTAAAAGTCTTAAGGTACAACTTCTTGAATGAAAGAATAATTGTGTATGTATAAGAGCGTGAGGCAAGTTATTGACGTCACAGCTGAATTTACCTCAATAAAGTACCATTTATTCAAAGGTACAGAAATAGGTAATGTGGGGGCTTAACTGTTTTATGTACTTTATGTGCATTGTCTTCCAATTGCCGATAAAATAAAATGTTATATATATATAGAAAAACTGTGTATGTAACATACTAGAGTAAGAGAGAAGTCACATGTGTCGAGAATGTACCTATATTTGTACTTTTTAATGGTACACTGGATGTATTTTTACAGAAAGCTACACTTACTTCTCTATGAAAGCTAAACTGATTTTAATATAAAGTAAATCAAAAAGTACATAAAAACTGAAAAAAGGAAATATTTAGGGTACATATTCTTGTAGAATTTCTGGTACAATTCAGGGTACAGATAGGATTGTGAACGAGAGAGAGGTAAAGCAGTCAAGATATTTTATAGCTGTTGGACACATTTAGTGGAGCTTACCATAAGGCCGGCAGAGACTCGCCGGCAAGCAGCCGGGCATGTGCGTCCAGATTCTTGAGACTGCAGTAGAGCACATCGAACTGGCCCAACAGCAGAAAGCAGAGGGAGACGAACATAAAGCCACCAAAGCTGAAAATGGCGCCGACAATAATCTGGCCGTAAAGCTGTGTGGCATACACCAGAATATAGACGTAATCGGCCATGGCATCGAACGGATACCAGCAGCGCAGCGGCAGAGTCCTTACGCCCAAGACAAGGGGCGTAACGCCCCAGAAGATGCAGCCGAAAAGACAGGAGATCAGCCAAATGGCCGTAAAATTGCGCGCCCCGCGATAGGCAGTGTGCATATTCACAAAGCTGACGCCGGCGAGCGAATGATGGCGATATTCCCGATTGATGTGGGACAGGAATTGCACCAGCCGCTCGGAGTGCACACACCAATAGCCGATGGCATAGGCCGTAAAGAAGTAGATAACTGTCATGGTGAGTGCATCGGTGATGTCCTCCAGCTTGCCCGTCGGCAGGGCATCCAGTGTCGTCTTGCTGAACAGCACGCCCAGATGCAGCGCTATGAAGAACACCACCAGGCAATGGCAAACCGCCAGCAGGCGGAGCAGCGAATGCAGCCAGGTGGGCAGCCAAGCGGGCAGCGCCGGCTTGGGCATCAGGCCCACCAGCAGTTGTATTCTCAGATGCAGTCCAAACAGCTGCGGTACTCGACACGCGTCCAGCCTCCGTGGGGCATAGCCAATGCCCGCATCGATGCCGCCATGGAACTGCAGACTGGCCATGCTTCGGGCTTTTTGCTCCCCGAACTGCTCATCTTCGTGGTCCGCGCGGCTATTTAAAGGCGAACGGCGCTGGGCGGGTCGGCCGACAGCCTAATTTATGCATTAATGAGCTTTTAAAAGTTTTCAGCCAAGTGTCGCGCTTTGCGAGCCTTAATTGTTATTAGTGGGCGTGGCTAGTTGGTGGGCGTCGAGTTTGTAAAATGTTTAATTACCCCGCTGGAGCCGACCAAACTGAGTTGCTGGACTGATTTTCGTGCCAACTAAAAAAGTAATTACCCGGCGTCGCCCGGGTCAAACCACGTGCTAACTTCAGGCAGGCCCAAAACCCGCTTTTATTGCTACTGGATTTGAGCCGGCGACCTCTCGCTTGTTTGTCTGACAGCATTTGAATGTTTTTCATACAAACTAAGAAGTCTTTTCAATCAAATATGCCAAAAACACGACTTATTGCTCACCTTCGAACCCAAAAGGAGGGAAGCATCACTTAAAATATAGCTCGCCTCGAAATGCCAGACGGTCAAGGCAAGGTTCCTGCAGTCTGGATAGATGACGGACTAATACAGCCTGGCAGAAGCGCCAAGTACCTTGTAATAGTACTGGACAAGAGGCTTAGCTTTCAGATGGCTGCTAAATCCTTGGCTGCTAAATCCCAGCAACCAACACTGCCTGGAGCCGACCGGTATATAAGAAATTCCACCCTACCCAAAGGCCTCAAATGGCGACCATAGAGAGCCAAGTCGGAGCATTAGCCAACCCGCAGAACGAACGACACTGCAACCGGTCAGCAGGAGACCTCGTTGAAGGGTGTGTCGTCAAGAGGCTCAGGAGAAGATCGTTCAAGGACCGCCTACAACCATGACAGAAGGGATGCCCAAGAGTTTTCCGACAACTTATGATGTAGCCTTGTGCACTATTGTGCAAAAAATGTCAGCTTCGCCCTCATATGTCAGAACGAACTCATTTATGCATATTGATAAATTTGAGAATTAATTGCATGTCGCGGCTATTAGGTTCAATCGCCACAGCAATTAGCAAGGATTCAGAAGAGGGGGCGATGAGGGGAGAGGTGATGGCTTTTCTTTCTGTTGACTTAGGTAGCAGCTGCGGCAGCTCCATGGCAATGGGCGATTTGTGTATTAAATGCCAGCCTTTGTAGCCTTTGGTTGCACCTGTTGCCGTGCGAAAATTGACCGCAAATTCGCAACTGCTTGTCGATTAAATTAATTGCAACTGTCGCACGGTAAATATTTTATGAATTAAGTGACGCGCAAGCGACAGCTGCTCAGGTGCGCACATTTCATTCAGGTTTATTTTTGGAGCACAGTTAACCCCCCCCTAACTGAGTAAACCAAAGGTCACGGCTGACCCTTTCGCAGTGCGTGCTTGGCATTTGCATAAATTAAAGCAACAGAAAAACAACTTATCTAAGGGTAGGCGACAACCAAAATCACCTCAAATGGCTGCTTTTGAATGCCAATCAGCTGTGCTGATCCTTACTACAAATATTTTTTAAAAACTTTACGTGACTACAGCTCGGTTAAATAAAGTTCCAGCTTGGAGGGATATGAATTGTAACGAACAAATTTGGAAACAGCATTTATTTGAATAAAAAAAATGCCCTCTTTATTTGCATTCATATTAAACAAAACAACTGCTCCTAGGCAATAGCTGGCCTGATAATTTCCGAGCTGCTCATTAAAGAAATCATTTGCAATTTCTGTTTTCATTACGCATACGCGGCGCGTGTGCGCCGCGGCAATTAAATAAACCAGCCCCCCAAAAAGTATGCAACAATATATGTAAAGCATTTAGCATATTGCGCATACGACGCGTAAGCCGTCGCCGACAATAGCCTGCGGCATAGAATGTGGCTCAATTGTTGCCGTTGTTGTTTCATAAAAATTATGCAGATTAAATGTGGCAACAAGCTTTGCTTAGCCAGCCAAGTGACATTAAATTCGCATAAGGCAGCGCAACAACAACAACAACAACAGCAAGGGTAATGAGAAGCAGAGCGAAAGATGTCTAAATAATAAAAGGAACTTGAGCCGTTGGCGCGACGCACAAGTTGATTGAATAAATCACAGCAGGTTGACGGTAGCTTCCTTTCCAGGAACTTCAACCAACAGGAAGAACGGGAACAACAGCAGCCGCAAGTCGAGACTTCACATGTAGCCGAGACGCATGCAAAATTTATGCCCAACTCCACGTTGAGCTGGCTGACGCGTGGCTGTAAACTTTTTACAACCCGGCAACAATTTGGCCAAGAAGCAGTTGGCCCGACTCAGACATAAACCGGCGAGGCCAGTGTGCCAGCGTTCTAGCCAGTCACTTCAGCTGCTGCTGCTACTTTTCATGGCTCATTATCCCAACAGTGTGCAACAATTTTAGCCTGGCTACAAAATAAATTCAATCTTTGTGCCGGACGTAGGCGAGAAAAAAATTCAATTAGTTTGCATTTGTAGTTGGCGTGCACTCAAAGCTGAAAGTTTCACTTTGGACACTTCTATACAAATAACTTAACTGCTTAAATCTTGGCTTTTATCTTACCAAGGTCCATTTGAATGTCTTCAACTCCAAGTCCCATCCAATTAATTGCAAAAAGCGCTTTAAGATCGTTTGCAGCGAGTCCAATGCCCATCTCAAGTTGGCTCTAGACTTGCATAAAGTGTGACCAGAGTGTGAATAAAGTGTGACCAACGCTTGGCTTAACCCCATCTCAAGTTGGCTCTAGACTTGAATAGAGTGTGGCCAGAGTGTGAATAGAGTGTTGGCTTTAGACTTGAATAGAGTGTGACCAACGCTTGGCTTAGCCCCATCTCAAGATCCCTTTTGACTTGAATAGAGTGTGACCAACGCTTGGATTAACGCTATCTTTAGGTGGCTCTAGACTAGAATAGAGTGTGACCAACGCTTGGCTTAGCCCCATCTCAAGTTCCCTTTTGACTTGAAGAGAGTGTGACCAACGCTTGGCTTAACGCCATCTTAAGCTGGCTCTAGACTAGAATAGAGTGTGACCAACGCTTGGCTTAACCTCACCTCAAGTTGCCTTTCGACTTGAATAGAGTGTGACCAACGCTTTAAATAAAGTTTTGGTTACTTATCCAACTATCTTAACTATTTATGTTATTTTCTCTCTGATGTTTTCGCGGAAACTTTTGAATATTTTTCAGCGCTGAGCCACCTGTCGTATGCGCAATTCCAATTTGCACGCACACACAGACAAAGGCAGTTGCCACTGTTGCCAGCTGCAAAAATATTTTTGGAGCTTTGTCCATCAAACTGGAAACCTGCGCCACCCAACCGCACCGCACCGCACCGCACTTCCCTGTTGCACAGATGCTGGCCTTGCAGTTTTTGCAGCAAACTTTTTAATTAATTGCGCTGGCCATTTTTGGACAAACTCAGGCTACCCTTTAATTGCAAATGAACTGCGTTCGTGTCTGGCGCAAGGGGTAGGTGGCAGGAGGTAGGGGGCAAGGGGCACAGAGCTGGGCTTTGCGGTGTTAGTGGCTTTTACATTGGCCCGTTGGACCACATGAACACGGCTAATTTGCAGCTGGCGAGCGACCACCAAAGTCCGCACAGAGAGAGTCAATCAGTAAGTCATTTGTATGCGCGTGGAAGGGGTTGGCGCGAAAGGACTGGACAGGGGAGTTAAGCTGGGGTTAAGGGGTTGCTCAACAGGCGACAGTCACGCGCCTCGCTCGACTCATGTTTGCCTATTTATGCGACGCGGCAGCCGCAGGCGTCGGCCGAACAGCGTAAAGTTTTCCAACTGACACGGGACACAACGCGACGCGAGAGTTCGCATTAAAGTGCCAGCTACCAGCTAACCCTCTGCACCCGCCCCCGCCCCAGTCAGTTGCCAGTTGCCAGTGACGCCCTCATTGTTTCTGTTGCTGTTTAAACTTTGGCCATTGCTTCGATTCTTCAGCTCTCGGCCCGCACCGACCCGCTCCGTTCGCATTTCCCGCGCTTCCCGTTCGCATTTCCCGCTGCGCAACAATAACTGAAAGTTTGCATTTTATTTCTGGAAAAAACAATTTGTCAGAAAACAAGCAGCAAAGTTGACACTGTCATAGATAAATGCAAAAGGACATTATAACAGCGAGAAATGGGATGAAACACAGTTTAATTTCCAGATGGAATTTCACTGACTTAAGTAACCAGTGTGACCAGCGTTTGGCTTAAAAGAAACTACCAAATTATGCTGGTACTGTACTGTACTGTACTGTACTTTTGTGACTGTACTAACTTTGAATGTTTTCTTAAATGAAATCATTGCAAAAACTCTTCAAGCTAATTTTTCTTAAAATCCCATACCCAATGCAAGCTGGCGCTAGGCCTAGACTTAAATTGAGTGTGACCAACGTTTCTGACTAATTTTCTAGCCTTTGCAATAGAATTTTAAATAATCTAATTGCAAATAAGATATTTCGAATCTTTCTTAACTTCATCACTCAATTCCAACTTGAAATATTACGTAACTAACCGCCGCGAAAGTTTTCGACAAATTTTCGCACAGTTTGCCAGTTGCCACTCGTTAACTTTTTAATGCTATTTTGCTAAATATTTTTGCTCAGATTTCACGAATATAGTCGCATCTATGTTGAGACCTTCTCCTTTAAAGGAAGGCAAAGTGCCGCAGTTGCTGGCCAAAAAGTTTTTGAGGCGCCAAATTGAGTTAAGTGTTTGAAGCTGTCTACACACATGGCCTTATTCAATTTGAGCTAAAGCGGCGGGCACTTTAAGTTTGTGACGCTACCAACAAACACACCCACACAAACACACACACACACAGACACTTGCACAATGCACATCAAACTACAATAACAATTGTCATTAACATACATTGATGAGCTGAGCGCCCGATTTGCCATTGGTTAAGTACTTTATTTGGCCAGGATTTCTTTTTTTTTGGGTCTGTCTCGTAAACCGCAAGTAAACTTAATTAGGCTCACGATTGCAGCGGCCACAATTGTTGTTATTGTGTGCGTGCGTGTGTGTTTGTGTGCGTGTGTGTTTGTGTGTGCGTGCGTGTGCGTGTGCTTTAATGTGGTTTACCCACATGACTTGGGCAGCATACGCATTGCTTTTGTTTATTTCTTGTCCGCAGTTTATGCGGGTTGCCCTGCTAAATGTTTAACTGTAATTAACACACACACATACACACTCACACACACACACGTTAAGTGAACAAAATTATTGCATTGCGTGTCTTTGTATTGGTTTAAATGTTCAGCGCTGCGGTCACACTGCCGAATCGTGTGTGCTTTAATTGAATGTTTCTCAACACAGCAAGCAGATATTGTGCAATTGTTTGGTATTTAAATTAATGGACAGTGTTGATAAAGGCCTAAAGGCAGAAATTTGAGTGCCCACATCAGATCGAGCAACCGGATCGTGATGTGCATTAAAATTATGCAGAAGAAAAAAAGTTGTGCATATTTAAATTAAATATTTCTCTACACAGTTACTGGAAATATATTTCCAACTTTTACATATATATGTTCACTTTAATTTATATAATACTTTACATATTTATTTGACAATGCTTAGTGTTGATAAATGCCACTTAGACGAAACATAAATGAATATAGATAGGACTATATTTCAAACATTCAAATATTTCAAAATAAACGCTGCACAGTTATGTTACTGCAAATATGTTACCAACTTTTACAGATATATGCTCTCTTTAATCTATATTAAACTTTAAATATATGTGTGGGAGTGGTCAGTGTTGATAAATGCCACTTAGACGAAACATAAATGAATATACATAGATAGTATTATATTATAAATTATAATAAACGCTGCACAGATTCGTTATTGGAAATATATTACCAACTTTAACAGATAACTTTAACAGATATGTGCTATATGTGTGGGAGTGCTCAGTGTTGATAAATGCTAAGTGTTAATAAACAGTATTATATTTCAAATTAAAATAAACGCTGCACAGTTATGTTACTGCGAATATATTACCAACTTTTACAGATATATGCTCTCTTTAATTTATATGAAACTTTAAATCTATGTGAGGGAGTGCTCAGTGTTGATAAATGCTTAGTGTAAATAAATAGTATTATATTTCAAATTAAAATAAACGCCGACAAAGCTTAACCGCTTGCGATAATGTGTGATTACTTTTAAGAAGTTTGGCTGGGTTTTTACCTACTTTGCCCGCCAATTCGCTGCACTTTTGAAAGTACTCTCAGAAAATCGGATTATTTGTGCAAGCAAATTGCCATTGAGTGCAGCTACTTATTCGTATTTATACAAAGAGTGCTTGCCATGCCTTGCCAGTTGCCACAAGTTGTGGCGGCAGCACGGCGCCTTGAATTGGCCCAGCTACCTGGCTCATCGCTCATCTGGCAATTTGATAAGAATGCCAAGTCAGCTAACTTCTTGACTTAAAGCTGGAGGCACACTGCCAGGGCCTGTTAGACAAATAGCCGTTTGCTAGTCAATTAAGGGCAGCAGCTAAATATTTTATTACCAAGTCGACGTTTGTCTTGATTATGCCTCGGCGTATGGTAGTGTAGGCGCATAACTAATTGAAAACTTACTAAACTTTCTGCTCATTAATAATAAGCCACAACCGAAACGGGGCCAAGACTGGAGCCTGCCAAGGATTCAGGTTTGGGTCCTTTGTCTCGCCCTCCGCCGCCCGTTTGATTTGTTGGAAATGATTTAATTACTTATTGCGAAGCGTTCAAAAGCTATTATTAAGTTGAATGCCCGCCCGTTGGCCGCACTAAACACGCGTATTAGATTAATGTTCTGATTACTGCAGATGCCACGCGCCCCCCCCCTCTTTCCTTTCCACCACCACCACAGCCCCACACACTCTTGTAGGCTAGTTGTTAACCGTGTTCTGAGGCGTTAACGAGACCCTTTCTCGTGCTCTGCTCGTTGTGGGGCTTCCGAATGCAGGCTGCCAGGAGAGCAGGCATTGAATTATGCATATTTCGTTGCACAACACTGGCAATTTGTTCATTTAACACAAGTTGCCGGAGATTGTGGTGGGCGGAGCTGAGGGGCCAAGAGCGCTAGTCTGAATGGCAACGAGTGACTTTCAATATAACAGCCAGCAAAAGTATATATATAAATATATTATTTGAGAAAAATATTTTAATAATTTTTATTGTACAAATTTAAATGCAATTTCATATTTGATCATTTTGTAGCCCCCGATGATTTTTTACGTTTCCGAGCAATTAAATAATAATATTTACAAGCCGAATGCATAAAAATTAATAAAGCATTTAGAAAAACGTCAAAAAAAACATGCAAATCGAGTCTTGTCAAATATTTAAGTTATTCTCGGGGAAAGTGTCAGAGACAGCTGTAGCTTTTAGGCATTACACACTGTACCAGAGGCGATAGGGTATAATATGTTGCACATGTCTTAAATACAAGCATTTGATGAAACCCCATTAGTGTCTTGATAGAAATTGGAAATTGTTTTTTGTTGCACCTGGCCCAGGGAATATGGCACCTGGGCAAAATGGGACCTTTATATATGTATGTAAATAAATATATTTGCGCAATTTTCTGATTACTTGCAAGAACACAACAACTTTGCTGGGTTCAATGCAATTAAATCAATTGCGTTACGTATACGCAACGTGGTGCATGCCATTACTGGCCATGAACAGTTAGCTGGTGAAGGCGGAAGCGGAAGCGGAGACGGAGGCGTGGTTAACTGGGGCAATTTGCGTGAGAAGCGGCTAACGAGGCCCTCAGCATAAGTGAATTATTGTACAAGTTTTGAACAAATTCAATTAAGAACGTTGCAAAATGCAAACAAAAATTACATTTATAATTGGAAAATTGCAATAAACTAGAAAGTACTCGAGAGGGCAAAGGTCGAACCGAGCACTGATTACCTGCGCGCCACGCGGCACAGCGGATATTCCTTCAGCTTCAGCGAGATGTTGCCCTTGACCAGCAGCTGCTCCAGTCGTGCATCTGTGCTGATCCGATAGCCGCGAAAGATCTTGGCCAGCAGCAGCTTCATCAGCAACTGGGCATACCGATAGCCGATGCACATGCGCAGTCCCTTGGTGAAGGGCACAAAGGCGAAGGCGTGACGCGCGGGCGCCTTCGCGCCAAAATGTGCCTCCGGATTGTAGCTTTTGGCCAGCGGACCCCAGATACGCAAATCGCGCTGCATGTTGTAGATGTCGATGCCGATTTGAGTGCCGCTTGGTATCAGGTAGACACCATCATCGCGGCGCAGCTGCAAATCCTGTCCAGCTCGACGCAGCACCATGGGCACGGGCGCAAACAAACGCATCGACTCGTTAATGGCCATCTCCGTGTAGCTTAGCCTCTCCAGCTGTTCCAAGCTAATGTCACCATGGTCCGGCAGTTCGGCGCAGAGCTCTTCGTGCAGCTTCTCCTGATACTCCGGATGCATGGCCAGGCATAAAATGGTGAAGTACAACGCCGTCGATGTAGTCTCGAAGGTCTATAGCGTTTCGGAAAGAATTGAAAAGCCCGCTATTAAATCCCATTTCTTCTACGTATGCATATGTAGCTGTTTTCTTGACAGATTGATTGATTGATAGGCCCCTACCATTTCTTCTATATACACAAGTTTTTCTTCGAATGATTGAATGATTTACTAACTCCCATTTCTTCTATAGTAAGAACTATTTTAATCGACTGATTCATTGGTTGACTGATTAATTGATTGATTGAATGATTGGTTGATTGATTGATTAATGTATTGATTAATGATTGATTAATTATTGACTAATTGATTAATGATTGACTAATTGATTGATTGTTTGATTGAATAATTGAATGACTGACTTACTGATTGGTTAATTTGTTGATTGACTGATTGATTGATTAATTCATTTATTGATTGGTAAGTGATACATATAACTGTTTTTCATGACTGATTGATTGATTGACCAACTGAATGATTAATGATTAGCGCACAGCTCAAGTCTTTCGAGTTAGAAAGCGCAAATACTTTCAGCAGTAATATTCGAAATGTAATTTGGGAGTGAATGTGAATTCGTGTGGTATGTTTAAATAATAGAAAATTTACATGGGTTGGTAGAAACTGAAAGCTGGCCTGGCAAAGCCGGGTAATGCCTGCTAGTCGTCTATTAAGTTAACGAGTTCTACTTCTTACATTTTCCTTCCATATCATCCACATATGTTATTCGCCTTATGTATTATTGGCTTACTCACCGCCGCAATAATCACATTCGCCTCATCCCGCACATCCTGCCAGCTCATTTGCTGTCCACGTTCCACATGCTCTCGCACCTGTTCAATAAATATCGACTTTGACTTGATGCGCTGTTGTTGTTCGTCCTGCTGTCGTTGTTGCTGATGCTGTTGCTGCTCCAGGTGCTTGTTCGCATCAGAGCCTTCCACGCCCACAACAGAAACGGCTGGCTGCAGCAGCTGTGGCGTTTGACGAGGAACACATGGAAGTCAGAGCAAGTCAGAGCAAGTCATGGGCAGGCAATGAGGGGGCGGGCAACGCCCACTAACATACCTGCTCCACAAAACCAAACAGCACGCCGACGACCTTCTGTTGCCGGTCAAAAAGTCGCGACCATCGATAGATGAGCTCCGGGTAAAGCCAGGGCGAGAGCATCCGCTTGACACACACCTCCGTTATCCTGCAAACAAAACGAAAAGGAACATAAGGGAAATCTACAAGTACACTTAGAGAAAAAACTATGAATTGTGTACTTAAATCAATCAAAAGAACACTTTTAAAAACAAAAGTTGAAACTTTACGAAAAAAATTCGTTAAATACCGTTTTCCACCAAGGAAGCTTGGATTCTGCGAAAAATTTGAAACACGTCTCAAATGATTCTTGGAAATAAATTTGAGCGCGAACAAATCAACGACCCTCATTTCCACCAAGGAGGAATGCATGCAAAAGTGTAAAACACCCCTCGAATTAATTTGAACGAAGATCTTTGGAAATGAGATTGAGGCCGATCGGATGGTAAACAAAAAATTACCGTACAAACGTTTTTCGCGTTTTTTCCACAGTTGCGGGTGGAATTTTCCGAAACCCCGTCTAAACGTGCACCTTCTTCCTAGCTCTCACTGTATGGGCTGTGCGTTGATCAACAATCAGTCAGTCAGATAATCGGGACGAACAGTATATTTCGATTTAATACCCGTTCTTTCTCTGAGTGTGCCCGTGGGATTTTCACTACCCAGACCGCCACCCACCACCCGCTGGCGCACTTCCTGGCGCCAGCTCGTGTCGCAAGGTATTAGCCCTGGCTGAATGGCTGCAGGATTGTAATTAGCTAATAGGTAAAAACAAATGGGCTGGGCCGGCCCAGCCAGATGGTATCTCTGGCAGTCACAGTGAAACAGATTCGAAGCGCAATCGAGCGTAGAATTGGACGCATAAGAAGCTTATAAAATGTGTTCAGTTTACTTAAACGAGGTATTTATAGAGCTGGCTTTTTATATCTTAATTTCCTGTTAGCTACTTAGTTATTTATTTATGCAAGCCCTTAAGTGTGTTTATTCTAGGCATAAACAGCGAGTGGTTATAGGCATGTCCAACTGTCTATTTCCATCTCATCTTATCGCTTTCGCATGTCTTATGACTTACCCATTATATGCCTCGAAGATGGCCAGCGAACCATCGTGCTGAAAGTTCATTCTCTTGCCCATAGTTGTCTCTGTGCCGAAAAGAAATGCTCACATAAACCGCAAAGGTTCTTCCGCATTCCATTATTACTTACGACAGGCAGCCTCCAGCACAATTTTCTTGAGTATTTGATAGATCTCGAGGCTTTTACCGCGCTGCACGCCCTCCAGCTCCAGCTTCTCCAGCAACACCTCCGCCTCGGCATTGAAAATGGGCAGAAAGTTGCACAGAATCTGGCGACCGAAAGCGGGATTAATGAGGCGACGATGTTTTTGCCAGCGAGGCGCTAGGAAATAAGCACACAGCGTTTATAAGGAGGTATATGTCTCAGATCTTATATATGCTTTGAGAAATATTATGAAGTTTTTACTTAAGTGTAGTACACATGTGAAAAAGTAGTCAAAATGACCTTAAGCTGAGAATAACATTTCCTAATTCAAGAGCTTATCTTAATCTCGAAGTATCTCAAGGCAATTCTTGAGATATTTTTACCTTATTTTAAGTCTGTAACTGCTTAAATAGTATGTTTTTTACTTAAAGCAACTAAGAATGTAGTCAAAATATAGTCAAAATTTCCTTAAGCCGAGAATCAATTTCTCAGTTCAAGAACTTATCTCAATGCGGAAATTTCTAAAGTCAAGACTTAAATACAGTACTCAATCTAAGAAATACCTCTTTTTTTAAAATTTTTTACCTTATTTTAAGTCTGTAACTTCTTTAATCTTACGTTTTTTACCTAAAGCAACTAAGAATGTAGTCAACATCTTGTCAAAATTGCTAAAGCTAAAAATAAACTTCTTAGTTCAAGCATATAGTACTTTATCTAAGAAATACATTACCTTTTTTAAACATTTTGTATCTTATTTTAAGTCTAAAGTCCTTAAGTAGTGTGATTTTTAACTTCAAGCAAGTAAGAATTTTGTGAAAACCTATCTAAATTTACCTAAGCTGCGAATAAAATTCTTTATTCAAAATTGCTTAGAAATCTCTTTGAGACAGTACTCAATTTAAAAAAATTTGTACTGAATTTAAGAAATAAGAATACTGTATGAGTTCCTCTCCAGTCACTTGGAATAACCCCTTTTCTCTGAGTGTACTTACAGCTGGATGTGAAGAGTCCATCGCCAATGGCCGCGCTCATGAATCGATAGAAATCGCCCTTGTTGGTGCAGTGCGTTGAATTGAAGATTTGCTCCACGGTTTGTGGGTCGTTGACATAGAGGAAACAATTGGTGCCCATCCAGGAGATGAAGGGCGCCTTATACTTGTGCGAAAGCCCGTCCATATACTGCAGAAAGGCTGCAGGCGAAAGTTATTTGCAGTTGGCCTACATTTCCGGCGCACTTACTCTGCGGATTCATCATTTGCAGGCCCATGCCAATGAGGGGCCAGCCCACGGGGCCAGGCAGCTGCCAGGCGGCCCGGTAGAAGCGTCTGCGGCTCCACAGAAAGTATAACCACAACAAAGTCAGCCAGCTGGCCAGAATGATGCAGGCCAGCATGTCGTTGAACTGGTAAGAGTCCCCAAATCGTATCGAATCGTATCGAATTGAATCGAATAAATATGTTAAGCGCACCACGCTCAAAATAATACTGAGCGCGGCCCGTGCAAGTCCAAGCTCAGCCCATTCAGCTTTGTATATGTTGTCGGAGATTACGCATTTGGGCGACGTAATGCGGCAATCTCCATGCCCGCCACGTGCCACGCTCTACGCAAATGCATCCATTGGGAGGCCAGTCGCGTACATTCACAAATTATGCCACTGAATGATATGCCATAGGCATATTAGAAACCGGTAAACCTAGACAAAATTCATGCGTCTGCGGCTTGAGAACACACAGATACGCTTATAATTCATATTTGTAAATAGCTTGCATTTGAATTCATTCGAATGTAAATGATAGGATTTTTGATTTAAAATATTGCATCGATAATAGTTGCATTATCTGAAAGTTATATTATGAATATTAACGAAAAAACATTTTAGCTGCACTTAAGGGGAGAGATTTAAATTTATATTTGCAAATAACTTACAAATGAATCAAGTGAATTAAACTTACAAATGAATCAAGTGAATCAAAATTTGGTATTTTGGTATTTGAATAAATAGATTGATTCTACAACTATAACTTTATGAATAATAAGAAATTAATAAGGCTATACTTAAGGGTCCAGCTGTAAATGAATATTATTTGCAAATAACTTACAAATGAATCAAGTGAATCAAATGATTTGGTATTCGAATTAAGATTTGAACTTGATTCTATTAATATTTCCTGGGTTGTTTTAAATGGATATACAACTACGACTAACCTTGAAAATTATATAAAATCTCATTTGATATATCTGAACAAATGAGTCAAGTGAATCAAACTTATAAATGAATTATGTGAGTCAAAATGATTTGGTATTTCCATTAAATAGTTGATTCTATTACTATAACTTTACGAATACTAAGAAATTAATAGGACAACACTAAAGGGTCCAGCTGTAAATCAATATTTGCAATGATTTACAAATGAATCGAATGATTTGGTATTCGAATTAAGATTTGAATTGGTTTGGATTGATTGGATATTTCCAAACACGCAGTTAAGTTTGGCTACAAATACTTCTACTTGTAATTGTTAGACAAATGAGTTAAGAGCCTCAATTAAAAATGGATTCAATTAAATAAAGGGAATTCATTTCAAAGGAATAAGCTATAATTAGAATGCCTGTAAGCTGGATATTCAGATTGTACTTGGTTTGAAACTACACGAATATACTCATTATAGCTCAAGAACAAAAAAAAACTTTATAGGGTAGATGATTCAATTGTTGATGGGATATATGCGACATAGTAATAGAATTTGAATGAGATTATTTTAATTCTTTTTTAATGAGATTGAGACATTTTCTTCTATGTGTTATAATACCCTAACCAAGGTATCAAAAAATATTCCATTAATAACTTATATTCGATTCAGACAAAAAAAATAAGAACAAGATTATTTTGAATTTTCTTGAATTTGGTTAAGATATTTCCTTCTTCTATGAGTTAAACAATGTAATACCCTCACCAAGGTATCCAAATATATTCCATTAATATTCGATTCAACTTATGGCTAAAAAAAAACAAAAAAATCAGTTGAGAATTCGAAGTCAAACTTACCCGCAAAGTCAATAGACCTCGACCTGTACGCATCGCAACTGTTGTTGGGTGTGGCGAATCGCTTTAGCATTGCATGTTTTGAGCTGATTTTGATTTAGTAATTGGTTAATTATTGGTTCGATGGGCACTACGGGCTAGCTATTTTCGAAATGGGTGTCAAGTATTATGGTCCCATGCCGGCTGTGTAGAGTTTTTCAAATATATTATTTATTCACTATTCATTTGTTGCTTTTTACAAATTCTTCCAGTTAAGTTTAACAATTTCATTTGTTTTCCGTTCCATAATTTATTTACTTTAGGCATTAATTCTTAATAAATTTTTTTTTGTGGTGTTTTCTTTTCACATTATTTTTGGAATATTTTTTTTTTTTTTTGATTTTTTAATTTTTTGCTCTTGTCCTCAAGTGGACAGAGTTGAGTTGAGAGAGGAGATTTAGTAGAAGCCGGTTAGTTTTGTATAGTTAGTTAGTAGCTTTGCTTAAACTAAGTACAGTGCGCAAAAATAACTCTTGCAGGCCAGAAATTGCCCTGTATTTCATTTTCTTAAGCAATCTCTGCACTTAGGATATCGTTCTATATCGAGGTTCGCTTAATTCCTAGGCTGGCCTTACGGATAAGCTAAGTTTGTGTTTAAAAGGTTTTGCGAAGATTTTCCTTAGTTTTTTTTTTTTTTTTTTGGACGTTGCGTTTTCACTTTGAGTTCTCATTTCATTCATTTTTCACTTTCTATAAGCAAGTAGCTAGTTTAAAAGGCAATGGGATTATTGGATTCTGTGTTGCCTGGGCTTTGGCATATGCCTATTCTTTTGCTTTGACTACTCGATCTGACTTGCAGTTACGATATTATAGTATAGTTATATTGATATATGTATAGTTTTTAATATGCTACTAATTATGTTTATCCGCTCTCGTATCTGTTGTATATGCCTATATACACATCACATACGCCTGAACAACTTCTGCTTTTGTTTACAAACTTTTTTATACACGTTTTATTGTCAAAAAATATGACGACTCGACCTTAGTTCTTGCTCAATTTTTGTTAGTTTACTTGCATGGCGGGGGGCTTAGCATCTAGGGTTCTACGGCAGGGCGGGGGGGATATTACGAGTACTTTAGCATATATATTACTGTAATTAAATATTTGTTAGAAACTTTACACAAATTGCCATTACAATTTATACCCTTGCCAAGTGTTCTTACTACGATCCTGACATTGAAAAAGTTCTGCTAAAAGATCTGAAACTGGATGGTTCGAACAATCTCACAGAATCGAACAATCTAAAAGTTAAACTAATCAATACATCAGATCCTTAAATCCATTAAAATCCTTTTGAGATCAAATTCGTATTGTATGCCATTCAGAGGGGAAACCTTTGCTAACCGATCCTAGCTTTGCAAGGGTATACAGGCTTCGACTAGCCGTAGCTTCCACTACATACATACAGTCGCGGCCATAATTATGTATACACACATATATGTATTTTATAATATTTTATGCCAGAGCAATTTTAATTGCCATGCATTTGGTTTTTGCTATGCTTTCTTTTTTGTTGACGCTTATTACAAAAATATTTTTGTTATTATATTATTCAATTATGCGGCTAGTTTATGGTGTTGTTGTTGTTGTTGTTTTTGCTTTGAGGCTTAGCGCTTAATATGCAATTATTATATGCGTAATGCTAGGCGAAAAAAAAAGTCAAATGAAAACAAAAGTAAATAAATACATATAATTAATACGCTGCGTGCGTACAAAGGTGTATTATGATTTTTGCTGTGTGTGTGTGGCTTTAGTTGTTGGTTTTTTGCATATATATATTATATGCATATTATATAAATATATATATATATATGTATGTATATGTATAGGTGTATATGTATATGTATACAAAATAAACTTTGCTTTTGCTTTCACATTGGCGCTTGCATAAATATTAATCGAAAAGACATTGGCAATATATTTTTGAGACGGGAGCTTAGACGGTGCAATTGCTTGTGTGTGCGTGTGTGTGTCGAAAGGGGCGTGGCATGGCCATGTATATAAGCATAGCTGTGTTGTGTGTGTGTGTGTGTGTGTGTGTGTGTGTGTGTAAGCTTGGCTAAGGTATTCTATATAAACTAACTGACGCGTTTTACATTATTTAATTATTTATGATTTTAGTTGATATCGTCATTATTTTTTTTTTTTTATACTTAGGCACAATACATTTATTTTGTTTTGCTTACATTTGTTTATTTTTCACAAGCTGCAATTGTGTATTTATTTTTATAAATATTTTTAGGCCTTACAAGCTAAAAACTACGCATAAAAACGTGTGTAGTTGTCAGTGTGTGTGTGTGTGTGTGTGTTTGTTGTTGTTCATTATTATTATTATATTTTATTGGATTAATTTTTTATTGATTTTGATAATTTCTCTACAATTGAAAAAAAAATGCAGCCACTTGGCAAATGTTTAAAGCTTTTCACTTAACTTTCGTAGGCAAAACAAACGTTAATCGAATGTTTACGGACAAACTAAATATAAATCATATTGAATGTTGCATTTACTTGTTGTTGGTTTTATGGCTATTTCGTAGCTTGCTTTAGTTAACAGTTTTTTGTTTTATTGGCGTGTACAAATTTTTACAAATATTGCTTTTAATTTCTTCCAGCTTGCAGTCAACAACTATAAACAAAAGCCATAATATTTCAAATGCTAGCTCACTTAACTTAAATGAAAAGGCATTAGTTTATGTTTCACTACAGCACAAAAAATAAACATTTTGCGACGCTCTTTACAAATTGTTTTATCTTCTTTTTCTTTTGCATTATGTTTTTGCTTTAACAAAATACGCGCTACGTTTACTACGAATGCTACAAAGTAGACAACAATTTTTTGTTTTAGGTTTTTCTTTCATTTTTTTGGGTTTTCATTTCTTTCTTTTTTTTTTTTTTTGTTGTTGTTGTTTTTGAATAGTTTGCGTTTTGTTGTTACTGTTTTTTTGCTTAGTTAATTTATGACTTTAGTTTGACTCGCTCTTCAGATTAACTTTCCGCGGGCTGGTTGGTTGTAAACTGCGTAATGCCATCGCTCTCCATGGACTCGAGCACATCGGCCACATAGGCGGCGACATCCGTGTGGCTGTTCTCGCCCCTCCGTATGAATGGCATCTGCAGCAGTCGGCTATATTTGGGCCTGTCGCTCTCCTTCTTGATCAGGCTGCGTTAATTAATAAAGCAAATACATATATATTTGTTCGATTGCCGAGTAAGTGAAAAGCTCTTACCAAGTATTGACAAACTCTGCGAACTCCATGGAGAACTCAATGCCATTGTAGGATGTATGCAAACGCGGCGGATCACCCTGCACCACCTGCAAGATAAGTTGTGTATATGTCGAGCATTTAGGCCATTTGCAATGACAAACTCTTACCTGGCACAGCTGCTCAAATACCGAATCCCATTTGCGATAGGGAAATGTGCCTGTGGCCACCTCCATTAATGTTATGCCCAATGACCAAACATCGCTGCGCACATCATAGCCCTTGGCGCGCTCCGGATCAATGCGTTCCGGCTGCAAAAGTTCACACATTTAGACTTATTGAAACAGCAGAAAGTTGCAGTTAAACCTACCGCCATGTAGGGCCTGCAGCCCGCATCTTTGGTCTTGGCTATCGAATCGACTAGCTGTCCGGAGATGCCAAAATCACATAGTTTAATGTCGCCGCGTCTGTGCAACAGAATGTTGCTTGGCTTTACATCGCGATGTATTATCTTGAGCTCCTCCTTTAAATAGTTAAGCGCATTGACTGTGGCCACCGTGATCTTGGCGAGTATGGATTCGGGTATATGCCGCTGCTTCTTCTCGAATATGTATTTATAGAATTTGTCCAGCGAGGTGTCCATTAGCTCCATGCATATCCAGCAGTCGCCCTCCTTGAAGAGCGCCCCATAGAACTGGACAATGTAGATGCATTCGTTCGACTTCATGACCACCTCCAAATCCATGAGCAACTGTTTCTGCTCCTTCTCATCCACCGTGGAACGTATGCGCTTCACAGCCATCACCTTGTCCAACTTCTTGAATATCATTTTGTTGACCGCACCAAATGCACCGCGTCCAATCTCGCCCAAATCTTCCAAATCGTCCGATGTGAACTGATGTGTATTGATGGCACCTTCACCAAACTGTAGTTTGCCGCATGCCTGCTGTCGGATGCGCTCCCTATGACGATCTGTGGCGCTGCCGCTAGCGCTGGCGCTGGCGGTGGCATTACTATTGCTACTGCTGCTGCTGCTGCTGCTGCTGATGGTGGGCACCGGCACAGCTGGCACAAAGCTGGGCTGGGCGCTAAAGCGTAACGCCACATTATTCTGCTGCGATGAGGAACTGGAGCCCGACGACGTGGAGCCCGACGATGTGGACGACGTTGATGAAGGCGGATGTCGTATGCTCAGATTGTTCAGATTAAGCTGATCAGGCGGTATGCGAGAACGGCTCGGTCCAGCTGTATGGGTTGGCATTTAGATAGGGTGAAAATGGTTATTTATGATCTACGGCTTATCAATTGCATTGCGGCCAAGTAAATGCGTCAGTCCTACGTGCATGTGTGTCTCTGTGGGTGTGTGTGTGTGTGGAGTGTGTATGCATATGCGACAGTGTGTGCGTGTGTGTGTGCGTGGGTACGTGTACGTGTGCGTGGGCAGTTTTAGCCAAAAAATTACTCACTTGCAAACAAATTTTTGGGCCTTTCTGCCATTGTGCACGCCTGGCGCTGATCTTGCTGGCAATTTTAATACGAGTGTCGCTTTGTGACCGTCGTTTTGTTCTTTTCTGTTGGGCGCCGCGCCCCAAATACACGTCGCTTAAGGGGGCGCCGAAAATATTTTCGCAGCGAAAACTACTGGCGAAGCATATAACACACCATAACCGCACGCCGAATGGTTGCGTGGTAACACTTGAGTACGCAGCTCAATTATTTGGTAAATTGTCCCGTGCACATCTATGCTTTTTGCATTTTCACACTTTCGTTTTACATAAAAATAGACTAAAAAAACAATAAAAAGTCAGCAATGCAACAAAATATGCAGTGTGACCGTATCTGATAAGACTGAAAATGCTGACTGTAAATACCGAAAATACCAAAACAGGTCTGTGCAATTACTATTGCTCTGTGATATGTACGGACACATTGTATTGTTCTCTGTTAAACTCGAAGAATTGGCGGTTTATCTAAAAAGAATCAAGACCAGTATATTTCAATTAGACTTCAGGATAAAATCAAAACAGTAGCTTTTTTCTCATAAAACTGAAATAGAAATAGTCTTTTTTTTTCAGGAATAAAGTTATGCTCGCTGTTAATAACAGAGCCGCACGCTGTTAGTCTTTCAACATTGTTGTCGTAGTAATCAAAACAATTTGAGATTTATTAAAATTACGTAAAAATACAATATAAACCATGTCCGGCAGTGCGGCGCGGAGCAGCTACAAACTCTTTGTGGGCAATCTACCCTGGACTATCAGCAGTAAGGAACTGCGCACATACTTCTCCCGTTTCGGTCATGTGGCCAATGCCGAGGTGATCTTCGACAAAAATCTGGGCCTGTCCAAGTACTACGGCTTTGTGATGTTCAGCCAGCGCGACGCCTACAACAGTGCCAGCAACCAGAACACACATCTCCTAGAGGGACGCGTGCTCAACGTGCAGCGAGCCAACGAGCATACATAGCTTTTGTGCAATAACGCATTGTAATCAAAATATACACACAATTTTATTACTTGGATGAGGGCAGATATTTGGTGTAGTTGGAACCTACAGCGTCCTTGACGCACGCGTAGCCTAATTCGCTGATTCGCAAAGAGAGCTCCCCCTTAATGCGCTCCACCAGTTCAGGGCCCTCGTATATAAGTGCTGTGTAGATTTGAACAAACGAGGCGCCAGCTTCGATTTTCTCGAAGGCATGCTGACCGGACGCAACACCGCCCACGCCTATGATGGGCACGCTGCCCTTGGTCAGTGCGTACATCTGGGCGATCAGTCTGGTCGAGCGTTCCCGCAGCGGTTCGCCACTCAAGCCGCCCGCCTCGCTGGCCAGTGCCAGGTCGCTGATGTTGTCGCGCGCGACGGTGGTGTTGGACACAATGAGGCCATCGACGCGGCATTTCTTCTGGTTGATGACGGCGACAATGTCATTCAGCTCGCCCGTTTCCAAATCGGGCGATAGCTTCAGCAGAATAGGCACTTTCTGGTTCGTCTTGAGATTGCCACGAGCTATATTCACAGCCTCCAGCAGTTCGGTGAGCTCCTTTTTACCCTGCATGTTGCGCAGTCCCTTCGTATTGGGACTGCTGACATTCACGACCAGATAGTCGGCGACAGGTCCAAATGTGTGGACACCCCTGACATAGTCACTAATTGGCGTCAGTGTGTCACGATTGCGGCCCAGATTAACGCCCACAATGGCATTGAAGTCCTCACGTTCACGAATTTGCTTTAAGCGCTGCGCCACCACCTCGTGGCCATCGCTATTGAAGCCATATCGGTTGATTAGGGCCCGGTCGCTGACCAGCCGAAAGACTCGCGGCTTTGGATTGCCTGCCTGGGCCAGCGGTGTCACACTGCCCACCTCAATGAAGCCGAAGCCCAAATCCTTCAGGCCCAGCACAGCCTCGCCGTTCTTATCGAAGCCGGCCGCTATGCCAATGGGATTGCTAGCGAGGCGACCAAAGAACGAGCAGTGCAAATTGAGATCGTCCGTGCAGTCGGGGGCCGGGTAGAGACGGTACTTGCACGCCAACACCGCCAAATTGTGGCCGGTCTCGGGCGGCAGCAGACGCACTACGGGCATGACAAATGTGCGAAACAGATGATCCTGATTGTGGTAAGCCGTTAGGCCCATATAGAGGGCCGTGGCGCCTGCCGTCACAATGCCCAGGGAGCGTAGGCGGCTCTGTGAAATTCGTAATATTATTTAATACATATCAATTTATTTTATTTCAAATATTTTTAAAGCTCACCAATTTTTGCGTCTTTTGCAACACCATCTTAATAAACGATGTGAACTGAATCATTTTTTTGGTTTTTTTTTTTTTGTGAATTTTTAAAACTAGTTAACAGGTGGTGCTTGTATAGACAGATTTGTGGATGGTTGAAGCTGGGTACAGAAATATTAGCTATATCTGTTCTATTTTCAAATTCAGAACGGTGTGATTAGTAATGAAAATGTTTGAATTGATATTGCTTTATATTGGAAACAAATGGTTTGAATACATTCGTTATGAGCCGGTTCACAGCTGACATGAACGGAACCAATCAACTCCCATGATGAGTGTTATTGAAGCTGGACCAATTGCACATATGAGCCAGCATAAATAAGAATACATATATAAATATGAAAGGTGGCACATTTCGCAACACACAATGGGATCCAGCGCTGCTGACGTCACAGATTGTGTCCATGCAGTGTGCTTAGAGATGGAAATGTTTGAATTGATATAACTGCATATTGTTGACAACCGGCTTGGCTACATGAAGTCGTTATGAGCTAGTTCACAACTGAATTACCAGGAACTAGGCATGAACGGAACCAATCAACTCCCATGATGAGTCAGTCTTTCTGTTCTTTCTGTTATTGCAGCTGGACCAATTGCACATATGAGCCAGCATAAATAAGAATACATATATAAATATGAAAGGTGGCACATTTCGCAACACACAATGGGATCCCGCGCTGCTGACGTCACAGATTGTGTCCATGCAGTGTGTTTAGAGATGAAAATGTTTGAATTGATATAACTGCATATTGTTGACAAACGGCTTGGCTACATAGAGTCGTTATGAGCTAGTTCACAACTGAACTACCAGGAACTAGGCATGAACGGAACGAATCAACTCCCATGATGAGTCAGTCTTTGTTTTCTTTCTGTTATTGCAGCTGGACCAATTGCACATATGAGCCAGCATAAATAAGAATACATATATAAATATGAAAGGTGGCACATTTCGCAACACACAATGGGATCCCACGCTGCTGACATCCCAGATTGTGTCCATGCAGTGCTGCGTGTACTTCTCGCTGGGCCTGCTCGTGTTTGTGGCTAACAAGTTGGCTGGCGACAACTACACGCTGGATCACCTCTTCGAATACCATGTATGTAGTTAGCCTAAAAAGGACGCAATATACATACTCTTCGTTGCAGGAAATACATATATACGATCTGGGTGGTCGTCTGGTCATCTGCGCTTTTGTGTTGAATGCTTTTGTGGCCTCCTTGGCGCTCTGGTGCATTGTTCGCCGCGCCAAGCTGTGCCTGGACTTCAGGTAGCTGGCTATCAGTATATATATATATCTATATATTCAATTAACGTAACTTTATTGTAGCTGTACTTTCCATTTGCTGCATCTGATCGTCTGCTGGTGGTACAATCGCTCCTTTCCCGCCAACGCCTCCTGGTGGCTGCTTAATGTGATTACCGCAACGATAATGTGCATAGGCGGCGAGTTTTTGTGCCTGCAAACCGAAATGAAGGAGATTCCCGTGGGCTATGCGGCGCTCAATCAAAAGTCGGACGTTTGAGTCGACCCACAGATGGATTAACCATGTGATTGTGATGCTAACCAAGCCACCCAATTACTCTAAACATACCTTTAATTAATTGTACAACAGTTTAAGCGTATATATATATATAAAAGCTAATGCAATATCTGATATATGTAAGGCGCGCCACGCTTCAGGTTCAGCTCCTTGGGCACCGTCTGTGGCGGCATAAAAAACTTCAGCTCCGCTGCAGCCGGATCGCCGGATGCGCTGCCATTCTGCATAAACAGCTGCCAGAAGCGCGCCTGGCTCGGCACCAGATACAAATAGCTGAACATGAGCCCGAACGAGACGATCAGCGCGCCGAGCAGCAGCAGCGTCCAGCATTGCCCGCGTGGTGACTTCTGCATGATATGGCCTCGACTGAGAGCAGAAAAAAGCAAGTCAAATTGACAGAAAAATAAATACACTAAGCAAACACACCTTTTGCGAACAGCCAGACGCTTCAATTTATCTACAGATACCAAGACAAAGAAACGAAAAAAATAAAAAGAGCAGCAGAAGTCAGCTCCTCCTTAATTTAGCCAGCGCAACAATGCAGCCTAATCAGGTTTTCCAAATCTAATCAGACACTAATTGGCTCGACGATCCAGCGCGAGCTTTCGCTGAATTCATGTTAATTGGAGAGCGCGGCGAACGCGCCACGAAAATATTCTTTTTTTATGCAAGCTGAAATTTGAAATTAACTACGCTGGACACAACTGCGCATATGGAAATGCACTTCTCTCCGATTGGCAGACAGAATATCAAAAAACCGTTAGCTCTCACTCCCTCTCTCTCTCTCGCTCTCTCTTGTAAACATAACAGGAAAGAAGTGTTGCCTTCAGCGAACCGAAGATCGTATACCCTGAAATAAATTCTCGACTGCTCTATATATAGTTATTTTTTGTATATATTGGAGCCAGCTTTTGGTTTTGGGTTATATTTAAAAAAAGAAAGAGCAAAAAATATGCATATTATATCTGCATTTTGGACCAACTAGGATAGGATATTCGAAGTAGAATATATAACAAATCTTTTATACTACTTTTTTCAAAACAAATACTCTACTTCTATATATTCGACTTCATAAGAAACCTGTGCGTTACACACGTCATGACGAACTTATAATACCCTCTACAAGAGGGTATTTCCGTCTTTGTTAAGATGCGTAGATTCTTGTTTATGGTTTGGAACCTTTAAATAAAATACTGCTGTTTTCCATTTGCTAAATTATTCAGTTTATTTTTAGCAAACTTGTTTTTTATTTTTTTGGTTTTAAATGATTTTCTTGTATTTCGTGTTTGTGTGTGTGTGTGTGTGTGGTTTATATATATGTATGTATGTATATATAACTTTACCAGTTATACGTTTTCTTTAAAATCATCAATTGAAGTTCAAGTTTTATCAATTGTTAATCGCTTATCGCTTAAAGTTTTGTTTCGTTTTCTTTTTATATATAAAGATATATATATATGTATATGTAAATCGATTTCAATAATTGAAAGAGAAAATATGCGAGAGGGAGGGCGGGTGCGTAAAAGTTCAATTTTCACTTTTACTGGACAAATATAATTCAGATTGCCCTTGTTTTTTTTTTTTTTTTAAATTAAATCCTTACATTTCTGGCTCGCGCTTTGCTCTAGCATAACTATATATTTTTGTTGTTGTTGTTGTTGTTTATCATAATTATTAATATTATTTGTTTATGAGCCTATTTTTATGCGCGCGCAACTACAATTTATAGTTTGTTGCAATTTCTTGTTGTTGTTGAATATTTAATTTTAAACAGTTTTTTTTTAGTTTATTTGTAATGCTTTCTATTGTAAATGTGTGTGTGTGTGTGTGTGTGTGTGTGTGTGTGTGTGTGTGTGTGCGTGTGTGTCTGTCTGTGTGTGTGTGTGTGTGTGTGTGTGTGTGTGTTAATGCGTGCGTGTGTGTGTGTGAGTGTTGCGCTGCGCACAGACAGTTTCTCTTTCACATTTGCTGCCCCTATATATATATATATATATATATATATATATATATATATATATATATATGTATATATATAGATGATACATATAATATGCAAATATATAATTAAGTTGTTGTTGTCGATCGGTTCATCAAATGTTGCTCTGCTTTGCTCCTGCTCCTTGCTGTTTTAATCAGTTATTCTTATTCTTCTTATTATTCTTCTTCTTCTTGTTGTTGTTGTTGTTGTTGCTGTTGCTGTTGGTATTGACGCTAGTCGGGATTATGTGGACGCTGTGGTTGCTGCTGCCGGCCCCTCTGGGTGACAGGCCTTGCTCATTGACCCCACCAATCGGGCCCGTTGTTTGAGTGCGAGCCACCGCCACCGCCGCCGCCGCCGTAGGAGCCACCATATGAACCGCCGCCACCGCCGCCGCCGCCGCCGTAGGCGCCACCGCCGGAGCTGCCGCCACCTGCCACAATACAACGGAATATATATGATCAGATAGTATATGCACAAGAGTTGGCGGGAATTTGTGCGCAGAGTTCACTCACCAAACTTACCGTACGAGTTGCCATTGCTGCGATAGTTGCCACCACCACCGGCGGCGCCACCGCCGGAGCCAGTGCTGCGACCGCCGCCGCCGCCGCCGCCAATACCGCCGCCGCTGCGTCCACCGCCGCCGGAGGATGTACGATAATCGCGTGAGCCAAAGCCGCCGCCGTAACGTGCACCGGCACCGCCGCCGCGTCGCTTGGCGCCACCATGGCCGCGATCCGAGCTGAGCATCTCCTCGAGGAAGCCGGGTATCTCCTGCTTCGTTTCGATCAGCAACTCCAGCAGATCGGAGCAAATGTTGCGGTTTTTGTCATTGAAAAAGGATGTGGCCACGCCCAAATTGCCCATACGTCCGGTACGACCAATACGATGCACATACTCCTCGACATCGGTGGGCAGATCAAAGTTAATGACATGTGTCACATGCGGAATGTCCAGACCACGTGCCGCCACAGCGGTGGCCACCAAAATGGGGCAATCACCGGAACGGAAACAGCGCAACGCCTCCTCGCGCTCCTTTTGGGTACGATCGCCATGTATGCTGGTCACCGGATGATTGCACTGATAGAGGAACTCTTCCAGAGAATCGGCACCCTTCTTTGTCTCCACAAAAATGAGCGTCAGATTGTCCTTGGAGTATTCCGGTCCGTCGCGTATCGACGACAATAGATCCAACAAATAGGAGCGCTTATCCTGATCGTATACCCACAATATGGTCTGGGTTATGTTTTCCGATGTGGAGCCAACACGTCCCACGGCCAAGAATATATAATTGCTGAGAAAATCGCTGGCCAGCTCCTGGATCTGTTTGGGGAATGTGGCCGAGAACATCAACGTCTGGCGCTGTCCCGTCGGCGGCATATTCAGCTGTTCGACAATCCGACGAATCTGCGGCTCAAAGCCCATGTCCAACATACGATCGGCCTCATCGAGCACCAGAAAACGTATATTCTCCAGGCCCACCTTGCCGCGCGTTATCATATCCTCCAGTCGTCCGGGTGTTGCGACAATCAAATGACATCCCCGATCCAGTTCGCGCATCTGTTCGCTGGTATTGTTGCCACCATAGAGCACAGCGGGACGCATGCGCGAACGATAGGCGAACTTTTTGGCCTCCTCAAAGATTTGGGTGGCCAGCTCACGGGTCGGCGCCAGCACCAGGCCCAACGGGAACTGCTTGCGTCGGCTATATTGCCGATTGCTTTGCGGCGGCGCCGACAAGCCGTGCTCGTACATCTGATTCAGGATGGGCACAAGAAATGCGGCCGTTTTGCCAGAGCCTGTCTGGGCACAGGCCATCAAATCCCGTCCGCTGATTATAATTGGTATTGCGTATTTTTGCACCGGCGTCGGTTTATCATAACGCGCCAGACCCACATTGTTCCGTATAATCTCTGTCAGCTGCACATCATCGAACGATGTGATGTGCGGCGGCACATTCTGGCCCGTCGCCTCCACGGGTATATCCTCGTATTTGTCAAAATTGATGCCCGTATTGCCCACACCGAACAGCTCCGTCTCCAAGCGCTCGTCGCGTGCGCCCAGTTTTGTGTAATCGGTGTTTCCGCCCCCGCCCCCGCTACCGCCCTCCTTCCAGCGATTGTTGTAGGCACCGCCACCGCCGCCGCTTCCCCCGCGATTGCCGTAGACTCTGTTGCCGCCGCCGCCGCCGGCCCCACCAGCACCGGGAGCGCCGCCTTCAGCGGCGCCGCCCTCGTAGCCAATCGGGCGCTCCGGCTCCTGCCAGCGATCATTGCGTGGCTGCTGTGCCTCCTCCGATTGTTCGTTGAGGCCGTTGCCTCCGGCACCAGCGCTGGCGCCGCTACCGCCACCAGCGCCCCCGCGATACGACGGTCCGCGTCGATCCCCAAAGCTGCGCGCACCTCCTCCGCGATTCCAGTCGCCGCCGCGGCGCGAGTCAAATTCACCTGCGACAAATGGGTAAAAGAATCTTTAAGAGCTATTCTTGTCCAAAGGTGTTAACCCAAGTTGATCAGATCCAATCCTGGACTAGAGTTGCCTAATCAGGTAAATGCTTACCGTTATAGTTATCCTCGTAGCGGTTGCTGCCACCACGTCTGCCGCCGCCGCCACCGCCGCCTCCGCTACCAAAACTTCCGTAGTCGCCGCTCTGACGATTAAAGCCGCGATTACCTCCGCGATCGCCTCGGCGAAATTCACCGCCGCGCTGCTGCTGCTGCTGCTGCTGGTCCCTGTTCTCGGAACGCGGTGCGGCACCTGAATCAAAGCCCTGGCCCTGATTATCTAAGTCCGCGTTGTTGTTGCCACCACCACCTCGAAGATGCGGGGGCACATAAACGCCACCAGTGACCGAATTAGTGGAAGTCTTGCTTGTTATGGGGCCGCTATAGTTAGCCGAGCCGCCATTCAAGTCCAGACCAGCAACCTGCAAGGGCACGAAAAAGATTATAACAAAAAAAACACACACAAACGAAGCCAAATGTAATGTAACTGTAACGAGCGGCGGACTGACAGATACCCTGCAACACACATTCACAATTGACCTATATTTAACTGGAGTGGCACCCTCCATCATAAGTAGTGGCAACCCTGCGCATTGCCGCTTTGTGCTGAATAAGCGCATTTGGCTTTTATAAACAGAGTCAGAACTTTTTTCAAAATACAGTTGGCAACACTGCAGAGATGTGGGAGATTTCAGCTGCTGACTGTTCAAAACCGTAATACGTCGTATTTTAGCAATCATATTTAATGATAACAAAATAAACAAATCGGCAAGACTTTTGCGTGAGTTTCGTGTCACGCTCGAATCGGACACACATATATACATAACTACGCGATCAAGTTCAACGAATTCTAAGCCGTTGCCGAAGAGAACTTTGTAATAACAAGTTTTTCGGTAGAACACATACATACAATACACATACAGTCGCAATCTTCTCACAATACCATCGCCATTCCCGGTTAGCAACATGTTTTTTTATTTGAAGCGCGACGCGTGTATGTCACACTCACACACAAGAAGCGCAACTAGTTTGAAAGGCTTTGACAGGGGCAGGGGCCTAGCAGCAACAACAAAAACAATAGGATGCCACCCACACACGCGCAAAACTCATGCTTAGTGCAAAGTTTTCGTGGAAAGAGCCGAGATGGAAGCTATACAATGTGGAACTTGTTTTCGCCACACAATCATTTACAGGGTGTTATCGCATTGTGGATGTGGCTCACAACGCACATATTACATGCACGTCTGGCAACCCTGTTTACAATTATACTCAGCTTCCACATGCGTGCGAGAGCGAGAGCTATGCAAAGAGCACGCCACAACTGGCACGCTCACACACACTTGCATTCACTGGTTTAGAATTGCGGCTACACACAGGCACACACACACACACAAAAGCAAAAACACTCTCGCACGCATACACTCGCATTTGCACAGCAATGAACATGCCAAATTGGAGGCAAGCTAAAATTTATACAAAAGAAATTACACAAATAAAATAGCAGACCAACACAAACACACAGACAGATATGGCTTATACGTACACGAGTCACCGTTCATTGCAAAATGTAAAAGCGCAACGCGTTCCACGGTCAGACGTTTTATATGTTATGAAATCAATATAAAAAAAAATGTGTAGAGCCCTGACTGAACACTGTTCAATAATCGTGTGCGGACCGCATGAGCATCGCCGACTCTTTCACACATGGACACTCACACACAGAAACACTTTTAGCTGACATAGCTAACACACATAAGCACAAATGTACCATTACATTTTTCCATCCATTATGTACCCTCTTTTGCACCGCACCACATTTTACATTCACACACACACACAAGTACCATACTTACTTGCTGCTCTAGACCTGTGCCATTTTGGTTAATAGCATTACTCATATTATCCTCCAATCACTTGCTTGTTTTTTCTTTCTTTCCGTTTAGGAAAATTTTGCAATTGTTCTTGATTTTGCGCACACTTGCAATTTCCGAAAAATTAATTGTATGTAAATTGTTTTTCTTTCTTTTTTGTGTGTTGTGTGTGTTGCACTTCGTGTCTATACGTTTTTCTTTTAGTTTTTTTTTTTCCGACAACTTCTTACGTTCCACAAGCTACTACGTTCTTATGTGGAGAGAGCGAGGTTGTACTTTTCACAATCAGTTTCTTCGATCAATGAGACTTATATATTGTTCATATGTTTTGCTAGGCCTACTTGTGCCTACTGACAATCACAAGCCTGTTATTGTGCTTGTACTTAAAATGTATGGTTTTTATACGCTTTCGCGTTTTTTATGCTTTCAGACGCGTGTCTTATCCACACCAACGGCGAAAACGAGCCACACGGGAAAAATGGTGGAGAGCTGGTGATGGGAGCGCGTGAGTCAGCGCCGTTGCTTATCGTTATCGCAGTGAACAGGGTTGATTTGACAGAGCTGCTTTGCTTAATGCGTTACCAGACTTTTGAGGTAATCGCTTCAGTACACAAATTGTAAGTCGATAGTCTTATCGAGTCCTGGCAGCCGTTAGAGCTGCCCGGGGTTTCTTTTCTAAATCTTCGCAATCTCTTATACAACAACTCTTTTTTAAGAGAACCTTGAACAACTTTGAACACTTAGATGGAACACTTCGCTATGTTGGGGCTAACGTTGTTTGTTTCGAGAAATGCTTGCTTTGCAGTTGAAATTTTGTATGATTTATGCCAAAACTTGTTGTGTTATGTGCATGTTTTGACTATTTAATTTTTAGGCTTCGAAAATTTGAAGCAAAATTCAAGGAAGTATACAATGTTGTTGTTGTATTTATTATTAACGCACAAACACATACAGCTGTTAGACATACATACATGTAAATATATATATCGTTTTAGTATATGTTTATATAGAATAAATGCTTTTGGTATTTTGGCTGTAGCTTTAGCTAAAGTTTATAATTAGGAGCATGTGCTGGGAATGTTGCAAGTTGCCTGCTGCTAAACTACCAACAATAAATATCTTTATATATATATGTGTGTATATAACATAAATGTTGCCAGCTGCAGCTTCAATAATGTAGCCGTAGTTCAATGTGAAAAATAGCCAAAAATAGCTTAATTCGTTTTCCAAACTCAAATTGGCAATTAACAGGGTTGCCAGATGCGAAAAGCTTAATTTTCTGCCTGACGAACTCGTAAATAGCTAAATTTAGCTAGAAAACAGCTGAATTGGCAACACTGACATTCAGCCCTTGAGCAGGCAGCGTTTATAGAATTCCCGATCGATCGCATCACTGGGTATATAAGAGCTCCATTTAAAGATCAGAGCCAGCGTCTCGCTGGCCGTTAGATGGTCCAGCGCAATGTTGAGAAAACAGTTCCATGTGTAGAAATAGTGACGCGACAGCTGCTCCAGCTCCACGCTGCTGACGCACTCGCAGTTGACGCAGACCAAGCGGCCGCGTTGCAGCTCCACGAACTGTTCAAAGCAGCGCGCCCAGGCGGCGCCATTGAGCTGCCTGCCCACATCCTGCAGCAGCTCAACGGCGCCATAGTTGAAGACAATGGGCAGCACTTTGTCCAGATTGTGCTCGGCCAAATAGAATTTGGCCAGCACATCAAGCAGCGCCGGCACCGATTGCAGCACATCGAAGCACTTGAGCTGCTCGTGCCGTGACCAAAAGTAGCGCAACAAAACCGCGCCCAGCTCGTGGTATTGGCATGCATTTTGGAAGCGAAGCGGAAAATTGCAATGGCTGCAGCGGACAATTTCCACGCCGGAGTTAAGCAGGGCCAAGCCGCTGGCTATATAGTCGCGTGTGGCATCATCCATTTCCCAGATTAGCTCCGGATTCAGATAGTTGAAATACATTTCGTAGCAGTTGCGTTGCGCCTGCTCCGGGCTGTCGCCATGCTCCAGCATAACCAGCCCCAGCTTGGCCAGCAGCTGCATCAGCTCGCTGGCCGCATACAGATCGAAGACGGCACGATAGCGCTCCACGGAGTGGGTGCGACTGAACTTGGCGCCCTTGTGTATCAAGTAGAGATTGTAGATGGTCTTCTCTTCCGGACTGATGTGCGGCGTGGATGGCGTGGCGACAGTGGCACGCTTTCGGCTGCGGCAGACAATTTCCTCATCCTCGTCGGGCGTCTCGTAGCGTGCCTTGATATCCTTAAAGGGCTGGGAACGCTCACTGGCGGGTATTAGCTCGCGCACCAGCTGCTGCTGCTGTTCCTCGGCGAATATGTTGAACTTGTACTTGATGATGTTTTTGCCAAATTTGCCGGTGACTGTGAGCAGCGCATCCTTGAAGTGTCCCGACTTGGGCGGCTGCTTCAGATTATCGCAAAACGCATTCTCCAGCACATAGACGCCTTTGGTGGGAGCACCACCTCCTCCTCCGCCGCCTCCTCCTCCTCCTCCACCTCCTCCCACCGTACTTAAGCTGGCGCTGCGCTCCGTTGTCGCCGAGCTGCCGCCGGAGCTTTGTGTGTCCAGCGCGCTGCCTGTGCACTGGGCAATGGCATCAAAGATCACGGATATATCGTTGAGTAGCTCGTACTGCTGCCGTTCAATCAACAGCTGCTTCAGCTGGTTGAGCTGCTTGAGCTCGTCGTGCTCGCGCGCCTTGTCCGCAAAGTATTTGACGTGCTGGCGCAACAGCCGGGCGCATTGCGGCAGCTTGGACTGCTGCATCAGCGAGATGGCGTGCGCCTCTAGCGTCTGCAGCTGCACGCTGTACAGCGAGCCCGTTTGCGTGAAGACAAAGATGTCGGCGCCGGCGACGCGGCAGTCCACAATGCGCTCGAACTGATTGCACCAGAGCACCACCGTCGAGTGGCGCACATCGAAGATGTACAGGCCCAATTCGGTGTAGGCCAGCAGAAAGTTCTGGCCCAGGCGCTGTAGCTTGGCGAACTGCAGCTGCTGCGGCTGATAGTTCAGCAGCTCATCGTTGGCCTCCAGTGCATCCGCATCTTGCTCATCGAATGCCTCGCTCTCGCTGGGCCTGAGTATCTTGGCGGGTGCGGTGGCCAATGCGCTCTTAAACTGATGTGTTTGCACCACCTCGCCCTCGAAATCAACCTCCCAGATCCGTGTACCCGGACGTGCACAGTATATGCGCGACGGCTGCAGAGATTCGTGGGGCGATATAAAGAAGCAGGCGCCGAAGGCGCCATCACGTGGACGGTTACCGATCTGAGGGCAAAAAAACCATAGCGGGAGTTAATCATTCCGGGTATTAGTTGGGCTAATTTGTGCAGGCTTACCTGCTTGTATTCCTCGTACTCGGTGTTGCATAGAATACACTTGGTGCTGTTGGACACCAGGAGCAGGGATTCAAAGTCATCGATCTGGACGACAGGCGCATCCAAATACAGAAGCGGGTGCACGGTCATGTTGAACAGCAGGCTGTGCCCAATAAAGGACGAGAGCAGCACCAGGTTGACCTGGCCACGCGTATCGCCATAGTAGAATTGCTTCTCATCCGGCGTCCAGTGGATGCAGCTCACCTGCACCGACTGATCGGTGCTCAGATGTGTAACAATCACCTGGGGTGCGGCCTGGGCAGAGAGATTCACCGCGTAGACACAGATGAGCGAGCGTTGGGTGGCAAAGGCCACATACTTGTTGTTGGCCGAGATGCTCAGGTGTGTGACGGGGCCATGTTTATTGGGGATCAGGTGCATAAACTTGCCGCCACGATTGAAAAAGTACAGCGAGCCCGAGGTGGCACCGAAGATAATGTAGTTGTCAGAGATATCAAAGCACGTATACTATGAAATAGTGAAAATTAAATACCAGTTACCGTTTTGTATTATATTACAACAATTTGTTGTTACCTTGATCCGATTGCTGTGCCTCAGCGGCTGTGACAAATGCTGTGAAAAATCAATAAAATTGGACAGACAGTAGGCGTCGGTCATTTTGCTGCTTGTTGTTACCGGTTGACTCGGGTGTATTTACATTGTTCGCACTCTTAACTGGCGAACTACTCGATTTATTTGTTATTATTTGTTTATTATTTATGCATTTTAGCTGTTAGCAGAAAAAAAAAAACAACAAAAACAAGGATGCAACTCTTACAGATGTTATGTTAGAGCTGCCAGCACGTTGCAGTTGCAGAGTCTGGCAGCACCAGCAACTTATTTACATTCAATGAACGACTGGCTGGCATCTTGGCCACGCACAGCTGTTACAGTTGGTTTGTTTCAACAAGCTTAAATAAACTTTTAACAAATATTCTTAGTGCAGTAATAGTTTATTTGTTTATATTTAAGCATATTTACGTTGCTGATTAACAGCATGCCGGCGCATTGTCGCTGCTCCAAACAGCTGAGCAACCTCGGCGCCCCCTCACCTAACTCAACCATGCTCACAGTCGCTGTCAGCCAAACGTCAAAACAGTTCGTGGCCGTCGCGTTACAAAAAAACGTTCAACCGAAACGCTATGAGGAATAAAAATACAAACGCGAAACACTAAAAGTGATTAATAAAAAGCAAAATTGATTTGCATATGTGAAACAAAGCAACATGGCTGATAAGGAGCCAAAAACGCCTGCACCATCGCCCACAGAAGAGGGTCTCGCCGATATGGCAGCAATGGCTGCAGCAGCTGCGGCTGCTGGCCGCGACGCCGACGATGGCGGCGCTGCATCCAGCGGCGGCACAGGCAGCACGCAGAGCGGCAGCACAAATGTGAAGGTTTTGATAATTGGCGCTGGAATGGCTGGTCTATCCGCTGCCAATCATCTGTTGCAAAACGGTTGCGATGATTTTCTCATTGTGGAGGCGCGTGGTCGGGTGGGTGGGCGTATTGTGTCCATACCGCTCGGCAATAATCAAAAGGTATTGCAGCGCATTATGTAAGCAATATGTTTTGTCGGCAGTCGCTAAGGGTAGGCAGGGCTATGGGTGGGAGGGGAGCGGAGTGTGTTGGTATTTTTGTCCATTTGCTGCGGCGGTTTTTTTTTTTTGGCTCGTACAAAAATATAAAATTATAGATTTTTCAACGCGCTGTTACAACCTGCCGCATGTTCATATATTAGTAAATAAAATATACAAAATTATAGACATTGTATTTAAAGTTAAGGCTTGAAATAGATTTAAAAAACAAAATGAGTTTGTTTTTTATTTTCTTGGTTTAACATTTTTATTACATTTTGCGTGTCCTTGTCCTTGCCACCTTGCGCATTTTATTCCGTTATTTTGTTAATTTTTTTTTTTTAATGGAGGTGGCAACTACCAAGCCGTCCAGCTCTGTTTCGGGCACGAGAATTTCCCTTTCCCGATTGTTATACAATTGACTAATTTCTAGATAAGATTAGCTATACCAATTATGACGTAAAGGGGGCGTTGCATTCAGCGACGGGTTAACCATCACGTAGACAGTTTAAAAACGGTATTAATCAAATAATAAATGAGCTAAAATTGCGAAATAAACACATCATATTTGCTTAACGAGCGAGTCGTCCCTCTCCAGAATTATCTTATAAGAACTATCTTATATACAAATATCATATAGGTCAGTTCTTATCAGGCTCAATAGAAAGTGAAATGTATTTTATCTATTAATTTATTGATAAACAGGCATTCTTATATATTTAGTAGCCAGAAGAAGTGGGAGGAGCAACTCCTTATATTAGGGGTGTTCAGTATAATTATAGAGCTCTATATTAATCGGTCAGAATAAAATGTTGAAATATATTTGAAATCAGCAAATTTTTGAAATCTAAATTTAGTTTTTAATCAAAAAATAATATAAGAACTTTCGTTGTGAATACCCCTGTTGTGGTTTTTTCTCTGACCATATTTTCTTTCATATGTATATCTGCGCAGGTGGAACTGGGCGCCAATTGGATACACGGCGTGCTGGGCAATCCGATATTCGAGATAGCCGTGCAGCATGGTCTAGTCAGCGTTGTGAACGTACCAAAGCCGCACAAAGTGGTGGCCACCACCGAGGATGGCCATCAGGTTCCTTTCAGCATACTGCAGGAGATCTACGAGGCGTACGTCTGTTTTCTACGCCGCTGTGATGAGTATTTCCTGTGTCAGTACAGCCCACCGCCGGACATTAACAGCGTGGGGGAGCACATCAACTATGAGATTCAGATCTATCTGAGCTCCGTGCAGGATCCCAAGGAGAAGCGCCTGAAGCAATTGATATTCAATTGCCTGCTCAAGCGCGAGACCTGCATCACGGGCTGCCACAACATGAACGAGGTGGACCTGCTGGAACTGGGTGAGCAGCCATTACTGTGCTTAGACCTTTAAGTATATTCAAAATTTGTTGGCTTTTGCTTGCAGGCAGCTATACGGAACTGCAGGGCGGCAATATTGTGCTGCCCGCTGGCTACAGTTCCATACTGCGTCCGATGAGCGCGCAGATAGCCAAGGAGTCCATCATGACCATGTGCCCGGTAAAGAAGATACACTGGAAACGAAAAAAGACATTCACCGGGCTGGAAACCGTTGATGAAAACTCGGAGAATGAGGATTCCGATGATTCGCAGAAGACCGTCACGGAAGTGCCCACAGCGGCTAGTGCCGCTCTGCGTGGCGCCTCCGTGGAGTCGAATGCCAGCAGCAATTGTGATTATGCGCCCGAGGGCTCCGTTCGCGTCGATTGCGAGAATGGACGCGTGTTCCATGCGGCGCATGTGATATGCACCATACCGCTGGGCGTGCTGAAGCAGACGCACCGAACGCTCTTCGATCCGGAGCTGCCGCAATATAAACAGGAATCAATTGAGAATCTCATGTTCGGCACTGTGGACAAAATCTTTCTGGTCTACGAGCGACCATTTCTCAGTGCGGCCATATCGGAGGTGATGCTGCTCTGGGACGATGAGAAGCAGGACGCTGTCAGCGAGGCGGATCGCGCCACAGAGGCTTATCTTAGCAAGAACTGGTTTAAGAAGATCTATTCGTTTGCTAAGATTACGGACACACTGCTGCTGGGCTGGGTGTCGGGTCGCGAGGCGGAGTATATGGAAACGTTGCCAAACGAGGCAGTCGCTGAAAAATGCACCGAAATTCTGCGCAATTTTCTGCAGGATCCCTACGTGCCCAAGCCCAAGACTTGTGTATGGTAAGTAGCAATGATCCCGTCCAATTCCCATAGGGCTAACTGTTTCTGTATTTAGCACCAGCTGGAAAACACAAACCTATACGGGCGGCGCGTACACTTCAATACCCGTGGGTGCCACGCAGGAGGACATCGAGAACCTGGCCCAGCCGCTGTACGCGACGCCGCAGGCCACGAAGGTGAGAGTCCAAAGATTCTTCTTCTCTAATCTCTTACTGACGGTCCTCTGCCCCCTTGACAGCCTGCCATTGTGTTTGCCGGCGAGCACACGCATTCCAGCTTTTACTCTACCGTACATGGCGCCTACTTAAGCGGACGGACAGCGGCACAGTACTTGCTGGCGAATGACGAACCCGACGAGATTATCATGGAATCCGACGGCAGCGATTTGAGCGCCTGGATGCAGGGCATTGCACTGGACTGAGCCGAGCCGATCCGGGCAACGATAACAATTTCGTATTTGTATTATAATTTATGTACGTTACGTTTCTTATTAGCGCTTTTATTTATCGCTTCTTTGCGTCGAAGCCACGTTTTTAGCTAGTGATATCACGTTTTGTGTATTTTTCCTTTGTTTTTAAGTTTCACTGTGCATTTGTTTAATTATACAAGATTTTTGTTATTGCCTTTTCTTATCAAATATCAGATTCCACACAGCATTCGTTTATTTATTTTTGTGAACAGCTTCTAGAAAATCCGCTTGTAAAATATCAAGAAAATAAAACTTTATACATAAATACATATGATGTTAACAAATCATATTTGAATACAAATTTAAAAAAAAAAAAAAAAAACAATCTCTGTGCACGCTAAGCAGCTTTTACTGTAATGTTAATCGTGAGTAAAAATTGATTGTGCACAAAATAAAATCGAAACGAGAATTGTTTAGACCATAAAATATATGCCTATTTTTATAGATTCATATTTAATATAGTCGAAATTTCTGTTAAGTTACGAAAACAATTAGAATCAAGTTTTTCGAACAAAGAGCTGCTGCGAGTCTTTAATGAAATTTATACCAAAAGACAAAACAAATAAAAACCAAGTGTACATTTTAATGTAACTATGTATTGTTAATGTTAACTATTTTGCTAACTAAATTATGCATTAGTTAAATCTATACTAAGACAACTAAAACAAACAAAAACAAAAAATGATATTACGACATTTTATGTATATCCGAAATAGATTACATATTTATTTATTTGTATTTATTTATAACAATTTCAACTTGTGCGCATCCGAGAATAAATCAACACGCTAAATTGCCAGAATGCGATTTTTTTTTTGGTTCCATTTGTTGACACTTGACTGTACCGCCCACATCTGTCCGCCTCATCGGTGCCCCAATCAATGTGCATTTTAGCCACGTCCGCCCGTATGCCTTCGATAGCTCAGTTGGTAGAGCGGTGGACTGTAGTACGGTATTTACAATATAGACATCCATAGGTCGCTGGTTCAAATCCGGCTCGAAGGATTCTTCTTTTTTGTTGCTTTTTATTTATTTTTTTTTATAAATCAAGTTAGCATTTCTGTTTAGTTCGACTTCCAAACTTATATTTGCTTTAAATCAGTTTCTTATATTACGTCTGCAGCAAATCATCTGTTTTAATATTTTTTATTTTAATTTAAATGCGATCAACGTTAAGCAAAATTTTAGTATATTCGTATGTACAACACAATAAAAAGGTAGTTTTATAAAAATTATACCAGTAAAAATTTAAATCCTTCGAGCCGGATTTGAACCAGCGACCTATGGATGTCTACATTACAAATATGCCATACTACAGTCCACCGCTCTACCAACTGAGCTATCGAAGGCGCATATGTTGAGCGACCAATGTCTTATTTCAAGGCGTACTGTAAAAGCGCTTGAAATTGAGGCATGTCTTTTGTTTTAAAATAACTTGCGCATGCGAATCGAATAAAGTACCTTGTTGCTCGCGCTGTAGAGCGAGATGTGGGCTTAAAAGCACATCAAAGTTAATGTACCTATTCTCATCTCGTTCTAGCCGCAAGCAAACGAAGCCGTTTCATCGCACTCTTCAACTTTAAAGCTTTTATTTGGTGTGCTAACGACTGCGACGTCAGCGTCGCCACAGGCAGACAGAATTGCGCCCATACAAAGAAAAATTGAACTCGGTGGCAGTTTAGTTCCAATCGCCGGCTGCACGAGTTCATTACTGTTGACAGCTTTTGTGCCAAAGAAACTTAAACTACCGATACGGCATTATTTTGGTTTGCCCTTTGCAATAGAAGTGCCCCCCTTTGGTTAAGAGGCAACAACTTAAGTTCACCACCTAAGCCAACACCCACGCGTATTGTTATCAGAATGGCGTATCACAAGCCGGAAGCCAAGACTGTTCAGGATTTGAAAGATATTGCGCACAAGTTGCGTATTGATTCCATCAACTCCACCCAGGCCTCCAAATCTGGGTAAGCATACAATCACCTTAGTAAAAGTTGTGTACCTTGCACGCTCGAACGACATTTGGGCCGGCAAAGGTGACCCCCGGCTTAAGGCTGCCAGGCCACGTGTTTTTCTCAATGCAACGCCGTTCTAAAAAAGCACATTTATTTATTGCACTGCATACACGCACACATGAACATTAAGTATGTGTGCGTTTGCATGGGAATTCGAATTCTTGTAGAAAAATTGCGTTTAATGATTTGGTTGTTAATTTGCAAAACTGTTAATTAACCTTCAGCGACCTTGACAAATGTAGCTTATTCAGTAAATTCAGCATATCCAGTTTTAGGCACACACATTCACTTTGTATGTACGTGCGTGAGGCGTCGCAGCGGCGCTTTGGAGTTCAGTGTTGAAAAGCTCTTTGCATTTTGCGGCCAGTTGGCAACGCATTATAACAATAACGGCAACAACAGAAAACAACACAAACATCATTTTTAATGGCCGCAAAATCGCTACCACGCTCTGACGTTTTTATGACCTTTATGAGGGGTAACTAATTAAACTAAATGCATGATAAGCTAAGCAGTTAAAGTACGAGTTTATCATCAACTATTTCAATGCATTTTAGCCCAATTGGACAATTTGTTATCGCATCTTACTTTTCCACTTAACTGATAAGCCGCTCTCAACATGCACATGCGTTTGTGTGTGTGTGTGTTTGGTGGTGACCTCTTTATTACCCCACCGGGGTAAACAGATAACCTACAGTTGCTTGGTTTGTCAGAGCTATAGCTGAAGATATGACCGATTACAAACTATATAGAGGTGACCGGCTAGAGCATTCCCATTCAACATAACCTTCAATTGCACTTTATTGAGCAAAGGGCGTCGCCAAGGGCCCCCCTACAAATCCATGCAAAAAGTTTGTGTGCCCAGATCTATTTCTGCAGAACGTGCATATTTGAGACTAAAAACGGCCAACCGGTTTCTATGTCAAAATGTATACAAAACGTCTCAGCGATAAGGTCTATTTATACATATCAATATATGTATGTATGTATGTGTGTATATGTACACATGCATGTGTGTGTTATGTATACAAATGTGGTTTGTAAGACGAGCCTCCACTTTGGAGGCAGATTTTTCACAGCATATCGGGTTATATGAGCAAATATGATTTCCAGATCAACAAAAATAATAAATATATATGTATATAATAATAATAATAAATACTGTACTGTACATACATATACATACATATATTATATTTCGATTGCTATTTGTATAGATTTTTTCGTATATCCCATTTCCATATATCGTATTACGCGCTTCTGTTGAATCCTTCAGTTAATCTTGTCTCTACTCTGGCAGTCACCCAACATCATGCAGTTCCCTTGCCGAGATCATGTCCGTGCTGTTCTTCCAGCAGATGCGTTTGAACATGAAGCATCCCCGTGATCCCTCCAGCGATCGTCTGATCCTGTCCAAGGGTCATGCCGCGCCCATTTTGTATGCCGCCTGGGCAGAGGCTGGCCTGTTTCCCGTGGACGAGCTGAAGAACTTGCGCAAGATCGACAGCGATCTGGAGGGTCATCCGACGCCGCGTCTGAATTTCATAGACGTCGGCACCGGATCTCTTGGCCAGGGCGTCGCCGTGGGCGCCGGCATGGCGTATGTGGGCAAAAATTTCGATAAGGCCGACTATCGCACCTATGTGATCGTGGGCGATGGCGAATCTGCCGAGGGCTCCGTCTGGGAGTCGCTGCACTTTGCCGCCCACTATGGCCTGGACAATCTGTGCGTGATCTTCGATGTGAACAGGCTGGGCCAGTCGGAGCCCACCTCGCTGCAGCACAAAATGGATGTATATCGGGATCGTTTGGAGGCGTTCGGCTTCAATGCGCTCGTCGTGGATGGCCACGACATCGAGGAGCTGTGCAAGGCTCTGCACTGTGCGTCCAGCACGAAGAGCAAGCCCACGGCCATCATTGCCAAGACGTTCAAGGGCAAGGACTTTCCAGACATTGAGGATCTGGACAACTGGCATGGCAAGCCTCTGGGCGACAAGGCGCCCGCCGTCATCAAGCATCTACAGAGCCTGATTACCAATCCGAACGTCAAGCTGACGCCCAAGAAGATGTGCAAATCGGGCCAGGCGCCCGAGGTGGACATCAATAATATTAAGCTCTGCGCACCGCCCAACTACAAGCTGGGCGATTCGGTGGCCACACGTCTGGCCTACGGCACAGCGCTGGCCAAGATTGGAGCCGACAACGCTCGTGTGATTGCCCTCGATGGCGATACCAAGAACTCCACGTTCTCCGATAAGCTGCGCAATGCCTATCCGGAGCGTTATATCGAATGCTTCATTGCCGAACAGAATCTGGTGGGCGTGGCCATTGGCGCCGCCTGCCGTCGCCGCACCGTTGCCTTTGCCTCAACGTTTGCCACGTTCTTTACGCGCGCCTTCGATCAGATCCGCATGGGCGCCATCTCGCAGACGAACGTGAACTTTGTGGGCTCCCACTGTGGCTGCAGCATTGGCGAGGACGGCCCCTCGCAGATGGGCCTGGAGGATATTGCCCTGTTCCGCACCATACCCGGCAGCACCGTCTTCTATCCCTCGGACGCGGTAAGCACCGAGCGTGCCGTCGAGCTGGCCGCCAATACAAAGGGCGTGTGCTTCATACGCACCTCGCGTCCCAATACGTGCGTCATCTACAACAACGATGAGAACTTTGCCGTTGGACGCGGCAAGGTGGTGCGCCAAAAGCCCTCCGATGAGGTGCTGCTCATTGGCGCCGGCATCACACTGTACGAGTGCCTGTCCGCCGCCGAGCAGCTGGAGAAGGAGTGCATCACGGCGCGTGTCATCGATCCCTTCACGGTGAAGCCACTCGATGTTGATCTGATCTTGGAGCATGGAAAGCAGTGCGGCGGCCGTGTGGTTGTCGTCGAGGATCATTACCAGTAAGTGAATCCTCCAGTTTGTCAGCCTGTGTCAGGCTAAATGGCTTTCTCTTTTGTTTACCCCTGTGCAGGCAAGGCGGTCTGGGCGAGGCTGTGCTCAGCGCTCTCGCCGAGCATCGCAATTTCGTGGTGAAGCATCTGTATGTGCCCACGGTGCCACGCTCTGGTCCACCGGCTGTTCTGATCGACATGTTCGGCATCTCGGCTCGGAATATTGTGTGTGCCGTCAATAACATCATCAAGAAGTGAGCAACGGGACCTTAAAACCGGCAGCTCTATATATGCACACTAATTTCCATTTTCCACTATGTTAAAATACGAATTTTTTATTAAATTTACAATAAATTCTATTCGGTACAAGTAGTTATTGCATTTGAATAAACGTGCATTTCAAATGCAGTGTGCCCGTAGGGTACAAAAGCTAAAACCAAACAAAAGCTTACAACGGTTAAAATAGCATCGTTGTAACGGGCTGGCCGCTTGCGAGAGTGAGTAAAGCCAACACTCTGTCGTTTTTCGTTGTGTAGTCGCATTATTACAACAGCAATACAGTACCGCGTGACAAAATGCCTAATATTTAAATACAATTATTTGATTTAAATATAACTGTATTTTAAATGAAGTGTGACCGTGACGCCTAAAGACTTCTCAAGCTAAAACCACACTTATCGAACTATCGCTTTTTGTCACGTGGCAGCTCTGTCACAAAAGTAGGCTGTTTATTTACACGACTGTATGTTTTTATTATCGTTTATTGTTTTCTGGCAGCACTGTTACAACAACAGTACAGCACTTATTCGTTGCATGCCTGCTGTGTGACCATATCGCTCAAACGCAAAGAGCGGCAACATTTACAGCTACATTGTTGAAATTAACTGGCGCCCAAATTGTTGTGTGCAGCTTGAATTTTGTTGAAAGAGCCAAGAAAATTGCATAAATGTCGAGTGAAAGCGAGGAGTTCTACAGCGACGAAGAGACGGAAGTCATCAGCAATACAACATCGGGTGAGTAAACTAAAAAATACTCGGAATTATAAACTAAATCATAATAATTGAAATAAATTGTACAATGCACAAGGACGCTCCTCCAGTCGTGGCAGCGCCAGCCGTGCCTCTGGGGCCAGCCGTCGCAGCGTCGTCAGCAATCTGACGGTCGAGGAGTCGAATACGGATTCCGATGGTTCGAGCGTGCGTCAACCAGTTCCAAATGGCCAGCGAGCCGGCGGCCGCCGCCAGGCCGTGATCTATTCAGACAGCGATGAGGAGGACGAGCTGGATCAGCGCGCCCTGTCGCCGCGCACGCGCATGAGCATCACGGGTGTGCGGCCGGACGATATGAGCGATGGCTCCAGTGAGATTGACTACAGCGACGAAGAGGAGCGGCAGCCGCAGCAGCAGACTCGCCAGGAGCAGTCAAGCCTCAGCAACAGCGATCAAGCGGATGAGACCTACGACGAGGATGTGGAGCGCGAGCAGGCAGCCGCGGAGCGTTATCGCCGAGCCACCATCGATGGCCTGCACTCGCCACGTTACAGCACACAATTTGCGACCAGCATAGAGGACACCTTGCACTCGACGATCTTTCCCAATGAACAGCAACAGCTGCAGCTGGCGAAGTCGCCGAAAAACGATTCGTCTGGCAGCGATGTGCTCATCTTGAGCAACAAGGAGACGCCCATTGAGATCAGCAGCAGCACCGACAACGATGACAGCTACAATAGGGAAAATGCTTCGGGCGCTTCGGCATATGGCCGCAAATCGCGCGGCTACTCGCCACGCAGCAGCTCCGAGGCGCCCAGGGTCCGATCCGGCAACAAATTAATACAGCCGACCATTCAGGCGGCCATTAAGAAGCAATCGCCACGGCGCGCCAGCGTCAAGGGCCAGCAGGTGTCGCCGGAATTCTACGAGAAGGAGTCGCGCAAAGTAACCGAAATGCACGTCCAGTTGAACGAGGCGGAGAAGCTGTACGAGAAGGTGGCCCACAAGCTGCCCGACAAGGGCATACAGATCAAGAAGCGCATCGATGCACTGCGTCAGGACATAGAAATTAAGCAAAAATATCTGTCCGGCCTCACTGTGCAGCAGGAGAAGCCACAAATTAAGGCCACTAAGCCGCGTCCCTCCAATTCACGTAAATCCCCAAAACCCGAGGCGCCCGACTGGGACCAGCTGTCCGCAGCGGTCAATCAGATACAGCCCACACACACGGGCGCCAAAGGCTTGGCGGCGTTCAACGCCATGAAGGCGCTCACAATTGATTCCCTCAAGGTGCGTATCTCCGACTGCAGCTAATCCTCGCCAGCTGTTTGCATGATGAGTTCTTCTAGAATGGATATCTGAGCTGCGTGCTGCCTCTGTTGACGCCCGGGCACGAGTTACTGTGCGGGCGTCTTTCACGAGCACGCGCTGATTAAGACCCACACACATCTCTGAACCCGCGTTCCCCTGGCCCTGCTCAGTTGCCTGTTCGAATGTGTCTCTAATATGCTCTTGTACTTTGTAGGATTTGCATGGCTCGCTGAAGGGCTGTCCGGCGGAGCATGTTATGGCTGAGGAACCCAAAGGCTTGAAGGTGCAGCTGATGGATCATCAGCGGCATGCGCTGGCCTGGATGTCCTGGCGCGAACAGCAGCGTCCACGCGGTGGCATCTTGGCCGACGACATGGGCCTGGGCAAAACGCTGACCATGATTGCCCTGGTGCTGGCATGTAAAAATGGGCTGGAGAGCGGCGCTGGCGCCGAGTCTGCAAGCAGCGACGATGAGGAAGATCCGGGCAAGAAGCGCAAAAGCGTGGGCGGTTGGACTTCCAAGGGACGCAAGGATAGTAAGTAGCCCAAATCGCTGCCGAAAAGCATCTTGGTTTTAAACTGATTTTTGTGTTTCGCAGCCTACAAAGGCGGCACCCTGGTGGTTTGCCCCGCCAGTTTGCTGCGCCAGTGGGAGGGTGAGGTCGCCTCCAAGCTGTCGCGCCATCGTCTGACGGTCTGCGTGCATCACGGCGCCCAACGCGAGACCAAGGGGAAGAATCTGCGCACCTATGACATGGTGGTGACCACCTACAACATTGTCTCTAGGGAGCACAAGATGAGTGGTGCGCTGCATGGGGTTAAGTGGCGCCGCATCATATTGGATGAGGCGCATGTGGTGCGCAACCACAAGGCGCAATCCTCGATGGCTGTTAGCGAGCTGCGCGGCAAATATCGCTGGGCCCTGACGGGCACTCCAATTCAGAATAAGGAGCTGGACGTTTATGCGCTGCTCAAGTTTCTGCGCTGCTCGCCCTTTGATGATCTGGCCACGTGGAAGAAGTGGATCGATAACAAGAGTGCCGGTGGACAGGATCGGCTTAATTTGCTAATGAAGTCCCTGATGCTGCGGCGGACCAAGGCCCAGCTGCAGCTGGATGGCAAACTGAACAGTTTGCCCAAAAAGGAGATACGCTTGATTGAAATGAATCTCGATACGGACGAAATGAATGTGTACCAGAAGGTGATGGCCTTCTCGCAGACCCTGTTCGCACAGTTTCTGTTCCAGCGTGCCGAAAAGGATTCGGACGTCAATTTCATTAGCGATGCTCGCAAGCCCACCTATAATCAGATCAAAGATCCCAATGGTGCCTACTATAAAATGCACGAGAAATTCTCGCGCATGGCCGGGCACAGCAAGGAGGTGAAATCCCATGAGATTCTGGTGCTGCTGCTGCGTCTCCGACAAATTTGCTGTCATCCCGGACTCATCGATTCGGTAGAACAGATATGCATATGTACGCCTCTTTGGAACAACCTAATTCCTTGATTATATTTTTGTAGATGTTGGAGGAGGAGGGCGCTGGCAATTTGGGACATGATGACAGCGATAGCTATTCGCCCGAAATCGATTTGCTGGCTCAGCTGAATAAGATGACCATTAATGATAGCTCCGGTTCGAGCAGCTCGCGCCGTTCCAGCAGCGGCAGAGGCAGCGGCGATGAGGTGCGCCTGGCCAAGGCCTCCCAGAATGTGCTCAAGCGCAGCAATCCGGTGTTTAATCTCAAGCGTCCGTCCAGCAAAATGCTAAAAGTGCTGGAGATATTGAAGTCTAACGTGCTGAAGTCCAAGGATAAGGCTATCATAGTGTCCCAGTGGACATCGGTGCTGGATATTTTGCGTGATCTCTTGGAGAAGGAGCGGCTGCAGACGCTGTCGCTAAACGGCGCCATACCTGTAAAGAATCGCCAGGACATTGTTAATGAGTTCAACGATGAACGCAATCCCAAGCGCATTCTGTTGCTCTCCTTAACAGCTGGCGGCGTTGGCCTCAATCTAATTGGTGCCAATCATTTAATACTGCTCGATCTGCACTGGAATCCACAGTTGGAGGCGCAGGCGCAGGATCGCATATATCGTGTGGGCCAAAAAAAGGATGTCATCATATATAAGATTGTTTGCCTGGACACCGTGGAGCAGCGCATCAAGGCGCTCCAAGATCGCAAGCTGGAGCTGGCCGACGGCGTGCTGACCGGCAAGGTCAGCACCAAGCTGTCCATCGACGATCTCAAGGGTCTCTTTGGCATGTAGGCGCCAAGTTTCGCTAAATCTCCAAGCTGCAGTGCTGAGCATTGGCCATTTAAGATTTACATTTACGGCAAAACAAACTGCTTTATTCAATTGAAAACTTTATTTTGAAGCATTTGATTTATTTGTATTTGTATATTTTTTTTTTAATTTTGCATTTAGGCCTAAGCTACGATCAAATCTGAAGTGTTTTAAAGTTTAAATGTTTTATGTTTAAATGTTTAATTGATTTACGATTTACTTGTTAGATAAAAGGAAATTGTTTTGTTGCTTAAGCAGTCGCAAACAAATAATGGAAATTCAACTACAATTTGAATAGCATAACGTTTTTGGTTCTTGTCGATTCTAAGTAACACACACATGCACACACATTTTCTACACACACGCACACGCACACATACACACAATAAAATACATACATGTTTTATAAAAACTTAACTTAAAGCTAGAAATTACTTAAAGTACAAGCCAGTTTTCCCTGTCAATTAAAAAAATGAGAAGAATTATTTAGCGCACAGCCCAAGGAAATGTAAAGTTTTGCAGTTGTGAATACGAAGGCAATACGAGATTTGTTTAAATTTTAAATTGATTTGCTTTCATAATCTCAAATATTAAGTATTATACGCATGCACATATTGTTAAAACCGTTTACTAATTAATTAATTTGCAGTTTTTTTTCAAACGGGTGGTTTTTCTTTTAAATGTTATGCCAGCTTAGGACTAGATATCTGTGTGTATTTTCCTGCGCTTCCTTAATAATATTAAGAAAAGTATTCTATTGTATGCATAGTACAGTGAAAGTTCGGCTAACGGACAGCTGTCCATATTTATTTACTCTAAAAATTATATGGAGAAAAAATTATGCAAAAATTTGAGTTAAAATTTGAAAAGCTGAGTAAAATTTGGAATTCAATTTGACAAATTTGAATATAAATAATGGAAAATTTCCATTAAGATTAAATGGCAAAAAATTATGCGAAAATTTGAATAAAAATTGAAAAGGCTGAGTAAAAACTTGGAAGCATTCGACAAATTTTAATATCTTACAAAAAAAAGAACATTTTTAAAAAAAATTATGCGAGAATTTGTATAAAAATTGAAAAGGCAGAGTAAAAATGTTTAACATCTTAAAAAAAGTAGAATTTCTGAAATTCATTTTTAAAATTAAAAGAATAAATAATATATAAAAACTTGTTAACAGTGGGATTTCGTTATTTATTTCTTGTACCTCGGCTGTCCGCTTTAGCGAGTTTTCACTGTATGTATATTATTATTTGTATGCCATATGCTATATTTCATTTTATAATTTTATCAGCACAGTTTCTTCATTGATTACCTTTGCTTTAGACTTAAGTTGAGATCAATTTGAATATTCATTAGGCGCAACACCTGGTTTTCCAGGGTATTACGGACTTCTCTAGTATATGTATGCATATGTCATAGTTCGAAGGGAAAACAATGTGTGTGCAGGATTAGCATATTATTATTGTTGTTTTTATTATTACTAAGTATTATTAATAAACTATGCCACCGGAAGGGGGAACTGTTGACGAGCCAGAAGTTTGTTGGACCAGCTCCGGGACAGCCAGATTTTTAATTATCGCTAAACGCGCGAGTGGAAGAGAAATATGCGAAAAGTATTATTAGTTAAATCATAAGCTCTCGGGCCTCTTTACCAATTAGCCTAAAATTCAATATCAAATTGGTAATCTGGCGACTTGAGCATAAAAACGGCTTTAATGCCATATATAATACCATAATCCCAGCGTGCCCATATGGGCTGCAATGTCTCTCTGGCCGTAAAAGGCATTAAAATCATTGTAATGCCAGCGGAATCCTGGGCCCGCAGCCTCACCTGGCCGGGCAGGATGAGCTGCTCGCCGGGCGCGCTCGTAAAACCAAATTTTATGGCACGACGAGAAACACGTTGTCCGGCCAAAAGGTTGACTACGAATTGGACTTCTGATTCCGGGCGCAGCTGCATTTGTCTCACTGCCTCTTCTTCTTCTTCTTCTTCGTCTTCTTCTACCAGACTTTATAATGCCAAATGTGATTTTTATGGGGCACTTTAAGATAATGCAGCACCAGCTCTCAACTTTGGCCCGAATCTCAATTGTCACAGTCGAACTAATTGCAAACGGCCCGAATGAACATTGAAAAGCACTTTGAGACATTTATCGAATGTATCGAATGCATATACAAAGGGATAAGTACATAAATTGCCAAGTGCTGTCCACAACAATCTGTGGGATATACATATATATTTCCCCCCTTAAAGTAGCTACTACAATTGATTGTTCATTTCTCGCATTTATACACTTTCTCTCACTTTGAGCATGCTCAATTTGTTGGTAAGTATGACGCCATGTTTTACAAAAATTCTGTCTGCCCTTTTTTTTTCTCGGTGCTTCGAAGCCCAAACTTTGTGCTCACTAGCTGATAGCATATAAAAATCTATTGAGTAATTAGAGCTTGATTGGTCACATCTCTCTATAGCCTAAATATATACCCTAACCGAACTTGGGTATGCTTCAAGCTTCCTGTACTTAGACTATAGACAGTCTAAAGAAAAGCTTGGCTTGATTCTATTTATCTATATGTGAACTCTCTATTAGTCTAGAATTTAAAGTTCTTACATAATTCTATAATTGTTTAAATCTTTGGTATATCTCCCTAGTATTCTATATCTATAACATATTTTGACTTATCTATTCAGCTTTATGTTTTATATCTTTTATATCTTTCATAACGATCGTATGAAAAGCTTGGTTTAACTATAGTTTTGTTTGTGTATATAACTTTTTATATATATGTGAGCTCTCTATTAGTCTAGAATTTAAATGTTCTATACATTATCCCTAGTATTCTATCTATATCCCTAGTATTCTATCTATAACATATTTTGAGTTATCTATTCACCTTTATAGTAATTATTTTATGTTATTTTTTTCTTTTAACTTTCAATCTGTTTCTGTATATAGTATATATCTATTTATCTATGTTTTTTAAATAATCACACATATACCTATAAATCTAGAATTCTAATCCTATATATAATTTTTTTATTGATAAGTCCTTTAGTATATCCAACTACCTCTTCTACCTATAACATATATTTTAATTTATCTTTTCACTTTTATCGTAATAACTTGATGTTTTTTTTATTGAAGTCATGGTATTTGTAATACAATTTAGAAATCTTTTTATATGATATACCCTATCAGTCTATACGCCTATATATTATAATATATCTTTATGTTTTATCTTATCTTAAACGGGCTGCTGGAATAAATAGTATTATAATGTTCTAGCTCCCTCGGCCGACCTCTTCCCCTGCTCAAAGCCTTGATATATTGTTATCGATATATATCGATACATATATCTTTTAAGGATTTGAAGAAAAGCTGTCTATGTTTCCAACTATAAATTGATTTAACTATCTATCTGTATATTTTTTAATCAATAATCTGATTGGATTTCTTCTTATTTCGTGCAGAGTATGCCTGGTTCGTTCTTTAACCATAGTTTTTTTCTCGTCTCTCGTTTTGTTTATTTGCTCGACTCAACTTTTTATGATCGGCCACAAAAGTTTCCACTGAAAAATGAGTAGCCGAACGAGTGAGAACTCAGGGCTCGAGTCGTTGGCTCCGGCTGCGGCTCCGGCTCTGGCTCTGGCCCTGCACATCATATACATATTGTTTATTTTTTAATAATGCGTGTCCACTAAAGAAAAAAAAGAAGAAAAACGGCGTAACGCGGCACCATAAAAACCGGAGAGCGACCAAAACACGCAAACCGAACGCGAGGCGAACAATAATAAACACAAGCCGAATTATCCTATGGAGGGGAACGAAGGGGGGGGAGTTTGAAATTTGAGCAGCGTAAGCTGAAACTGAAACTTCGAAACTATAATATTTTTCTCTTTTTTTTTTTTTTTTTTCTGGCTATTCATATTTTTATTTTTATTTTTATGGCAAGCATTGCATTTATTATGCTTCGCCTCGAGCGCGAGGACTGAGCAGCAGGCCATTCAAAAAAAAAAACTTAGGGATTTGCTGTTTGTATTTTGTTCTTTTTTCTTTTTGAAATGACGCCTCAACGGAAATTAGAAATCAGCGGAAATTGCGCGACATCGCATAAGCACAAAATACATATTATGTATGTTGTTTATTGTTCAAGAAATATGTTTATATGTTTATGCGATGCGAATGTGAATTTCTTGTGCATGAAATGATCTTTTGAGTGCTCAAACGAGTACTTTACAAAGTTGTGAGAGGAGAACCAAAAGCTTTTAGAATATAGCTGGAGATTTTCCTAGACCCAAAGTTGACATCTATCAAAAATAGTCTAGCTAAATTATTTGCTTTGGTATTTTAATTCAAATCAAACCAGTTTTGAATAAATGTGGTTCGTTTCCGGTTCGACTCAGATATTGGAAAACTGGTTCGGCTTAAGGTTCAGCTCATGTGAAGGAGTATATTTGAATCCGTTCCGATCTGGTTCCTTTTCAAACAGTTTACCAGTCTTTGAATAAATATGGTTCAATTCTTGTTCTGTTCCAACTGGTTTTTGATGAACTGGTTCGGCTCATTTGAAAAAGTATATTTGAGTTCGGATACGAGCTGGTTCCGAATACGAACTGGCTCCGTTCCAAATAGTTTACCAGCCTAATATATTATTTTGAGTCAAGCAATTTGGGAATAAATATGGCTCCATTCTTGTTCTGGTTCGAATGGTTTTCGATAAACTGGTTCGGCTTAAGGTTCAGCTCATGTGAAGGAGTATATTTGAATCCGTTCCGATCTGGTTCCTTTTTAAACAGTTTACCAGCCTTTGTATAATATTTTAGTTGAAGTCAAGCCATCTTGGAATAAATATGGTTCAATTCTTGTTCTGTTCCAACTGGTTTTTGATGAACTGGTTCGGCTTAAGGTTCGGCTCATGTGAACGAGCATATTTGAATGCGGATAAGAACTGGTTCTGCCTTTGCATAATATTTTATTTGGAGTCTAGCAATTTGGGAATAAATATGGTTCAATTCTTGTTTCTTGTTCGATTGGTTTTTGGTAAACTGGTTCGCTTTAAGGTTCGGCTAATGTGAACGAGTATATTTGAATTCGGATAGTTCGAAATCGTTTCAAGCAGGTTTTCAGCCTTCGTTAGGAGCATAATAATGATCTCTTCTTAATAATTAACTGCCCCATCAAACCTATAAAAGATCTATGTCCACTTCTGTGCGTTACCTATTCCATGACAAAGTTATAGTACCCTTTGCAAGGGTATGGACGCGATCGAGCGAAGACTATTAAGTGCGTGGCCAGGCGAAGTGTTTCAGATTTGAATGCCACATTTTGGGCGCATGCCAAGATTAGCTCATATATAAATCTTCTAGTTATATGTCCGATGGGGCGACATCCGTTAATAAATTTTCTCGCAAAATGTTCTCAACAATATAACAAGAAAATTGACTGGGAAAACGCGCTGGCACACGTCGCACTCAAGTACCTCAATTGTTTGGCGCAGGAAAAGCGCCAAAATGAAATTGAACAAAAAGCATTGCACCTTTTATATGACGGCCAGAAGGTGTGCGAAGCGGTAACAAAATATCGTTAAATGGAAACTTATGCATTTATTGCCATTTTGGGCCAGTGGCAGGTGGCAGGTGGAGCAGCAGTCAAAGGAATTGAAGTGCCATTCGCCTTGAATGAAACAAATGAAATGCAGCCAGAAGAAGCAGGTCCTGCTGCCTCGTAAAAAGTTTCGCATTGTTTGGCTCTTTTTATGGCCGCTGCATTTTCAGTTGAATAATTGTTGTTGATTTCTGATAAGTTTGATTTGTCCGGCGCACAGAAAAGCGGACGAGTTAAACGAACTCTGGAATAGTTCTCTGCGATTCTCAGCCAGTGCTGCCCATTTTTGAGAAGCAGGAAAGCCCGGTTCTAGAGCTGGGCCAAGCGAAACACGAGTCGAATCTTAAAACATTAATGTAAAAAATAATGTGAATAGAATTAAAAACTGAAGTTAAATAAACGCTGCGTATTGCTTCCAAATTTTTACCGCTAACAGGCATTGAAAAAGGCCAGTTTTACGCGGTAATGGGACGAATTGGGCAGCACTGGCAAAGAATTAAAACAATATTAAAAATGAAAACAAAATTGAATTAAATAAACGCTACGTATTGCTTCCAAATTTAAACCACAAAACAAGCATTTAAAAAGGCTAGTTTTAGAGGTAATCGGACGAGATGGGCAGCACTGGCAATTAATTAAAAAAATGTTATAAATTTAAATAAAATTGAGTTAAGTAAACGTTGCACGTTGACTCCAAATTTTAACTGCAAACCAGCATTAAAAAGGCCAGTTTTAGCGGTAAATTTAAGTAATCGAGAGAAACGGGCAGCGCTGGCAGACAATTAAAAAAATATTATAAATTAAATAAAAAATGTAAGTTAAATAAGCAGTTGTTTTCACATTTAAGTCGCAAACAAGCATTGAAAATGGCCAGTTTTAGCGGTAATCGAGCGAAATGGGCAGCACTGGCAGCAATCCCTGCCCCAATCCTCCCGCTCCCTTCCGCTTTTGACTTTGTAGTCGCAGTGCGCAATTTAATTGCTGCCAAAAGTGAGTCGCACAGCCCTTTGCCTAGGCTTACAGAAACACTTGGACATGCTATATACTATATATAAAAATAAAAAAGACCCCAACTATAAGTTAAGAAAAAAAAGAAAGGAATATTTTCACGCAGCAGATCTCGTGCGTTGCCAGTTTTATGATGCACTCGTAAAAACTGACGACGCGCCTTTGATGCGAAATGCCACAGGAGATGGGATGAGGCAAGCCAAGGCGAGGCGAGGCGGGGCGAGGCGAGGCGAGTTGAGTTGAGGTTTTAATGTGCCGAAAGGGCGCACAAACAATCGAAGGATAGCACGGAACAAACTGAACAATTCTAGACAAGATTTAGATGCTGCGTTTGTTGCAAAATGCGTGTATATATATATTTTATTACCTTTCGACCAGACAGACATTGAAATATGCATTCTGAAGTATCGTAAAATGTGCCCGTGTGTGTGTGTGAAAAGTTTTGATGTGGCATTGTGAAAAGGGGCAAAAACATTATGATATTTGTGGCTGCAAAACATAAATGCCAATACGACTGGCATGTGGCAAGTGGCAAGTGGCGAGTGGAAATAAGAGACGAACCTGCGTTGCCATTTGTTGACGCCACTTGAGTTTTTAATTAAAGCGAAGCATCTGAAACAAAAGGCAACAAAATGTTGAAGCTTAACTAAAATGCCAGCCAGCCAGCATGGAAATTTAACACTTGCCCCCAAATTAACGAACGACAACAACAACAATTGGCCAAGGCGAATGCTTCAATTGTCAGCACAAAAGCAAGCAACGTGCCACGCGGTGGCAGGTTGCCGGAGGGGGGGGGGCAGCAAAAAGAGGAATTGTGTTTTGCAGCAGCTTTTGTTGCCACGTTGCAGCCATCAGGCGAAATGATGAAAAAGCCATTGCATACTTTCGTGCGCAGCCCGGAAATGCAAGCAGCAGCCGCCGGAAATGGAAATGAAAGCTGCAAGCGGTAAGTGGCAAGGGGCAAGCGGCAAGTGGCAAGCTGCAAGTGGCAGCCATTGCCGCAGCAGGCAACCGACTTAAATTGTAAACATAAAACTATGCTGCGAAATTGATTTGATTAAAGGCAACGCGTTTGGTCCTGCATGCCAAATAAGTTCAAGACCCACCGAAAATAAACACAATAGAGTCGCACCCGAAATACCCTTTAGCTTACAAAAAATAAAATAAAAAATAAACAAGAGAGAGTCGCACCCGAAAAACCCCTTAGCTTACAAGAAATATACAAGAGAGTCTCGCAGATTCCCTTCAAATTACAAAAAATTGACAATAGAGAGTCGCACCCGCAATACCCTTTAGCTAACCATAAAATATACAAGAGAGAGTCGCACCCGCAATACCCTTTAGCTAACCATAAAATATACAAGAGAGAGTCGCACCCGAAATACCCTTTAGCTTACAACAAATGAACAATAGATCTGCACTCAAAATACCCTTTCACTTATATAGAGTATAGGGTATTTAAGTTCTAGATTCTAGTATGGTAGAAAAAGAATATATATTGTTTCCTTCTAAATTTTAGACCTGACCCTTGAGTACATAATTCTTGAACTTGGACTACATCTAGCGCTTAGTCTTATTGGATGCTCCTAGCTCTTAGTCTCATTGCTCAGCCGGAAAATAATGGCCTGCCGGTTGATTGGGTGATTGGGTTTACTTACACAAAGAGCACAGCTGCTGCAGCTGCTGCAGCAGCGGCAGCAACGTGACGATACTGCTACGTGGCGGCTGCAGCCGCTGCAACGGCCGCGGCGGACGTTGAGCTGACCAGATGCTGGCCGTGATGGTGATGATGATGGTGATGATAGGCGCCATTGCTGTTCCCGTTGCTGCTGCTGTGCGCCGGCGGCGGTGTGGTGGGCGTTCCGGAGCGCGAACGCTGCTGCTGCTGCTGATGATGATGACGGCCGGGCGTCGTGATGGTGGCCACGGTGGTGACCAGTGTGGGTGAGGCAGCCGAGTGTGCGGTGCCATTGCTGCTGGCGGGTCGCGATAGTTTCTGGTGAGGATTGGATGCGCCTAGCGCTGTCTCAGCTGCCGGACTGGGCGGTGTGCGGCTCAGGGCCAGCGGCTCGGGCGTTGGCGGTCGGATTTGCGCCAGCGGCAGGTGCGTAAAGTGGGTGCCGTAGCGCTCGATGCTGGGGTAGGTCAGGTACATGGGCGCTCCGCTCGTATGCAAGCCGATGGCCATGGGTGTGTAGTAGTTGTAATAGATTTGCGCTACAATTCGGTTTATTTCTACACGCGCTGTGAAACGAATAGAAGGCATGTCAATAAATATATTCAAAATATATGGTCACCCTAACGCCGCTAGATGGCGCGATGGCGCAGTCAGCCTGTGAAAAATTCATGTAAATACGGCATATATATATATTATTCAAAATAAATGGTCACCCTAACGCCGATTCGAAATAGATTTTTACTTGGAAACATGCTGTCAAAATGCTTACTGGGCGATTTTGAAAATTTTATGTAAATACGGCAAATAAATATGAGCTGTGCTCGCCCTCGCCCTCGCCAACTTTATTACTCGTATATCGTTAAATTTGCTGGGTTTTCACACTTTTCAGCGCACAACTTATAAACTATTGAAGCCATAACATTAACTATGCCCGGGCACTAAAAGTCTATGTCCCGGCCCAAGATATGCGCCATTTTCTTTGGTGGCGCGCACACACATGGGTCGCCGCGGCATGCACTTTATGTGCAACCTTCGCGCACACACAATGAACCCCGTTCCGTGGCAGAGTTAAGCCCAACCCCCGTCGGAGGCAGAACCTTTGTTTGCCGCACCCAACTGCCCCCAGTACCCCCCATTCAGCCCCAAACCCCCCCCCCCCTCAACTTATCTGTGTGGCAAAAACTTTTCAAATTTTTACTGCTTGCTGCAACATCAAAATGCCAAGTTTTTACGATTACGTTGCTGCTGCTGCTGCAATTTTACTTAATTTTAATGGGATTTTTTCTTCCGCCAACTGCAGAATGCATTAAACAGAGCCCAGGCACACGGGAGTATTACGCACGAGTGTGCCCCGTGTGGGCCCCGGCCAAACACCATACGCACATAGAGGTACATATGTACGTGTGATTCTAACTCTAACCGAACATTAACGTATTTGGCCAAGGTATAGTTAAGTAATGTCGGAGAACTAATGCCAGTCCGAAATAAAAAGTCGTAAAGCTTGAACAAGCCCGTGCATTAAATTTGCTGGACTGGGATTAATTAAGTGAGTGCACAACTTGAACAGCAGGTCAAAGTTTTCTGTGAAAGCATCTGGCATTATTTATCTATTTTCCACATGCCCAAAGTTAACCGATTGTATTCAAATTAATGGGTTACCCTATACTGTGTAAGTTTCACGAATTTAAGGTGACCCCATAATTGAGTTTAAGCCGTTATTCATGTAATTGCCTGGTGCAGCCAACATAATGCGTAAGTGACTTATGCTGCCAGATTGTTTATCAGCACGGCTGCCATTTAAATATTAAATGTTAATTATACAAAATAACAATGTATTGTCATATGTGTTGTATTTGTGTGCAACAAAAAAATTAAGAAATTGTAAACGTAAAATTATAAAAAGGTTATTCAAATTAATTTTAACTTTAATTTGTTGCACATATGGCAGCCGTGTTTACAGGCAACAAGTGGTAAATCAAATCGATGTGGCAACACCTGAAAAGCCAAGCTTGCAAAAATCAAAGTGTTTTAATTCTAATAGTGTTGTAATCAATTTTAAATCAATTTAAGGTAAGCTCAATAGGTTTGCATTGTCCCCTCCCCCCGCCTCCCAGCAGACTGCTTTTAATCAGCACGTTTGCAGGCCACAAAACCTTGGCAATAACTTTACGCTTGACTGGGTTAGCGGGTGACACCAGATGACAACAAGAGCAGCAGCAGCAGCCGCAGCGGCAATCAGCTAAAGCTGGGTCAATTTAATGGAAGTAGCCATGTCCAGGCCACATTTATGACAAACTGGCTGCTTATTATTAAGCCAGGCAGCAAACCAGCCAAGGAGTTGCCTGCAGCCAGCACTAATATATCATGGCTCCTTTTCTATAAGCATTATGTGTGTGTGTGTGTGTGTGTGTGTGTGTACGTGAGATGTACACTCAGAGAAAAAAGCTGTAAGAAATTATCTGGTACAACCGATAAAGAACTCGGTTCGCTTTGTACTTTAAAATTCAAGTACATTTTATTCCGGAAATAGGCTGCAAATCTAATCTTGTTCGATATTTTTCTCTAAGTGTATATATAGTTTTTGTATATATATATATGATATCTGGCACAGCCAAGGAGTTGCCAGCAGTCAGCACTAATATATCATGGCTCCTTTTCTATATGCACATGTATGTGTGTGTTTATGTGAGATGTACACTCAGAGAAAAAGCTGTTGGAAAGTATCGAAGAACTCGCATCGCTTTGTACAAATCAAGTAAATTTTATTTTGAAAATAGGCTGCAAATCGAACCCAATAAGATCTTGAAATTATTTCAATGTGAAGCATGAAACTTTTTAGCCCTTTTTATGTGTGTGAGATGTACACTCAGAGAAAATAGCTGTAAGAAATTATCAAAAAAAACTTGTTTCGCTTTGTTATTCAAAACTCAAGTAAATTTTTTTCCGGAAATAGACTGCAAATCTAATCCAATAAGATCTTCAAATTTGTCCAATCTGAAGCTGGAAACTTGCTAGCCCTTTTTCTCTAAGTATTTGTATAGTTTTTGTATATACATATATATATATGATGTCTGGCACAAGTGGCAGCTAGTTGGGGCATGCATGTTACTTGTAGAGCCGTAAAATGTCAGTAGTTGGAGTACGAGCCGTATTGGCCGTGGCCGTTGACGCTGCACATTTTTTACGACCCGCCCACAATATGAAGTCGTAAAGTTGAAATTTTTCGCTTCCTGCTGCTGCTGCTGCTGCTGCTCTCTTTTCTATAGTATTTAATAAGCATTGGCATATAGAAGTCACTCTCTTGGCGCTCATTTTTCCATATTTTTCCCGAATGCCAAGCAGCAGGAATTTGTAGTATTTCGCCCGAGGGCAGGGTTAAAAATGCATTCCCATCATGATGAGCTGGGTCTATTTTATGGGTTGACGTTGCAAAGACAGGACCTAAAATATGACCGAAACAGAGATGAAGAATGTGTCATAAAAACAGCCGTAAGCTGACTCATTTGCCTAAATGGGCGTGAAAGCCCATAAATAGTGGGGCCGGGCAACGAGCTGTGAGCAATCGGTTGGCTAGAGGTTAGCCATGAGTAAGTAGAGATCTCTATAGATGGGCCTAAGCCCGAAACATTTCTCAGAACTTGATTTAATTACTTAATCAGCTAGGACTGTTAGTTTTAAAACAAAATTATGGAGGAATTGTAATTTTATGTTTAAATTGAGCTTTGCGAACGTGAAGTTATGTGCCTGCATGGCTTTGCGTCGGACTAGTCGCTGGTTCAAGCCCAGGCGATGCCGGGTTGATTTTTCTTCTAGTAATGAATATACATGTATTATTTATGATCGCGGGACTGCCGTCTTCGTGACAAATCAAGGGTATCAACAAAATGAATTAACAACTTTTCGTTTGTAAATCGGTTTTTGCGCAGTTCCCAAATTTTATGTGCCCACCGCCCGCCCGCCCGCGCCCCTCCAACGATTTGAGCATAAACACTTTTAAGCTTTATAGCGCCCACATTTACACGTCGCATTGCCTACCCAGAGTAGGCCCCCACTCCACATCACTATATTCATGATATTCCCTGCACCACCCCTCCCCCAATCCCGACTGGACGTGTTTAGTGCCAGCAAACGATGCTGCGATATTATTGTAGCTACTACCTGGCAGCTTTTCCAAGCCAGGTTGATGGGAAACCGGGCGCCGGGCGCCGGGAGCCGGGTGCGGAAGCTCGACGGAGATTGGGTTAAACTGAAGCTGGAAGCCTTTCAGTGACGGTGTTGGCAATGTCGTAAATTTTTCGCATGCATTTTTCGGTTTAATGATGCATTTACGATGCCAGCAGCGGCGACAACAACAGCAGCTCCCAGCTCCAGCTCCAGCTCCCAGCTTCAGCTCCCAGCACCCAGCTGGAACGTGTAACGGTTCTGGTGAAATGGCGTACAACTTGAGAAAGCAATCGTTACAATTTTTAATGATATACAGGCAGCTGATACTCTGCCAAAGACAATTGCCCTTGCTCAGCTATTCAGCTAGATGGCAACTACATCGGGAAACTCTCTCCTAATGCTTTATATTTTCTTTTGTTTGAGGAAAATATTTTATTTGTTTTATACATTATAATTTTGTATAGTATTTTGTTGTTGTTGTTGTTGTAACTTGGCATATGATTTATGAACCGCTTAAATCAATAACAATATTTATACATAGTTAATAGTTATATCGTTAGACATTTTATGAACATATAGACTGCGTATCTGAAGTTTCTGCATTTTTACATAGTATAAATATTGAAACTAGTTATTAGAATATTTTGAAAAATTTTGTTGCAATCTGCGCTCAAAAATGTTCGAAAATCGCCACAAAAAATAAAAATGTTCTTAATTTGAGAACATTTTCTTCTATTTGGAAAAAGTTTGCCTTAAATATAAATTGTTCGATAAATTGATAAATTTGCTAAAATTTCGAAAATTTTTGACTTTTTGGCGATATTTTTTTTTTTTTTTTAATTTAACATGTATTTATTTTGAGAGCGTACTTTTTAGATATTTTACTTATTTGGGAAGTGGAAATCTGTATTTAAATTTGGGCAAGTGCGAGATTAGCTCTGAAATTTAAATCTAATATCAATCTAAAGTTAAGTTTAAACAATTAAAAGTAGCTTGAGTTTTCGGCGCGGTGCTGGGCTTGGTTGGACTTTATTTAAAAATTTGTCAAATTCCAATTTGATATAGTTAACAAGTTTTGTGCTCAGATCTTAACTATGGTGCATTAATTCGTATCAAATTTTGTTTTTTTTTATATAAGAATCGATTTTCTATCTGCAAAATTGGGTTGAGTTTTGGTATCTAGAGCATAAGCATGATTATCTTAGGAGTTCTCGCCAGCCTGCCTAGACAACGCCTTTAGAAACTCAGCTTAACTAAAGCTAACTTAGGAGAAGTTGACATTAAGATTTAACTAAAGCTAAACAACCGTTGGATAGACTTTTCCTAGCACGTTTTCGCTGGTCGAGTTGATCTGAGGATGTTCTAACAATCAGATTTGACAAGAGGTTTTGTTGCGTGTTGCGCTCTGGGGGTATGTTGATTGTAGAGTAGATCATCCATCATCTTTATAGGGTATGTTGATTGAAGAAGTTTGTCGCACATCAATGCCAGGGTATGTTGATTGAAGCATGCTGTTCTGTTGCGTGTGTATTTGGTTTGTTGATTGAAGATATTTCCAAGTGGTAGTTGAGAGTTGCTCGCTTACAATAAATTCGAAATATATTTACAGAGGTTCCTTTTCTTTTTTTTTTTACTGCAACTCGCGCGCGTTTTTTAAGCTTTAAGCTAAATATTAAATATGTTTTTTTTTTTTTTTTTTTTTGAAGTTGTTAAATAGTTAACTAGACAAACTTTTTTTTAAATATACTATATATATGTAGATATATATAATTTTTGTATTTAGTTTGATTAATAGAAAAATTATCATCCACATTGCCGCGTTGTGTTGCGTAGCTCACCCCCGTCATAGATATTTAAATTGTTTTGACGGGAGTACTCATTGACAACATACTGGCCTAATGATTGATCAGATCGAAAGATATATGTATCATATGGGTTTATTATTATGGCAGTGCACAGCTTTCGATGCAGCTTACTTCTAAAACTATATAGGTTTTCATGTTGGCTTACCCTCTTCGATGCGACGCGAAGCCTCATCAATGTCTGCGCCAGCATCTTTTAATATCACATACATGAGCGGCATCAGCTCCCAGGGATAACGAAACTTCTCCAACAGCTTTTGACAATAGTCTAGGAAAACATCCTGGCCTGCAAAGTGAGAAACAAAATACAAATAAGTTGGGACTTTATGTATAATGCCTGACGTTCTCATGACATTCAAGTATCCGGTCGCAATTAAATACAAAGTTCAGTCAACCCACGACTCCGATCGACATAAACAATTTAACTGAGACCCATTCAAGATATCAACATAAATAAATATAGCCAAACTGGAGCCGTGCGACGCGTCGTATACGCAACGTCCATTGATATTATTCATTTTCAGCTGTGCGAGCGTTTTTTTTTTATCCTCATTCAAATCGTGCGACTGGCAACACGAAACCCCAAGTCAAGTGTAAACATGGCGGTAAAATCGTGGGCACAAATTGTAATCCAATACGACAAAATAAACGGCGTAGTATTCCCATTGGGACTTATAGCTGAGATCAGCACACGACAAAAGATCGGAAGCTCTTGTAAACTGTCTGAGAGTGCAAAAAAAAAATGAAATGAAAAGACATTTGTGCCTTGAAAATTGTTGCGACTCTCATAAGTCTACTTTCAATATGCAATCAGCTGATTTATCCGCCAGTCGACACACTTTTTATCTTTTGCTTAAAACAAGCCAGAGAGTAGAAGAGTATGGGCTGAGAAGCTGAAATTTTAACTGTACACGTTAAGACGGGGTTTCGTAAAAATTCCACCCGCAAGTGTGGAAAAATCGCGAAAAAAGGTTTGTAGGTTAACTTTTTTCTCTGCCATCCAATCAGCTTCAAACTTGATTTCAAAGATCTTTGCTCAAATTCATTTGAGGGGTGTTTCACAGTTTTCAAAAAATCCAGTCCTCCCTGGTTGAAATGGCGGTCAAAGATTTTGATAAGTGACTTTTTTTACGCTCAAATTCATTTGAGACGTGTTTCACATTTGTCGCAATATCAAAGATACTTCGAAAGTGCAATTCCTGTTTTTTTTGGTAAAGTTTTCACTTTGTCCGATTGGCATAAAAGTTATTCTCAGAGGTCTACATAAGAACTTAATGAATACGTGGTTCAGCGATTTGGGTAATTTCACCCGCAACAGTGGTAAATTGGCGGAAAGCGGTTGTATGAAAGTTTTTTGTTTACCGTCCGATCGGTTTCAAACTCACTTTCATTGAGAGAAAGGCAAGGCTGAGAACTACGCGTTGGTATATTATATTTCTATCTATGACTAGATATTTATATTCTTTTCAATCGGTTAATTATCCTAATTCTTTATATCTGTTTTTCAGTTAAGCTGTCAAGGTGTGCTTTTATATTTTTTTCTCTATTTTTTCTGTGTTTAATTGTGTTGCCTCTTTTGGGATAAAATGTTTATTTTTTATAAAAAAGCTGTATAAAATTAATAATTTAATATTTTTTTTCAAATTTTTGTTCTGTGTTTTATTGTGTTGTCTCCTTGGGGATAAAATATTGTAATTTTTGTTTTCTAAGAAAGAAAAAGTGTATTAATTTAAATTTAAGTGTGCTTCCTGTTTTGTTATTAAAATGTTTTAAGTTTTTTTGACAAAAAGAAGCTGTTGAAAATTAAATATGAGCAGGTAAGTACATCAAATTATTTTTCAATTTAATTCGACAAATATAAAAATCAGATATAAATTCGAAAATTGATGCTGAATTTGAACTGGCGACCAGCCGTTTGCTGTGCCGACGCTCAAACACAGCTTGTTGTTCATGTTTTGCAAAAAAAAAACTCTGACAAAAGTCTGACTTTAAGTCTGACTCTAGATAAGTAAAATATATTCATATTTTGCTTCGATATATAAATAAATAAATGGATAAACTATGGATAAAATATGGATAAAATAAATGCACAAATTTCAAACTGAATACTTTGCTTATAATATATATTATTATATTATAGAAAACCAGTTTTCTGAATCGAACCCAAACTAAAGCCAAGGCGTTGGCTTAAATTGTTGGCTTTGGTATAAACATATAAAATATATATTTTTTTCATATATATTACGTTTATATGCTAATTACTTAGTTATGTATATATGTATACATTTTATATAAATTTAATTGCTGTCCTAATTCGTCGCATATTTATTTAAATTTTCGAGTCAAATCTTCGTCTGTTGCTTCGTGTCTTAGTTGAGCTTCTTCTATGCTCGCTTTATGTGCTGCCATTTTTTTCTTTCTTTTTACCTACACAGCAGCAGCAGCAGCAGCAGCAGCAAGAAGAAGAAGAACAACAACAACAGCGTGAACAAATGGCAGCTGCTGCGCTGCCGTCGACGTCGTCGTCGTCGGTAGTTTCCGTAGTAGGCGGAGCTTCATAGTCATTGGCCCGTTTTATTATGTTTCCCTCTCTTCTCCTTTTCGCCTTTTCGCCTTTGCTCTGGCTGTCGCTCTTGTTGTTGTTGTTGTTGTTGTTGCTGTTGTTATGTTGTATGCAACTGCTGCGCTGAGTAGTTGGCGCTTCGTTCATGTTGTTGTTGTTGCTGTTGTCGCTGTTCGTGTTGCTGTGGCGCACGTTTTGCATTGGTGAGCAAAGTGCCTGTGTGTGTGTGTGTGTGTGTGTGTGAAACGTGTTTTATGCTTTGCGTGTGCAGCGGTTGTTGTTGTTGCCGTTGTTTAGTTTACATAATTTGTGTTGTATACACATGTGCTTATGCATGCATGTGTATTTTTATCTGTGTATGCGTTTATATACGGATACACTGCTTGCACGCATTGCCTGCCGCTGTTGTTGTATCTATTAAAGTTGTTGTTCTTGTTGTTTTTTTGTTCTTTGCCATTTTTAATTTAGTAATTAAGCCATTAGCCGCGTTGTGTGTGTTGGGTTTTTGTTTTGTTTTTATGCGCCTTATTTGCATTTTATGCCTAAAAATTATTTTATTAACCGCATATAAATTTAATAAATTGATTTATTGTTGCCACAGCCTTGCGAACAAAAACTATTTGATTGGCCAATTATTTTTGCCATTTCTATATGGTATAGAAAATGATTAATTTTATTGGCTTAGCGCGGATTGAGTGCGTATTTTGGGCGGCAGAACGCGGAATTTAAATATTTGTTTAATATTTGTATAATTTTATAATTCAATTCAATTCAATATTCAATAGTGGCTTTCTATATTCTAATAAAATAATTGTCTATTTGATTTTGAGCTTTGTTTGTCGAAAAATATATGAAAACCTGGTATGATATAATTGGCAAATCTTTAATCTTTGATTTCTCGAACCACCTTTATACATATGGACTTGCGACTACTTCTCCGAGCCGGCCAACTCATACCAATTTGCAATAAAAACATGTGAAAATGTCAAGTTTTCTTTTCTCCTGAATATAGCTTAACATTAGCTGTAGATACTTATGGAGGATATTCTTTCTGGGATTGAAAACATCTCTGGTTAAACATTCTTCATCTTCTTCAAAACGGAGTCAATGCTCCTGAGATACAAATCTCTGCAAATTCCAGCAGAATTATAAATCTATATGATATATAATATCTATCTATCTATCTATCTATGATATGGAGATAGTATATAAACTTCATTCAAAGCTTGCAATGGACAACATTTAAATTGATTTATCCATATTCTGAGCATTTCTCAAAGTTCTTTTCCAAACATGCAATAATTGTATATAAATGCGGGCTGAGGAGTTGGCCAAGTGCAGCCCGCAGATGCTTTGGCAACGCCCATCTTATTGAATGGGTAGTGCAGTCAGGCCAATTGATGCCACATCATGTTGCAGCTGCAACAGTGAGCGCCACACCCATTCATGGGCACACATTTACAGTTAGCCAGTAAACGATGCCATTAACGCGCATAAACGAGCTGCCAGCTCTGCGCACGACGAGCCCAGTTACATATATATCTATATATATATGATAGTATATAGATATCATGAGAGTTATATATACTATATATATACATATGTATGCTATATAGATGGGTTGCACTGCGGGTATTATTACTTTTATTACTGTGCCAAGCGCAGCTTACTCTCGACTCGCTTTCTCTCTCTCTCTCTCTCTCTGTTATATTGCTCTCTTTCTTCCGCCGCACCGAATTCGCCAACGAATCCTTTTTTTGGGTAGCCCAGCATCGTATATTTTTTTTGCTGCTCCTTCGTGCTCGTTTTTGTCGTCGTTTAAGTCGTTAGCAAAGTTTTTCATCGTCGTTTTTTGCGCCTTTTATGAGTTTGTATGCAACACGAAGTTACGAAGTTGTTGCCGCTCGTGTTGCGGCTGCTGCAGCTGCTCCTGAAGCGCATCACTGGCCTGCCAGCAGAATCCTTTATATAAGACTGCCTCTCTCTGTGTGTGTGTGTGTGTGTGTGTGTGTTGTGCCAATTGCAGGCATTACACTGCCCAGCCTCTTTGTTCTTCTTCTTTGATAGGGGCTTCGCGATGCGCAGGTTGACTTACTCTAAGGTTCGGTCTATACCCAGAACTTACACATATTATATTAAAATGGTATACAAGGCAATTAAAAGCAAATCTAGAGATTAAACCAGTAACAAAATGGTATAAATCATGTAAATGTAATAAGTAAAGACAAAGTTGTGGATATTCAAAGTCTGGGAAGTCAAATATTGCGGGATTTGTTGACCTGATACGACAATATCCCCATGAATCTTGGGATGAAAGTTGACAAAAATTAAACAGTCTCAGAATACCTTACGATATATTTTACGATTTATAATGTACTCGACAACAACAATCGATTCAAATTATAAAAAAAAATGTATATATATATATATTCATTTTAACTATGATGCATAATCAATCTAGAAATTAAACCAGAACAAAAATGATATCGATACCGAAAATCGTTCTTGTTTTGGTAAACTTATGAATGTTTGAAGTCGACTTCAACTCTGACAGCAAGTTGTTAAATTAACTTGAGTAATAAAAGAGACTGGAAAATATTTTGATAACATTCTTTTTTGTCTCAACTGCAAAATTTACGGAAATGCATGACTATGAGAAATAGGGCCGTAAACGGACGAACTGGCAATATCTGAGAATATCTGTAGATTTGACGCAGCATCCGGCTAAGAGCAGAGCCAGCCCGCAGCCCTCAGCTCGCAGCCCGCAGCTCGCAGCCCGGCAAAGTCGTAAAACGTAACAACAATAAAAAATAATAAATCGAAATATCCACAAAATGGCAACTGAAAATGTGCAGCATGCAAAAAAGAGGAGACGAATTGATGCAAGCCAGCAGCCAGCCAGAGCAATGTGGCAAATAGATAGAAGATATTTTGGACCTGGACGTAGACGTAGACGTGTGGGGCACATGCAATGCAAATGCGAGCAGAGGGAAGCCTTTTAATGAGGCATGTGGCATGCCAGTCGCAGATGGACTTATATCACACAGCTAGCAAAACTGATTAGGCGGCAAGGCATGACACAGCATTTGCTGCGAGGGGGGAGAAGGGGCCACAAAGGTTGTAAAACGTTGTCTGGCAAAGGCTTGCGTATCTGGCAATAGTCGACATATTTCTGTAAAAGACAATTCTGTTGAGTAATCAACTATAGGCTATCTTTGCCTATTTGGCCAATTGACTGATTGACTGACTGACTGACTGGCTGACTGACTGACTGACGGGCTGACTGACTGACTGACTGACTGACCGACTGACTGATTGTTGGTAAAATTATTCTTTCATATAAATTTTCTTGGCTCAGAATATTATTTAATTCATTATATGACAATGTTTTTATGCTGATTAGCTGACTGCCTGATTGAATGATTGGCTGGCTTACTTACTGATTGACTAACTATCTGACTGGCTGATTAACTAACTGACTGGCTGAATAAATGATTGACAGATTGACGGAGTGAATGATTGAAATACTAATTTTCTTATGACTGATTGAATGACTGACAAACTGATTGATTTAAACAGTGACTGCCTGATTGACGGAATGAATGACTGATTGCCTGGCTGATTGACCGACTGATTGTTGGTAAAAGTATTCTTGCATACACATATTCTTGACTGCCTGACTAATTGAATGATTGACTGACATACTTCGTGATTGACTAACTGATTAGTCAGTTAACTTGTTGACTGGATTTACATATTGAATGACTGATTGAATTACTAAAAGACTGACTGATTTACTCAGGGACTGATTGACTGGCTGAATGATTGACCGCCTGACTGATTGACCGATTTAATGTGTCTGCCTGATTGATTGACTGTTTAAATGTCTGACGGACGGACTTATAAACTAATGGACTGACTCACTGATTGACTGACAGACGAACTGATTGATGTACTGATGTACTAGCTGAGTGATTGGTGGTAAAAGCATACTTTAAATAATAATTACAGCTTGATGTAGGAAACCTTGATCGAGCCGAGGTATTCAATTTATTCTTTATAACTGCTGTTCTCAAGCTTGAATTTAAAATAAAATAGTAAAATTTCCTTAAACCTAACAACATCCTGCTCCGGTCTTTTCTTTTTGTGGCAACTTTGTGCCTCTGTAACAAATCTAGTCAGAAATACATATACGACAATTAAATTGTGTCAGACAAGAAGACTGCGACTTGAGCTAGTCGGTGTAAAAGTCGACTGCTTTTCAGCTTTTCAGCTTTATAGTCATTTATTCAACTGGTGTAAAGCTCTTTGGTATCCACTTGGTCGATAAGCAAGGAATCTGCTGGCTTTTCTATTTGGTATTCATTGGCATGCACTAAATCTAGCAGCCACTAACGCTTAACTTGGCTTTATATTTACCTTCACCTGTGTCGTAGCTCGTTTGCACCAAAGCACTGTGCCCCATTTTTGTTGAAATACCTTCTTCCCACTTCCCACTGCCCCTCGGCGTCAGTCTTTGCGCATTCGTCAGGAAATGCAGTAAACGCTAATAAAACTGCATGTCGCATGGAGCGCATTTTATGATGGATTTGGGGGGCATGGCACGGAGGATGTCACGCATCCTTGGCAGCCAGCAGGCGGAAGACGGAAGTTGGCAATGCTTATCCTTTAGCTGCTTTTAGCCAAGTTAAGCTTGTTAAGCTTGGCACGAAAGCAGTTTTAATCTCAAAATTAAAACGTTTGTAATTTACCAGCAACTTTACGACTTATATATAGTATAAACTTAAAAAAATACACCAGCTCTTGTCTCTGTCTTTGTTTCTCTCTCTCTCTCTCTCTCTCTCTCTGTCATTGTCATTTTCGTAATCGTCGTCATCTTCTTGTCGTCGTAATTCACTTGAACTTGTGTAATGCTCGTGCCAGCCATATCCACACACACACACACCTACACACACACACACACACACACACACACACACACACACCTACCTCACCCTAACTCAACACCTGCCCCTGCTCATAACCCTTTCTCATTTCTAGTTTTTTTTTTTTTTTATTATCGAAAATAACAAGCTTGCGCTGTCAATTTGCTTTTACGGTCGGAAAATTATTATTTTTTTTGTCGTACTTTTATTTGAACTTAAAATTTGGACTCTACTTTGCATATGCCCCGAGTTATGTTAGTGTATTAATTAGCCGAGATTAGACAAGGTTCTGTGCGACTCTTTTGTGCGACTCTCTTGTGCCAGCTTCAAGCAGCAGCTGATTAACTTTTGTTAGGGCAGCGATTCCCTTTTCATTGCTCCGCCATTATTTTGTTATCAATTTGATTGTTCCCTGGGCTTATGGCTTATCAACTGTCTGCCTCTAAGTGCAGGGTATGTATATAAAAAAGTATTTTTTCTCTCTTTTACTTTTCTAGTATAACTAATACATTGTACAGAAGGTTATGTAAAAGAGAATCGGCTGGCAATTTGTTTAGATAATGGACTAGAATGTCTAGAATAGTTAGAGGAATCTCTTAATGAAAGTTCTGAAAACTTATTTATTGTTCTGGTTATGGAATAACTTGAGGATTCAAGAAGAAACAATTATTTGAATGAAAAAAGAGTATTGCAAAGTTGTTAATCTCCTATTTATGTGCTGTGTGCCATATGGCAACAATTGAATGTTGTTTTTCATATTCAAATATTTTGGCAACTGTTTTTATGGCCAAGTTTAATATTATTTATATAGCAGCCCATATAATCAGGGTATATTAGGGTATACGAAGCGTAATTGCACAAAAACTTTATTAGTTTAATTTTTGCCATTTAAGTGCAGCATTTAAAACTAATTAGTAGTCCTCGTTAGATGAGTCGCATACTTGATCCGGTTATTCAACGAAGATCCGGCTTTACTTTTCAGTCTAGTCTATAGATTTAGTTATGAACTACCCGTAGCTTGTGCTAAATTATATTTATAATTATAATTTTATCCTAACGATAATAACTTGAGACTAGCCATGTGCTCTCTAAAGGGCTCTGAAACGGGATTCGTTTATATTAAATAGCTGGTTGCAATTTAGTCTCAAGGTCGTGCCATCAATGCAATTGAAGCTAAACAAACAGTTTCCGAGCCCCAGAAACGCTGACAGGGCTAACCAGACGGCAACCTGGAAATAGCCATCATCAGCCGAGACATTTGCCTGGCAAACTGTTGCTACCACAAACGCAGCACATAAGCTGATACGTATTGGAAATTGTATACACTTAAAAAGAAAATGAAATTTCAATTATAGTTCGCCATTTTCACTTATTTTGTATACACTTAAAAATCGAAAGGCTGCCCATTCCTAACAAATCTTTACAAACATCTTTGAAAGTGAATCGAATGTGATCAAATGTTTATGCGTTGAAAGAGCTGAAAATTGAAAATTGTGCAACACTTTTCCTAACTATGCTCAGAAATGCAACCCTATTTTGCTTTATACAATGAGTTTTAGCCTGTTTCCACTATGCTAAAAATATGTTACATTTACAAACTTCACATTCTGCGATTTGAGTAGCAAGTGACAGTTGTCGGTAATATATATATAAATTGTATTTTATATTTGTTATTTTTTTGATAACATCGATAAATCATCGCAAAAAACACGAATAATTTTACGGGAAAACGAACGGGCAACATATTACACATTAGCAAATGTTGACAGTGGAATTTGGCTATTAGTTAGTCAATCAATCATTTTATAAATATATAATATATATTTTGCTCAGTGTAGTCGCACGTAGAGGGTGCACCTCCCATTCCAAGCCTCTTTACTTGTGTGTGAGCTTTTTTTAGCACGCGCGAGGACTACGTCAACTGTTTATGGATTACACGTGCCGGGCATGCCAACTTGCTTGTGAGTTCACACACACATCGACACACACACAATCACACACACAATCACACACAATGTTGGCAGCTCTGTCGGCGCCTGATAAAATATCAAAGGCAAATCATAATAATAACAATTTCAGCTCAATTCCAAAAAGAGCCGAAATAAATATGAATAAATATAAATAATATATACTATTTGTATAATAGTATTACAGCTTTAGCCAAACCATAAATCTGAGCGTTTTATTGCTTTGCTGCGAAAGGCAGGTGCCCACTTTTCAGCCATAAAAAATAGTTGCATATATGTATATATGCATATTATTTATTTTTTAAAATATATTTTGCTATTTTTTTACGTATTTGCAAATAAATTGTGCACAGTTTGTAGCTTCATATTAGCTAATTGGCGCCGGTTCACAAAGTTGAGCAACTGCTTGGGTCGCAGGAAAAGTCGTAAATGCCGCAACAGCTGCGGACTGTGCTTCTTCTACTCGTAGGCTCCATAGCGTGAAAAACTTGTTCTCGTATAACTTCGGTGTTTATTGTCCGATTGTTGTGATATTTTCCAAAACTTTAAGATCGCATTTAATCGTGTGCATATACCAAGAATCAAGGCTGAAAGTCTTGAAAAGGTTCACCTATTCAAAAAGTGAAATATTCTTGACTAGCTATCTTTTAGCTGTCTTTTATAATATTTTTATTTTTTTTAAGCAAATGGAGTACGCACTTTTTGGAGTAAAAATCAACTTTTTCTGCGCATGATGCTCGAGAAAAAGTTTTGCGTTTCTTGTTCTCAAATAACTTCGGTGTTTATTGTCCGATTTTTTCCAAAACTGTAAGATCGCATTTAATTGTGTGCATATACCAAGAATCAAGGCTGTAATTCTTGAAAAGCTTCAATTTTAAAGGGTGTGCGGCAAACTATTCAAAAGGTGAAATTTTCTTGACTAGCTCGATTTTAGCTAGTCTTTATATTGTTATATGGAGTGTGTTTTCGGGTGAAAAAATCAATTTTTTCTGCGTATGATGTTCAGTCATATCGGGAATATTTAAAGTTATTCGATCTTTTAGAAGCTTGTGATCAAGACTACATATATGATATGTATTTTCTGATTTAGAAGATGTCTCCTTCTGCCTGTAACATACATGTGCATAAAACCCTCATACCCCATTCCTCATGTAATTTCAATGGGTACAGGGTATAAGAAAACAGTTCAGTAGCCGATCTAACAATATGTTTGGCGAACTAAATGAAGTGTCAAGTTTGCTGGCATGGCCCGCGACAAAATCTGCCATAAATAACGCCGCAAATTGGCCCAAATGTTAATGCTGTCGTCTACTATTTTTAGGTAGCAGCAGCACCTGCTGGGCGTGGTCCGCCGACACCTCTCTATATAAAATTAGATTTCTGGATGATATCGGTCTGAGTCAAATGGCTCGGCATTGTTTCAATTTGGCAACAGTTTGTGGCGCGTCTGTCGACTGAAATTCTCTGGGCGAGAGTCCATTAACAACTCTCTCGCGCCCGCGCCCGCGGCCCTTGTTCAAACACCTCACGTTGAGCGACTTTCACTTTCAAATGCACATGTGCCCTTATCAACTATCAGGCAGAAGATCAACAGTTGCACAAGTTATTGGCTGCCCTTTTCTTGTGTGATAAGCGCAGCGCCAAGGTGCTTATCTATTCGCTAGGGTTGTCACCGTTTGCAAATCTGACGGCGGACGTGTATGCTGGTCTACACAGTAAAAAATTGTAAGCTATTTTATATATAAATCAAACTTAAATCATTTGTGAAATTAAATAAAATATTAAACACTTTCTTAAGTAAGTTATGATTATTCAAGCTACACAGTAAAAAATTGTTGGCTAATTAATTTTATTAATTTTCAATTAGCAGTTAACTAGTTTCTTGAGTCAATTATTATTATTTAAGCATAAGATGTACATTCATATAACCACGCAAGATTTGAGCTCGGTTCCTCCTTGATTACAATTAAAACTTTAATTTGATCCCTTTCTTCTTTTCACTCTAATCATTTCAGTCCTAAAGTCAAGCTGAATTTTAGAATTGGAGAACTAGACTGCATTCTAGTGTAAAGGCGCTTGACTGGCAAACTAGAAAGCCACAGTTCGAATCTTGTACTATTAATCTACAGAGAAAAAAATAATTGATCTGGTTTATATTTAAATCCAATTTAAATCAATTATGAAATTAGAATTAGTTTTAAAATATAAAATATTTTAAAATATTATTATCAACTTTTTAGCAAATTATTATTATTATTCTTATGATTTTTACTCTAATCATTTCATATATAAAGTTAAGCTGAATGAGGAGCTGAAAAACTTGTAGACTAGTGTAAATGCGCTTGCCTGGCTAACTAGAAAACACCAGTTCGAATCCTGCACCAGTTATATGCAATTCTGCTCTTTGTCATGTAGTTTTATTTGTTTTATATTTTTGGCAGGCTTTGAATTTGAGCCAACATTTTCTGCCGTGTACATTAAGATTTGAGTCTCTGTCTCAGTGACGGCCATTGAGGCCAATTGGCAATTGGCTGCAGCTTAAGTGGCCGACGGGCAAAGCTAATGTGTTTGGGCCAACTTCTAGCTACTGTTCGCTTACTAATTTCATACATGATTTCGATTGCCTCGAGGCCAAGGCAGCAGCATTTTCAGCTTGTGGGTTTTTTAGACACGGCTCTCGACGCGCCGGACGGGAACGGACGGACTGAGGATTTAGCGGTAATTCGTCTTATAGACAGACGCCAAATGCTTGCTAGACTGTGCCATCGTAAAATGTTCCTTTGCGCTTTTTACGAGCGCCCCAAAACCGTTGACGTTGATGACGACGTTCAACTTCTACAACAACAACAACAACAACAACAACAACAAGAACAACTGCCACAAACAAAATAACAACAAACATGCTTACATATGTTTATTTGTGCGAAAGGTTTTCCACATTTTGGCAGCGCATGAGTTTGACGCTCATAAAATTAAGAATGAAAAGCATCAAAAATATATACCCTGTACCCAATGCAAATGGGGTATAATGCATGTATGTGATAGGCAGAGTTTAAACATGATTGGGCAACATCAAAAGCTGAATGAATAGATGTATTTTTCTTACAGTGTATGCAGTTCGGATATGTCTAACTATCCTGTGCTACCACAAGTTTTTTAACTTCTCATAGAAACACATTTAAATGTCATCTTCAAGCTCTGCAAGTTTTATAAACGTCGTATAATAAACAAAAAAGTTATTTAGAATTGAAATTTTCCGTAGTGTGGGGCCTGGGTATTAATATGGTATAGAAGTAAGGGTATCCGACAGTCGTTCGCACTCTAATTTGTTTGTTTGTTTTTTTTACTACATTCCGTTCTATCCTATTTCGTTTGTGTCCCTTTGCCGCAGTTCTTTTATTGCCGCCCTTTACATTCGCGTTAATTGCTGCGACCGTGATATAAATCAGTTGATATGGCGTCCTTGTCCTTTGGCAGGACTCTCCTTCAATCTGGCAATTGATTTGTGGCAGCAACCCTCGCATCAAACTCTGCTGCAATTTTCAATATTTTAACGCACAGCTTTTGATCTGCGCTTTGCGTGGGGTCTGTTCCGAATAATTTATGCAGTGTTTGTGGCTGAATTGATGCCAATTGGAAAGGGGGCGAATTCTTGTGGGGGCATGGTAGTTTATTTGAATTATTGTATAAATCAAATAATTATAACTTAATTTAATATTTGGTGATTCGAGTTGAAATTAATTGATTGTCGTATTTTGTACCATTTCCAAATTGTCCAACAAATATTTAGATAACGCAAAGCTATCCGAAACATTCACGGAATGGATGCGAGTACTCATGAGTACTCGTTATACTTGCGCAACTGCAAATGAATTGATGGGGCCAAAAACCAGATTGGCTCGGCTAAAAACTGGGCATAAAAATGAAATTTATTGAGCGTCATATGATATCATTTATGTGAGGCAACTTGATATGCGAATTGGAAAATAAAAAACCTGTCTCTGTGCAGCTGAGAGTTGATGAGGATATTGCTCGAGTTTAAGGAAAAAATCAAATCAAGTAAGCACTGAGTATTAAAAACAATTACAAAAATCAAAAACAAATAATGCACACCAGCAAAGTGACAAAACAGACACGAGTTTCGGTTATAAATCAATTCTAAATATAGGTTAGCTGCGGGGCGAACATAAATATGGCTAAATGCCGACAATTAATGGCGTAATTATATCGCATAATAAGTAAATGTGTTGGACTGCTCAAAATTCGGCCCGAGGCTTATCGAATTGTTTGGCCATAAATTAGGCAAAGCAATTGCAACGCCTCGGACACTATTTCTTGCGTGCAACGCGGCGTATGCGTAATATAAAAACACCCTAAAAAAAAAAAAAAAAAATACCCACAAGCCCCCTCAAGAGTCCAAACAAGCATAAATTAGAGGCAATGCGCAGTTTTTGCACTTGTTGCCAAGCCAAATTGTGTGAGAGGGAGAGAGAGAGAGAGAGAGAGCGAACGCGAGAGAGAGAGCGCCGGGCAAATATTGCATACGCTGTGCGATTATAATAGAAAATTGCTTACACGTGCCAACTGTCGTAGATAAGACGGGTGATGGATGCAGTCGGGGCTCAGTCTCTGAACACACACGCGAGAGAACTGGCCCAGACAGCTGTTGTGTGTGCGCGAGTGTGTGTGCGTGTGTGTGCGTGTGTGTGTGCACTAAACAAATGCAAGTGCAATTCATTCGACTTTGTCATTCGCTTGAAATAATTTCTTTATGATGGCACTTGCAGTATTTGTATTTTTATATTATTTCTAAGTACAATTTAATGTCATGCCTGTGGGAAAGTGCATCAATCTATATGTACAAACTGTCTGATTGACTGATTAATCAACTTATTAAAGCTAGAAATCCTAACCTTTTAGAAACTTTCTGCTTCAAAGCTGTAAAACGGGTGGAAATTGGAGTTGCGTGAAACTGCTGTGTTACTCAAAATCACTTAAAAAGGTGGAAATCCATATCGAAATGGAAATATTTACTCTCCTGCGAGGTAAATTCGGCGCCTGATTGTTTCAAATTTACTTTAAAAAGTGAAAATCAATTTAGAAATTGAAAAATTTAAATTCCTGGGAAGAAAATAAGGTGCCTGGTTGTTTGAGCGAAATTTAATTTGTATTCAACCTAGTCAAAATCACTTTAAAATGCGGAAATCAATTTTGACGTGGACAAATTTGTTCTTTTGGGAGGAATATCTGGCGCTTGGTGTTTGAGCGAAATTTCATTTTTATTCAACCTACTTTAAAAGAATGAACGAGAACTTGTTTCATCGATTTCATCGAATCCACACGCAAGTTCGTAAAATGGGCGGAAAACTGTTATACAGAAACTTTTTTGTTGTTTATCCAATAGACGCCCAATTTATTTAGCTAAAACGAACAGTTGGCCCGATTAATAGCTGTTTTCCTCAAGATATTTTCCCGACTAAAACCTTAAATGCATTTTTACTTTCCCTTTAATTCACGCGTATTTACAAGAAGCACATAAATAGCAAACACTCATATCTTGTCAATTTTAATGTGTGTCTAGTGTGTGTGAAAATGAATTTCCAATTGGTCAGACGTGTCTGCAGCAGGAACTACATATGTATGTATATATGTTTATATATAGCTCCTGGCAATGTCTGGAGCTGACCAGCTGGCCGGAACTAAACAGGGCCCAGACGACGAGCTACGTGCTTTATTGTCTTATAATGTGGCGTGTAATTTCTGCTGCAAGAGTCTAGCGAAAACAAATTGACATGCTGATAAAAAAGCTCATCAGAAAACAATGAAAATCAAATACAAGTGTGTGTGCATGTGCGTGTGTGTGCGTGTGGGTGTGTGTGTGTGTGCTAGATTGACACTAGAGAAGTGTGCAATTTTTCTTTGCAAGATTTTCATTGCAGTTCGCTCAAATATGGCACCGCCAATTCGTCTATTAAAAGTTAATTTATTTGCGACAAAGTTTGTTGTTGTTATTCCAATAGAAATAATAATAAGAACATTTGAAAATCTTTGAGAATATTTGAGAATCTGTCTGTCTGGCTGTTGAGACTTTTTGGCCGGCTTCCCAATGGGCAATGCGTGGGTGTCACAAAATCTATTGCTGAATTAATTTGGGATTAAGTGGTTCAGCGTGTGGAGCTGGAAAATTTTTGAATTACAATATATTAGAATATATTTAGAGAATTGAAAAAATGTGTTAGATATTTGCCAAGAAACCCAAGACAACAAATTCCTAAAAAAAACTAATAAAATTATATTTTGTTTTCATATTTATATATTTATTAGTGAATTTCCATAAATAGCAAATTATATTTATGATATATTTTATAGTTATATTCAAATTAATAAGACCCAATTTCAACATTTGCATTCTCTTTGTATTTGCATTTTGTGTTTCGCTTGTGCAGCCCCCGGGGGCCACCCTCGGGCCATGTGCGTTTGCTTTTACATATACAAATGTAAATGTACACTACGCTACAAGTACATATGTATAAGTGTGTGTGTGTGTGTGTGTGTGTGTGTGTGGGTGTGTTCATCATATAGCTATAGATATGGAAAAGCAGTGCAATGGAAAATAATTCAAGTTCAAGGTAAACACAAGCACAGTGGGACCAAAGCTATTAAACCGTGGTAAAACATTTTATGAAGAATTTAGATAAAAGCAAAATATGAATAGAAATGAAAAGAGAACAACAAACGGGGCCAAAATAACTATTTAATATATTGTGTAGATTAAGGGATATTTTAATTGAAGTTCAAACTTAAATGGAAAATAATTCAAGTTCAAGGTAAACACGAGAACAGTTCAAAATTGTGATAAGAAATTTTAAAGGAATTAAGATAAAAGCAAACTTTTAACAGAACTAAAAAGAGAACAACAAACAACTAAAATAAATATGTAATATTTTGTGTAGATTAAGGGATATTTTAATTGAAGTTCAAACTTAAATGGAAAGTAATTCAAGTTCAAGGTAAACACAAGCACAGTGTGACCAAAGGTTCAAAATTGTGTTAAGAAATTTTAAAGGAATTTAAATTTTAAATAAATATTTAAAATATTGTGTACATAAAAGAATATTTCAATTGAAGTGCCAACTTTTCTTAAACACAAAAAGAGACACAAAGAGCCCACTGTGCCTGGACGTTGTCATATCATAATAACAATTTCCTCAGCAGCAGCCACAAGACTTTGACTTCATAATGAACAACATGATGATGATGAAGATAAAGATGATGAGCATTTGCATTGCGGCTGCTGTCAATGTTGGCATTGTTGATATTATGCAATATGGGAATATATATGTACATATATACTATATATATCGCTGGATACTCGCGCTCTCCCAGTTCCACTTTCAATTGAGCAGCGCTGCTTTCCGGGTTCGATAACCATTTTAAGGTCAAACTGACATAGTTACGATAATATGAATAGATTTGCATGCTTAAGTAGGCGCAGCTCGTGCTCGTATAAAAATGTAAATCATATCAAATCAAATCACTCAGAGAAAATATTAAAGGTTTTTAACCTATATGAACTACATGTGCGGCGATTTCTAATAACGAAGGTCGTTTTAAGAATGCAATTAACTTGAATGTTTGAGAATAAAAGTGCATAAATTCCGTTTCTCATCATAGTACTAGAACTGAGAATAGAGTTTTTCTCGAAGCGATATTGTACTCCCCATCTTTCTTACTATTTTCAATTTTATAGGATATTGGTATCTATCAAAATGAGCTGATAAGTTGGCAGTTTATCTATATAGATAGGTCGAGAATATATGTATATATATTTTAATGACACGCAGCGTCTGCAATTAAACTACCTGAAGTTGGGCTTAGCTTTTCGATTATAAAAGCCAAGCATATAAGACTTTTAAGGAAGCGCTTCAAAATTAAAACGGAAACCCATTTCGCGCTGGGGCAATCATGGGAAGCCACAAGCAGAGCTAATTAAATTACTTTTGCCGAGCCGCACAATGAAACCCAGAAACGTCCCTGGCCAGGGCTTAGGATCCTGGGTCTGGGTCTGGGTCTGGGTCTGGGCCTGGGTCCTCTTCAATCCACAGACTCGGCTGCGCAGTTCGCGAAGTTACGCGCTGTAAAAATCAACTTAAAAAGACTTCACGTTGTTTTATGTTTTGACAGCGCAATACGAAACAACACGCGAACAACAAAAAAAAAAAAAACAAAGTTGTAAATTATAATTTTATGTTTGAAATCTCAAACCAATAATGTGGTTGCGCAGGGCCTAGGGCTGAAGAGCCTCGCGCAACTAGCACCTAGCCCGAAGGGATTGCCAATTGTTGCAGCCAGCCATAACACGGCCAACGGCCTTTGACACAACATAAAAAAAGGAAAAAACATGAGTCGACAACAAGTTTTCATAAATGATACTTAGAAATAGGCAAAGGCTCGAACGCTGATTAGTAATAAATATAACGACAGGCTTGCTCCGCTAAGACGCACTCTTCTTAGGCTCAAGCGCTAGCAATTCTTTTTTATTAAGTTGGTATTGGTAATAAAATTTTTAAAGCATTCAATTTGATGTCATGTTCTATATAACAAATATTCTCCTAGGCTCTTTTTTCTGTTCCTTAGGCTTCCTCATAGCGAGGCTTCACTGTGTGCCTTGCTAATAATGTCGTAAAAATTAAAATAAAAATATATATATAGATACGAATCTGTTTGCGATTGTGCAAAAAATATATAAAAATCATGTTAAACTTTGCAGTCGCTGGCAACCGACTGCGGCATACCCTGTATTTATCAGCAGAATATAATTGGGAAAGCTTCCTCATAGCGAGGCTTCACTGTTTGCCTTGCTAATCGTATTGTCGTAAAAAAAAAAAAAAATTTATTTATATGCGAATCTTTTTGAGATTGTGCTGCAAATATACAAATCAAGTTAAATTTTGCAATCGTTGGCAGCCGACTGCGGCATACCCTGTATTTATCAGCTGCAAATAGCTGGGAAAATGCTTTTCTGAGGGTTCGAACTCCCGTGCAAGAGAAAACATCGATTATTCTGAATTGTGGCGATGAAAATGGATCAAAATCTAGCTGAATTTTTTGATTTTGATTTGATTTTAGCGCCCTTTCTCGGGCGTGACCAACAAATTAACATACTGTATCTGTACACTAGGAATATAAATTCCAGGTTTGAAGGCTTCTTGCTATGGTTTGCCTACGGACAGAGAGTAATCGAATATGCCCGTTTTCGTAGACCGAACAGCGTATATTAAAATGCTCAATTCAACAAAAATCATAAAACGCGGCTCAACTCGGAGTCTCGGGTTAACTCAAGTTAGCTCATTAAATGCGTCTGCGCAACGTAATTTGCCTTTGAGGCGCGCACGTTCTCGACTGCGACTGCGACTGCGACGGGGACTGGGACTGGAACTGGGATTTCCTTCATGGGCATGTTTCTCGTATCGCTGCCAGTCGTTACACACCATATAATTTCAGGCACACACACACACGACGCACACACACACGCACGCAGGCACACACGCTCAAGTTTACGACTCAACGCGACATTTACAACTTTGATGCAAAAGGCCAAAGCAAGCATCTGAGAGTCTGAAACTCTCGCCTAACTATGGCCCACCGAAATGTTTTTCGAATTGTAAAAATGTTGAAAATAAATTAAAAATGCGCTTAAAAATTTGCGAGCAGCGCGCATTCGCCGAGTCGTTGCCAATTTTTATGGGCCGGGCATCCACAGTGTGAGCATTTTGGTTCCTAGCTGAGCGTGGGCAGAGACTCTCCGAATCTTAGCAAATAGCAAATTGTGGCCATTTTAATGATGGCAACAAAAACAAATAAATTGTTTAAGTAGTTGCCGCTTAATGGCCATGTCCATTCCATACGAATGCCAGCGCTTTCATTAATATACTCATCTATAGTCGAGCTTTAGTTGCCAACAAGAAAATGTGCATATAACAATTCTTGCAGATGCTGTCATTAATATATTGCGGCCATCGAATATTCTCGCTCTTATGTTACACTGACAAGCCTCTAAACTGTTTGGGTGGGTTTTAGATAGCAGCTGGTTGTGAGAAGAAATTTAACTATATTTGCCGTTGGTCAGTCTATATTTAAATAACTTTAAAGTGGTTATAATATTAATCGTTTTTTGAGAGGCTCTCAATGACATATTATGGCCATTTTACAACACTGATAAACCACGAAGCAGTTGGCGTGAGTTTTAGATAAAAGCGGGTTGTGAGAAGCCAGATTTGTGGCCACTTTTTGTGTTGGCGAGCTGATTTTTTTCAATTATTTTAAACGTTTTATTAAATAAACAGTTTTGGGAAACACTGTCATTCACATACAATGGGTATTTTGCAACACTAACAACCCTCTGAACTTTTGTGGGCTTTAGATGAAACCGGTTTGAAAAGAAAAGGATTGCAACATTTTTGTTAGTGCGTTTATTCATTAAATTGCTTTAAAATTTATATAAATTGAACAGTGGAAATAAAAAAATCATAAAAATATTGTGCCATTTAACAACACTGGCAAACCTCTAAACAGTTTGAGTAAGTGTTGGATAGACTCGGGATGTTAAAAGAAATATTTGTAAGAGCTTTTCATTAAGTTTTATAATGTATAAACATATGTTGTAGGATATTTTGGCTATTTTACAACACTAGCAACCCGCTGAAGAGCTTAGATAAATCCGAGTTTTGTGAAGAAAAGTGTGAAAAGACTTTTGAGGCGTGTTTGATTCCCACTTTCTCACTTTATTTCTCACTAAAATTGGTTGTAAATCAAAATGCTTCTATTCACCTGTTATGCACACATTTATTACATGTTTAGAGAAATGGTATTTACTTTAAAGTTATTTGCTTAAGCTTGACGCAATCTTTAAGTAACCCTTCAAAGTCTAGTCCAGTTCTCCAATTCACTTTTGAAACACTTTTAACAGCATTTTATGGTCAATTCAACTTGCAGCTGAAAAGCTGCTTAAAGAGTCGAACAAATAAATGTCACGAAAAAAATATAGAGACCACAAATGTATGGAGCTCGCGTGTGTCCAGTGTCGATTGATGTAATTTCGATCTCCATTTCCATTTCGATTTCAATTTGAATTTGAATTTAAAATTTACATTCGCAGCAAGAGCAACAAGAGCTGCAACAATTTGAGCAGCTTGTTTATTTTATGTATCGAAATTGAAATGCCAACAAGTTTTTAATGAACCGAATGTGAATGTGAACGAGTGGATGCCCAAACGAATGTCTGCAAGTGACAGCCCATGTACGTACTTGGGGGGCGTACTCCACTGGACCCACAATTATATGCATTTCATTTTAATGGTGCGGACACGCAACGCATTAGCGCAGACCAGTTCGAGTTCCAAATGAAGTCGTCGAAAAGCCTGCCCCTCAAGCTGAATCATTTGCAGTTTACTCAAAAAAAAAAAACCTGTTTGTGGTCTCTAGGCGAGTGCGAGCGCGGAGTCAGTTCCAGTTGAAGCTCCAGTTTGAACTTGAACTAGTGCACACTTATCAAATTTGTGATGCCGCCGACTACGGCACCTGTGCCCACCTGCCAGAACTTGAGCAGCACTTGACAAGTGGATAAAGCGATTTAGGGACTGACCTGCTTCTCTTAGTGGGTAGCGCGATAAACACATTTATGCATGAGCTAAGCTGAAGGGAAGTTGTTCACACCACGGGCATATACATAATTTCTATCTTTATACAATTTGCAGGCAACTAATTGGTGCTTATGTCGTCGATATCTCCTCCCAATTTCGATAAGTCTCGATTTTGAGGCATAGTTTTGTGAGCATTAAACTTGGCATGGAGCTGCCCGCTTGGTAAGTACAAATTAAAAAGTATACTCTTATTGGATAACTCCACCTATTTACCAGAAAATTAGGAAGAAATCCAGCCTTAAAGCTAGATATTTGCACTTTGGTATGTAAACACTTTCGTCTGACATATCTAAGCTCTGAAAATTTCAAGAAGATCGGACTATAAGCACCGAAGTTGATCAAGAATGTAAGAATGTGGAGCAAAGGGAAGCAGAAGCACAAGATGTTGCATAAAATGCGCTGTGTACGTGTGTGTGCGTGTGTGTGAGTGTGTGTAAAGAACGAAAAAACTCCGACTAAAAAATCACCTCAAATTAAGAACTTGTGCTGTAAATTAATCACATCTAATAACTATATTTAAAAACCTTATATCACAAAATTGATATTTAATGCCTTGCAAAGGGCTGAACAACTAATGCACGGAATAAATTTCAGTGCAGCTCGCCAACTAACGAATGTACACAAAATATATGAAATCAGTGATATTAAATTAGATATAAATCGAATGCCAAATGGCAAATCTAATTTGATAATTTGCATATTTTGATGATATTTCTAACATTTTATGAGCATGCACCCTACGAATTCCCACTCCCTCTCCCCCCCCGTTAACTGGGCAATTGTGAACTGTGCATGGATTGCAACTCATTTGGACTCAATTGGTCAAACCTCAATTCAATCCCAGATGTAAGCCGTGTGCCGTGTGCCGTGTGCGGCCAGGAATGCGAGCGGAGCGACAGTTTTGCAACCGGTTGACCGCCACTCGATGTTGACTTTTAAAAGACTTGTCTATAAACAGCTGATCGCTGTAACAATTTCCCAGCTAACTGGAAGCGCATGTGTGTGTGTGTGTGTGTGTGAGTGTGTGAGTGTGTGTGTGCGTGTGTGTGTGCGTGCGGCGGGTAGCCCGCTTCAAAACCAGACGCTCAGTCCAGACTTTGCATAGACCTAAAGCGGTCTCATTAATTTTTTAAATTATTGCCCAGAGTGTTGGATTTCTCTCTCTCTCTCTCTCTCTCTCTCTGCCCCCCTCTCTCTTTAATTGTTGTAATTTAAAACCCTTTGCCTAACAGTGCGTGTGTGTGTGTGTGTGTAAGTGGATTTGTTGTGGCTGCCACTTAGGAAAGCGTTGAACTGTTTTTGACATAAACAAATCTACAGATGAAGAGTGAGATCTTGTACTTATAATTGACCAGAAGAGGAAAATTTAAATTTATGTACGAATTTGTTTATCAGCTTAGCATACACTCCAATAAATTGGTCAAAAACTAATTATTTTATATGTGAAACTTTGTACATTAAAAACATGACCACAATTTTCTAGGCAAAATTATTTGTTTTATTTCAAGTGGTAAAAAAACCGTCTCAAGTCAATTTTTACATAGATCTTTCAAAATGCTCTTTATTTCCACTTTCACCTAAGAGAGGTGAAATTTTCGAAATGTGTGAAACAGATATTTGAAACTGAGTCAGTCGGAAAGTAATCAAAAGATTCCCGTTTCCGTTTGACGCGTTTTTTCCACACTTGCGCGTGAAATTCATTAAAATACATTATCAAGACTCGTCAATGAATTAGTCATTGCGCTAGTCACTTGGTCAATCATCAGTCAGTCAATCAGTCCAACAGGTTTTCTATATAAGTGTGTGATCCACATTTAACTCAATCAACAAGTGGCGCCACCTTGGGTGGCATTTATTAAATTGCAATTAGTGTGAAATTCTTGGGAAATTCTTCGTGCTTGTTGCATTACTAATTGAAATGTTGCATGCCACAAGGTGCTCAGAAGATTTGTGCATCTCACTTCTCGACCTGCTCGACCCCCCCCAAAACTCTGTTTACATTTGCGCAGACACGCAATTTATCGTACCGTGGATACGAAATTCTTCAATGCAATCGCAACTGCAACAATTGCTGCCGCCCGAGGCATTGTGCATTGAGCCAATATTTATGGCTGGCATCTGTCAGACAGGGCGCTAAGTACTTGGTTTATTATCGCATCTATTATATGCCAGCATGTCTGTGATTTATGACTGGGCAGGTTAGAAATGTGGGTTGACCGAGACCCAATCCAAAGGGGTTGATTATAAATGAAATCTATATCTATATATGCCTGATCCGACAGACTTTTTAATTGATAATCAAATTATCTTGGTTTCTTCGTCATAGAATGTGGAAAGCATAGAAGAAGCCATCTTTGATGTGAGCATAAGGTATATATATTCTTGATCAACAGCCGAGTCAGATGTTTTGATATCGTATAATATAATATATATATGCATGTATGCCTGATTTGACTGACTTATTGATTGGAAATCAAATTGTCTAGGTCTTCAATAGGAAGAAGAGAATTATCATAAAAATTTATATTATAAATTTAGTCATAGAATGTGGAAAGCATAGAAGAAATTATCTTCGAGCGTATAAAGTATATATATCCTTGATTAGTTGATCAAAATTCGAGTCAGATTCCTTGGCAAGTTTTGCCAAATAAGACAATTCTTGTAAACGTTGGGCCACTATTAAAGTTAGCTTTCTAGGCGGTATGGGACAAAAAAGGAGTTTCTATGTGATGAAATTTTCTATCTTCAGCAAACTCAGATATTACGAGCTTCGCCATTTGCCCAACTTATCTGCAAAGCCGTAAAACATATGTCGTCAAGGATCTCGAACTTAAGCCCGATCGCATTCGAACTTCTGTTTGAAAAACTTCCTCTTGCAGAGGAAAAGTCGCGATTGTAGCATAATTAAAAGTTGGATGCACTGCAGCTAGTTTTACAACTTCCGCCCTTTGATAAACCATCCGCTGTACTTTCGAACCTAGCTATATAATTAAGATCTTCAGATCTTCAGCGAAGCAGAAAAAAAAGCCAAATTATAATAAGCACTTGCAGGGTACACAAACAAAGGCGGGGCGTCAGGTGAGCTGCCCGCATTTTTGGCACGCGATTTAAATCAATTACAAATAAAAACTTGTCGACTTGTTGGCTTGGCCGATTGGCACTCTGGGCAGATAGAGCACTTGCATATGTTTATGAAGAGTCGAAGGGTAAATGAGTTAAGAGATTGGCTCAGAGAAGGCAGGCAGCCAGGCTGAGTTCAATATGCAGCTGTTGCGGCAAATACAATTGTTGATCCACGAAGTTGAGTGTATTTCGAGTAAGCAGGCCCTTGGCCTTGTCTAGACTAATTTTCTGCTCATAAAAGCAACTTGAACATGTTTTTATAGTTCAAGTTAAAATTGTTTTTCAGCAGTTGTTGTTGTTGTTGTTGTTAGCGGACTGTCGGGCCAGCTCTGCTGCTGGCCACATAATTAAAGAGTCATTTGGGCGCATAATCCTGGCTTTCAATAAAGCGCCGCAAAAGTATTAAAAAGTAATGCCAACATATTAGCTGGAAATCTCATAAATTATGCAACGAAATGACCTGTCAAGTCGCGCCTGCTGCTGCACTCTGCTGATCCCTGGACCGCCCCAGAGCGCAATTCTCTCAAATAATAATAAAAATAAAATGTAAAAAAACAAAAAACATTAAAGAAAACAAAATGCAAAACTACTGCAGCAACAAAATATGGCTGCCATTTGAAAAATGAAATCGAAAACACAACAAGCAGCAGAAAGGGTAACAAAAATACATTTTACAACTTCATTTTTACGAGCGCGCCAAAGTTTGTTGGCGATTTTCTGGCGAAAAAAACTACACACCAACAGGCACGCCATGGGAAGAGGAAGCTGCACGAACCGAGCTGCCTGTCTTTAGAGTCTAGAAATTAGCGCAAGCGCATTAAATTAATTAACTGAAGCCGAAGTCTATCGATTGGCAGTCGAGCCTGCAACCTGCTAACTGCCGAGCCACTTGATATTTACGGCTTACCGATTCGAGCCCGTAAAACCCTATATACCTCTAGGAACCAGCGCAAGTGTCCGACTGGCATATACCCATTCTTTATAAACAAACACAAAGAAACACTCGCACGCCGTAGAAACCAAGCTAATTCTTGCCTAAGCCCCGCTCTAGGTGCGGGAAATGCATTCTTTCAAAAATTCGGTGCTTATAGTCCGATCGCATTGAAATTTGCATTGCTTAAGGCATACAAGCTTATGTATTATGTATACCATATCGGCAGGCTCCTAAACGATGAGCTTTTTTACAATTTTGTGGATATTGGGAGAGGTATCCAAAATGTAAAATATTTTAATCTGTATGTATAATAACAAGCGGGAGTGCCCGACTAGCATATACCCATTCTATATAGACATACACAAAAACACACTCGCACGCTGTAGAAACCAAGCATTCTTTAATAAACTCGGTGCTTCAAGTCCGATCGTATTTAAATTTTCATTGCTTAAGTAAGGCATACAAGAATATATACCATATCTGATGGCTCAACCTTTAACAATGAGATTTTTTCCAATTTCGGAATACAAGTGAGAGTTATCTAAAAAGTGAAATATTTTAATTCTGTGTATACTACAGCTCCATATCATGTTTGGCATGTCGATCTCTTATCATTTTTGAGTTATGTTTAAAAAAAGGATGTCTCAAAATCAATATTAATCGATATTATGAAAAGATTACGAATTTATTTGCCTTATATATTAATATCTGCCCGTTGTATACATTTGCTGGAAATTCATATACCCTCTTGCCCATTTTCAATTGTTTGAGGGTATCAAAACCTTCCGAAACCGAATGCCAAACCCAAAGCCAGCCAAGTTTTACGACTGCTAAACTACTTGCTGGCAGTCAAGCCCCAAGTCACAAGTCGCAAGCATTCTCATAATTGCAGTCGTAGCTGCAGTTGCAGTTGCAGTTGCAGTTGCAGTTACGTGACTAGGAATAGAACAGGCATTGATTGAAACTCAAGATTGACGGGGGAGAGAGAGAGTGTGAGAGTGGCTCAAGACATCGTAAAGACGCGATTCCCTGAATGTGTTTTTGCAAAAGTAATTCAAACTATTATAAGAGCGCAGCGTAGGTGTATTTCTTTATAAGTATTCGCTTATGTCTATCATAAACCTTTACCTATACCGAACCTATGCCAGACGCACAGAGCGTACGTCTGTTTCCATACCCATACTTATCTCTATTGCTCTGTCTATATATATATATATATATATCTATAGGTGCAACTATCTTGAGCTATATGCATTTCCCTATAAGTACCTATGCCTATCTCTATCATGACTGTAGGCCCAAACAAAGTGTTGGTTATTCAGTTCACGTGCCCAAAAATGGATTTGAACCTTGGTTCTTCATTCATCAAAAGAAGTATTTGAAATTTTCTGCCCTTTCCCTTGGGAAACTGACTCCCAGCTTCAAATCAAGTTTTCTTGTTGTCTAAATATTGATACCAAATCTTTATGCATATAGATATATGTATATCTATCTATATCTACACAATTTGAACCTTGGTTATTCATTTTCGCTGTTCAATTTCAAATGAAGCATTTGACTTTTTCACCCCTTTCCCTTGGGGAACTGACTGCCACAGCAACAAATCTAGTTTTATTGATACCAACTCTTTATGCATATCTATATCTGCACATATTCTTCTCTGTCCGTTTGCCCAGCTCAACTAAATAGCTGAAGATAAATCACATATGTCATAAGTACATGTTGCTGTCTGTCCAACAAAGTAGCTGGCCATAAAATTAGTGTCAGTTCTTGCGCACACTTGCACTTAGCCTCGTCGCGCGTCTCTCTTTTCTTTTGGCCAGGTTTTTTCTCTAATTGCTGCTCAGCCGCAAAACACACACACACACACACGGAACGCATACAAATACTGAATTAAATTGCAGACAAGTACAAGTGCGCACAGCTTATGAGCCTAGCCTGTCGGGGCAGCCCGGCATGAGCATTCATCAAAACACTCAGCAGACACATTTGCCCATTCGCGTGATAACCCAATGATTCCAGACATGCAGACACACATATCCTCGGACAGATCGGACATGGGTGTAAAGACAATGTGCAAAAGACTGCCGCTTGACGGACTCGAACCTGGATCCATTCAAAACGGTAGCCGACGCTTGGGCTGGCACCCACGGGCTTCCCTGCCCAACCCGTTCGGCTCAAACTTGTTGCCGGGCTCGAGCCTCACTTTTGAGTTCGAGTTTCGAGTTTAGCTGCCCGGCAACTTTGTTGCACTTCACGTTCATTCGCTTTGCTGCCCACTCATCAGCTGAAACCAGAAAGAGCCAAAAACCCTTGCCATTTGGCACCTGGCACTCAAAGTTGCTTCTGAAATGGTGACGCTTTTGGCGCCTATGCTCAATTTCCCTCCCCCCTTCCTGCACAATTTAATTTGTCTTGATTGTGCAGCCAATTTTAGATGGTCCCCTAGACAGAGGCTACACGTGCCACGGCTCAGTCTGTCGAAAATCTTGTATATCTTTTTGTTGTGTTTCGCTTTTCTTTTTTTCAAGGCAAACAATTTAATTTCAATTTGATTTAAATTAAGTAAAATTGTAAATGGGAATATTTGCGATAATTAGTAAAGCAAAAAGCTTTCATCGCTTCTGATCTATTTTATGCCCTGTTTACAAAGTAAAAGAAGAGAATTTGGCAGGTCTATGATGATTCATATTTTGACAGTTAACGTAATGATTATCACTTACTCTTTATCTTACAGTTTTAATAATGCAGTTTGAAAGCCACTGCCTTGTCGTTACAGTTTAAGAGTCACAAACATCAAAATAATAGGCGAAAGTCTGAACATTTGTCAGCTAGCTTACTTATTATATTTTACTCTTCTTCTTACAGTTTTAAAGTCACTGCCTCTCAGTTACAGTTTGAACATTTGAATCAGATAGTCTTCTTACAGTTTTAAGAAGGCAGTTAAAAAGCCACTGTCTTGTAGTTACAGTTTTGGAGTCACGAACAGCATCATGACAAATTAGAATAGTTAAACGTGGCATATTCTACTCTTGCTTTCACAATTTTAATAGCACAGTTTGAAAGCCATTGCTTTGGTGTTACAGTTTTAGAGCCACAAGCATTATAAAAGTTAGCTAGACTCTTTAAGTTGGGTAGCTCAAGTTATTCTTCAGTTTTAATTTCACAGCTTGTAAGTCTTCAATTTAATGATTAATATTTTGAAAAATTTGTATATTTAATTCAAATTGTATTCTTATTTGCACAGTTATTTGCTCGGCTTTCCATTTGAGTCGAATCTGTTGACAGCCTCGATGCTGCGGAATAATTGATTATGCAATGTGCTACCACGGAATTGGCATTTGCCACAGAGTAAACAATTAGTGGCACATCTTCTGGCCAAAAGGGCGGCCACCGACTGCTCTGGCAGCTGTCCAGAGCTGTGCCCCTTGCTCTGCCCGGAATCGGGACTCGGCAGTGCCACAATAAACAACTGCAACTTGATTAGGCCTGTTGCAGGCTCTGCTGGCCGACTGCCTCCATGTGTGTACGTGCCCAGAGTCGAGCTGTTGGTAAGTACTGCCTGCGCCGCCCTCTATTAGTGGCTGCATTGTGGACTCTTAAAGTGACAAAACACTTAGTTGCCAGACTGACAACAATGTCGGCTGTCTGCCAATTTTTGCCTCGCTTTCTTTTCTGAGGTATTTAATAAATGAGGCACAAGTATGAATTTGAATAGGAACAATAATCTTGAATGAAGTACCAAAATACTTATTGCAACAAACTGCACACTTGAAATAAGCGAAAAACTTTCGCAATTGAAGTACAACTTGGTTTGAATATTTTTTAATTCTTGGGCTTAGAAATTTCGGTTCTAATATTGAGTTCTTAAAATAAGAACTTGGTTTGGTTTTTCGACAATTCTTGCACTTGTTTTGAGTATAAAATTATTCAGTCCTTTAATAATATAATAAATATTAAATAAATAAGCTAAAAACAAGCAGGAAAATCCAAAAATGATATTTATTTTAAAATGTCTTCCCTTTTTTTGACTGGACTTGGGATATTCTTGACTGTTACTTTTGTTGTTACTCAATTTATTTTTGCTATTATTATTACTTGATAGTCATTATTATTAATATTATTTTTAATATTATTATTATTATTATTATTATTATTATTATTATTATTAGTAATATTATTATTATTATTATTATTATTATTATTATTATTATTATTATTATTATTATTATTATTATTATTATTAATATTATTATTATTATTATTATTATTATTATTCACTATTATTGTTATTAGTCATTAGTCAGTAGTCATCATTCATTAGTCATTAGTAATTAGTCCGTATTCATTATTAATTATTAATTTATTATTATTAATTTTATTATTATTATTAGTTTTGAGCCAAACTTTTGTATAGCAATGGCTTCTATTGACCTATTAGAATAGAAATGCCTACATACATAGCTTTAGCTTCGAAGTTCAAGCACCCGGTTACTCGTTTATCATTATTCATTATCCATTATTCATTATTTATTATTCATTATCTTTATTATTGTTGTAAAGCAATAGCTTCTATTGACCTATTAGCTAAGAAATGGCTATATCCCATTAGCCTAAGGTTCGAAGTTCGAGCCCCCGGTTACTCGTTGTTCTTAACTCGATATTAACGGTAATCAAATGCATTACTTTAGCTTGAGCACTTACCCAGTGGCACATTCTTGCGTGTGCTGGACTCGGAGATGGGCAGAACGGCGTTGCCTGATGTGGACGATGGCGATGGCGATGATGAGTCGCAGGAACCCTCCAGGGACTGTGCAGGCGTTGGCACCGTGGACATGTGCTGATCAGCGCTGGTTATGACGCTAATGCCACCGCTGCCGGCGCCTCCTCCGGCCGTGCCGCTGCTTGAGGCAGCTGCCACATTGCTGGAGCTGGCGCCACCCGAGCTGCTGGTGGCTGCGCCCACGCTGCCGCCATGATCGCTGTGTGAGGGAGATCGGAGCGATGCCTGATGCGGCTGTGGCTGTGACTGCTGCTGATGGTTGCTGTGGTGGTGGTGCTGCTGGTGTTGCTGTTGCTGCTGCTGCTGGTGGTGCTGCTGCTGCTGTTGCACCACAGAGGCGACGGCGCTGCTTGCCATATGAGCATGATGCACATGGGCGTGCGCATGGGCGTGGCCATGCAGACTGCCCGCCGAGCCCAGATGCGTTGGCGGCTGGGGCGGCGGTGCAGCTGCCACTGTCGTCGCTGCGGCCTGCTGCTGCTGGTGGTGCAGCACGTGTCCATGATGGCCATGCCCGTGATGCGCATGGGCGTGGCTGTGGGCGTGCGCGTGCACGTGATGATGATGCCCATGATGACTGAGCAGGGCCGCAGTGGCGCCCGCCGGCGGCGGCACCTCGTGCATGTGCAGCGATCGCTGCTCGTCCTGCGCCTGGGCGCGCCGCAGCGCCGTCTGCAGCGCCATCACGCGCTGCCTATCGGCGGTCAGGCGGCACTTGTCGCAGGTGCAATAGCGGTACTTGCAGTAACGCTTGTGGCCCTTCAATGTGATCTTCAGCCCATGATTGCGACAGCGCGCACAGTTCGGCGGCGTGCGCGGCGATATGGAGCTGCCGCTGGAGCTGGAGGCCCCGCCGCCGCACACATCGTTCTTCGAGTCGATCATGTCCGAGTCGGACATGGTGTCGCTGTTCCAATTCTCCTCTGAAACCATGCCAAATGGACAAAAACACTCTGCGTCTTGTAACTGCGCTCAATTTATCCCAAATAAGCCCAGGTATTCTATTTAATTGGCCTTCAAACCTTATGCCTCGCAGCAATCGGGTAGCATTTTTCGATTAAATTGAATAGTTCATATTATTAAATATTTTAGTTGGTTAATATTTATTAAGCGCGTAATTAGTGTGCGCTTTTTTTTGTGTTAATATATTTAAATAGATTTTAAGCTGATTGAAGAATTTAATTTAATTGATAATTTAATAGATTACGTTTTTTTTTTGTTATATTTCTACAAATGGCGTGGAATAAGTTATTGATGTGCTTTATTGATTTAAGTTTTTTTTTTTTGTTGTTTTTAAATTCTTTTTCTATTTATATTCAAATTGTTTTCGCGACGTTTTAATATTTTGTTTTTATTTTTATATTAATTTGAATATTGTTGCCTGCAAAGAAAAGAGAAATATTTGATTTGTTTAAGCTTTTGCTTGAGATAAATTCAATAGAAAAATATCCAAAACTTTAAGAAATTCTTAAAAAACACATTTAATTTTTTAAATGTTGTTGCATTGTTTTTTGGGCCTGAAAGTACAACAGAAAAGTGTGCAGGTTGTTTAAGCTTTTGCTTTAGATAGATTCAATAGAAAAATATCCAAAACTTTAAGAAATTCTTAAAAAAAATAAAACTAATTTTTTGAAATTTGTTGCACTCATTTTCGGTCCTGAAAGTTAAACAGTAAACGATAGAATAATATCCAAAACTTTAAGAAAGTCTTAAAAAACACATTCAATTTTTTTTAAATTTTGTTGCACTGTTTTTTGGGCCTGAAAGTGCAACAGAAAAGTGCAGGTTGTTTATGCTTTTGCAATAAAAAAATATTCAAAACTTTAAGAAATTCTTAAAAAAAAAGAAATTTTTTTGGGGCATGAAAGTTAAACAGAAAAGTATGCAGGTTGTTTTTGGACAATTTTTTTTGGGCCCAGCCTCGGACCCCTTTTCCCCTCTAGAAAATATTGCTAATTCCGCAATGCAAAAAAATCTCTCCGTGAGTGGCTGCTGATGTAATCGAGGGGGGAGGGGGGTTCAGGCAAACAGCTGTGCAATTTGGCCAATTATTCTCGAGAAATAATATTTCGCATAAGATGAAAGTTTTGCCTATTGGGATGCTATTTGGACGCTGTTCGACACGCTTCGCTTGCATTGCCAAACAAATTGCATTTGTTTATTGGGCCCGAAGAATTTTTCCAATATTTAGCCAAACAATTTTTCACGCACTTTTAAGCTGCAATTGTGTGGGCGCTTTTCACATGATTTTTCTTTATATTGCTAATTTCGTTCTTGTTGCTAATTTCAAAATAATTCAATTGCAATTTTTGTAGCCTGACCTGGCATGTGGCTGGGCAATTAAAACAAATTTAAAAAAAAAATGCTCAAAAATGTTGTTTAATTGATAATCTTTGAGCAATGTCACGCCTTGCGGCACCAAACAGAGTAACAAATGTTTCAACAAACATCAGCTGTTGTAATCTTTTGTTCCGAATATCGGCTACAATTTATAGGCGGAGCTGCCCAACGCGATGAATTCTACAGATACTTAAAAACTGTCTGCCAATTATATAATCCTCGAAATACATCTAAATTACAGTCCTCAAATGTCGCATTTACTAATGCGATTTTACACGTGCAAATAATTCGATGTTTTTATTTCAAGCAGAGCTCAGCATGGATGTCTCAAAGAGAGGCAAACTATTTAATTTAAATATTTGGTGAAACAAATTCTTAACTAAAGCATAAATATGAAAGGAAAGTTGCAGGAAATAAATAAAAAGGAACCAGTTTTTTGCATGCTAGAAACAAGCTTAAAAAGTTATGAATCAAAGCACAATTTTTCTCAAAGTGGGGACTTGACGCTTGGATTTAGAAAATTTGGGATCAAGAATAAAGGTTTTGAATAATAATAAAAATTGTTCTCAGTTAAAGTAGTTTTTTTTTTTGACAGAGCACATAATTCCTGATTATTTCTGTATAATACTCAATCATTTGTTTGCAAATTTCACTCTTCCTGATGAGGCTAATGTATTAGGCTTAGATGTTACTAAATTGTCGAAACTTTTATTGGAATATCTAGAAATAGTTTAATTTCAAATCTGTGCCTAATGTTTATATGGAATAGACTTCAGTTAGGTTTTGGCTTTACCTTATATCAAGTATGCAGATTGAAAAATGTTAATAATATTTATGTTATATTTATTTAGAGTTGGGAGTATATACGATTATTTTTGGAATATTGAATTAACTTTTAACTGACTTTTAGACATGAAGTGTAAATTTATAAGTGTATAAATACATATAAATATATATATTTTTTTTTAACAATTACGCTTATATTTATTTTAATTTTTTACTAGTTATTAATTTATTTGCAGCACTTTTTATGCAGTTAATATTGTCACAGAACAAACAAAAAATCACTTGAGAACTTTTTTGCGAGCGATCGCCGCCGGCAAAACGCGACGACAACAACAACAACAACAACAAGCACGACAGCGACAAACACGTTAAACGATACGTGATAAAAAAAAAAGAAAAGATAAAGATATTAATTCAGATAACTGAAGAATTATATATGATCGATCTGTGTGTTAAGCAGGGCTTTTCCGTTATGCGTGCACACTTTGTGACGGCGGTTCGCGATTCGCGCGAGCTGAGCTTAATTTTTTTTTTTGCTGCTACTGCGGCTGCGACTGCGGCTGCGACTGCGACTGCTGCTGCTGTTCGATCTGAAATCTTTGGCGTGCGCAAGGCAACTCACGTTGGGCCCCAAGACGCGGATGCGAAGAACTCAAAAATCGTTGAGCGCAGCAGGCAGCGAATTTCCGCATGTGTCCGTGTGTATGCGAGCGAATTTCTCTGTGTGTGTGTGTGTGTGTGTAATGTTTGGCTGTGTTTGCTTGGGCCACGAGTGCGACCAGCGACTGAATGCAACGGACGTCGGCAACGGTATCAAAGCCCAGAGAGCGAATGACGCTGCCGTCGACGTCGCTGCATTTGGAGAAATGCTTTTGGGGGCTGTACACAGACACACACTGACACACACACACACACACTCACACATACAAACACGTTTGCCCCTCTCGCTAGCTGGCAAACACACACGCAGACATGCAAGCGCGCCCTTGTACATAGGCAGCCTCACACACATTGGCTGGCTGTCACACTGTCATTGTTGTTGTTGTTCTTCCTCTTCACGTTGTTGTTGTTGCTGCTGCTGCTGCTGCTGCTGCTGCTGCTGCTTTCGCCGGCGCTGCACTTTGTAGTTGTTTTGCTTTTGTTGCTGTTCGCTGTTGCAGTTTGATTCGAGCCAGTCGCTCCGCTCGCAACTTGTTTGAGTTCGCGCCGGTTGCAGTTGCATTACGCAGTATTCTTTCCCCCAGTTGTTTGCCCGTTTTGCCGGCATTTCTTTGCTTTTACATTTTTTGTTGTTATTTTTACATTTATTCTGTGCTTTCCTTTTGCTTGTGAAGCGGCCCTTTATTGCATTTGTTTTGGTTATTTGTTCGCGACTTTGGGGCGTATGAGCAATGCAAATTATAATGGACATGCAAAACATTCGTTTGAGATTCGTATCAAAGTTATGTACTCTTTAACATTTTTTGAATACTAATCTGATCTGATTGAATCCACATATTTTTCTGGAAATCTTTCAACTGAAACTTCAACTGGAGGGCGATGGGAGGGGAGTAGGGATAATATTGGGACCAGAAGCTAAGCGAGCTGTTCGTTCGTAGAGCCTTTACTGTACTATACGATATGGCTATCAGTGAAGCGATCGCTGAAAAACGTTTTTGTTGTGTGTATTCAGATTGAATACATTTTGCACTCTGCTGTGCATTCGGGTGATTCATGACGCTGCACATACTTTTCGAGACGATTGATCAGAGCAGGTTACAAAAGTATCGAGAGTGAGAGAGAGAGAGAGAGAGAGAGAGAGAGGTGGTGCGTTTGTTTAGAGTCTAGACAAACTCAAATACCCGAGAGCGGGCTCTATTTGCTTGATAAGCTGCTGTTGCGTTCAACAAATGTTTATAAATAATTTCAGTCTTTAAATAAATGGCTAACGGCAGCAGAGGAAGCGCTGCAAAGAGTTGGCGTTTTATTTGGTTAAGAGCGCGTTAATTGAGCATGAAAGATTCGCGATAACGAACGCTCTTCTATTCTGCAATTTATACCCTGCCCCCCGCTCCGCCCAGCGCCCCCTTTCAGGCCCACATTTTCAGCCACGGCAAAATGCTGTTCCTACGTATTTACACGGGGCAGGCGATCGCCTATCTCGCATGTCGCAGCTAATTTCTATTCGGAGCGCGAGTGCTGCTTGGGGAGTCACAAAAAACAATTTCATTTAGTTAATTACGTGTCGAACTAGCGCTTCGCGGAGTTGGGCCACGCTCATTTGGTGCGTGATCTGCCAATGGATCGACCCCATGCGAAGATTAAATGATAACATTCTAAATAAACATGTCGAGCGCTACGCTTCACTGTGATTGCCAGCGGGACCACGTCCCGGCCCCAAGTCTAGTGCATGTCCAGCCCACAACTGCTTAGCGGCTTTTGCAGATGTGGACTTGATGTGGACTCAATGTGGACTCGATGTGGGCTGGTCTACCCTTTGATTGAATCACATTTCGATTCATTCATGTCAAAGAGCTAAGCAGTATATTGAAGATGAGTTAAACAGAGAAACTGGCTACAGATTTGCGCAGTTTTCTTTTATAATCCAAGCTATTCGCTTTAAAATACTCTACAAATGTGCAAAATGGGGTATATTGCAGTTGTGCAAGCGTATTCATGTCTGTCAATTTACTATCAAAAAACTCTGAGACTTTGAGCGTCTAAAATTCTGATTGGGGGACGTAACCAACCTCCTGGCCATTTTTTCATCTGATATCATAAGACCTAGAATACATTTATCAACAATATAACACATGTAAAAAAGTTATAGCCTTCGTTTTTCGAATATACACAAATTTGAATGTCATTCATAATTCCTGAAAGTTTCATAAAGATCCGACGAAGCAGTTCTTATAGTGTGGGGCTAAGGGTTACAGTCTTTGGCAAATATAAAGATTAGTTGTCCTTTGGCTTTAACTCCCACTCTTTGTCAATCGATCTTAGATTAATCTCTGCACTTTTATGCAATTCATTTAAGTTGTTTGCAAATAGATTGCCTTTATATCTGGCCCAGATATAGCGCTAGATCCCTGTGGGTGCTGGTCAGATTACTAGAACTCAACTGTTCCCATATCAAGATTAGTACAGACAGGCATTTATGATGGGCAATCACTAGCGTTGGGGGCTAAGGGGACTGCGTGGGGATTGCCGCAGCTGAAGCATAACGCAATGTTTACTTACCCAAAGACTGGGCGCAAGGTGAGAAGCCATAAATTCTTCAGCCAAGGCGCTATCCGAGGCGCGCTTTTCTTGCATAACCGAAGAGAGAGTTTGGGGCAGGAGATTAAGAGCGAGATGAAGAGAGAGAGAGACAGAGGGGCACAGCTCGCGGCGATCTCGTAAGACAACGTGCTGCAGAGTTGCGAGTCACTATTTCGCTTCAAGCACTCGAACGGCAGACACAGCCGCAGCACTTGTCAACATTTTAGTTAATAATTTTACATTATTTAACAATTTTTGCAATTTGTATTTATGGCACAAAATATAGAACGCATTTCCATACTTAAAATAGAGATCAGACTTTGTGCCTAGTCTCAACTATCACAAAACTATCACAAAAAACATTTACGAATACAAAGTCGAAATGGAGACCGAGACGGAGACGAAGACGGAGGCGAAGCGGCGACCGTTAAGGACGATCGTTGCAAGCAAACTGGTTGTGGAACCACTTTAGCTTTGGCTATCGGCGCAGTTGGCAGCACATTTTCCACGACTGGCCTCTCGACTGGCTGCACATGTGCTCTGGTTGGAATCCGACAAACCGACTGACGTCTGACGATCGACGACCGACTCCGCCGGCCTCTGGCAGTGCTTGCTGTTGTATTTGCAATTGGTTGCAGTGCGAAAAAACATGTGAGCGCCGCGCAAGTCGAACGCCGAATGCCCTACACTTTAATAAGTGCAGTGTAAAGAAATGTATTCCTTAAGGAAAGGCGGCATACCATCCAAAAGGAAGGGCTTACAATGAAACAGATTCAGTTAAAAAAAAGGTTTTTTTATTGTTAAAAATCTTTCGACTTAAGACACACAAATGTCGTAAAGGGCAACTTTCAAACAATTAAATTATTAGCAAATTGAAAAATTACAAAAACAGTTTATTTGTGAAAAAGGAATCTAAATCGAAATGTATTTTATAAAGTAAACGTGTGTTAAATCACATGAAAATTAAAAAAGATTAACTTGATCTAAAAAATATTTAAATGAAATAAAGTAACTTTTGTTAACAGTGTTGGGTAACTTATTGCCATTTCTAGAAAGAAAATAGTTTAAAAAAAAGTATGTCAAAAACACGAGTTTAATCGAAATATATTTTATAAAGTAAACGTGTGTTTAGTCAATTTTAATGAAATTTGAACTTGATCTAATAAATATTTAAAGTATATTAAGTAATTTTTGTTAACAGTGTTGGGTAACTTAGTGCCAACTCCAAGTCGATGGACCCCAAAGCTGACTGATAAAGTTTTTAGTGCGAGAGAGAGAGAGAGAGGGAGAGCGGCCGAGAGCGCAATATTGCACATGCATTGCTCTTATCGGCCGTGATTTTATCTCTCTTTATTTTCAGCATCTCTCTTTCTCTCGCTCTCTCTCTCTCTTTGAGAACAGCATTATTGCCGTACATTCTCTCTCTTTCTCTCTTGCTCTCACTCTCTTTCTCCCTCTCTCAATCTCAATCTTTCGTGTGCGCCTTTGCAGTCGGCCTGTGATTTGGGTCGGTTCAGTTGATCGCAATCCCTGGGGCATCTTGATGATGCGCCTGTGAAGAATTGCGTCCATTCGATGCCCACTAATCACATTTTAAAAGCTTCCCTCGTTTAACCCAAACTGTTGCAAATTGCTGAAACATCTTCTTACGACACTTTCTGTATCATTTTTATTGTTCTCGCAGATAAATGCAAAGGCAACCTGTGGCTGCGCTTTACCAAATTGAGCAATTAATGCATAAATTAAACAAATAATTGCGTGCTTTCCTTGAAGATTCATTTCTTGTGTTAACAACTCAACATTTAATTTTTTATTTAGTTGTTCAACACTTAAGATTTACACTGAAAACAATATATATTTACTTTTGATGAAAAGTGAAAATGAATAACATATTACGGATGAGAAAAGTATGTATTATTTTTGCAGAAAGCAGCTAATGGGATTTGGGTTCGAGATCCAGGCTTAATTCCGATTATTCCCGATATGTTTTGAATGCTTTTGGGACTTATCTTTAGGCATTTTTTACAGAAAACTACTTCCAACACTTTTTTAAAAGAATTTATAGCTCAATTATAAAAGTCTCGTATTTGTAAGCTTGAATTTTATTATCCTTTGTACTCAGTTGCAAATATTTTAATTTTAGTTAGCTCTCACTCTTTTTTCACAGTGTATATGCGAGCTATTTATTTCGAATGAATTTTAATTCATGTAGTTTCCCATTCAAGTCAATGAACAAAGTGTGAACAACTTCTTTTAGGAAGCACCAAAAATTTTCCCCCCTCCCCAACTGTTATTCAATTAGCGAAGAGCGTGCCGCAAGAGCACATTCTGCAGCCAAAATGTATCTGACGGATGCGCCGGCGAAACTCGTTTTTGCCACTCGAGGAACGTGGCGAGGAAAAAACTAAAAACTAAAAAATACAAAATAAATAGCAAATATTCAAAACAGACCGGCAAATATTTATTTATGATTTGTGTGCTTGTGAGAATTTTCTCTCTGTTGCTCGCTCTTTGCACACACACCCTCCCCCCCTCCCCTCTCCCTCCTCCCGTTCCCTCTGCATGTTTTATTTTTATCAATTTCGCCGCAAGTCGTGCAACGGTGGCAATTGCAAACATTTATACAAATTGACGTTTAGCTGTCGCCGTTGTCACCTCAAAGCCGCACAGAAACTTACACGAACTTGCCCCCAGAACAAGCCCCTCCCCCCCTCCCCGCACCCCGCTTCTGCCGGAACGCTGCGCCAGAGTAATTTGAGCTGCCAACCGCAGAAGCCGGCAAGAGAGAATGGATCTGACGTTGACCCGTGTTCGTGCTGTTGTCTTTTCTATACCCTGTACACAGAGTGAAAGAGGGTATATGGATTTTGCTACGCTGGCTTGACTGTGTGCCATTTTGAACGGGCTTGGAGCTACTCTCTAAATAAATTCCACTTTTTAATCTCTTCTGATTTTCTTCTATACCCCGTTCAGAGAGTTAAAAAGGGCATGTTCAGGGTTCAAGGGTTACAAATGCTTCTCTCAATACATAAAATCGTTATTCACTTCAGTCACAGTTTAACAGGCGCTGTTACAGTTTTAGAGCCAACTCTTTTTCGCTCTTCAAGCAGAGTACGGATTTCTGGATTACAAGCTAATAATCTAAGTTAGCTCTGCTCATGCTTGGCAAACCTCTTACAGGGCATCTGCTAGTCGACTACTCCCTCCCTCTCTCTCTCTCTTAGTTAAGCATAATTGTTATGGGTTTTGCTTGAGTAGTTAGTACAAATTGTTAACTAGTTGCTCGGCTGACAATTACTTTGACATGTGAATTTAACACTCGAACTTCGCTCGACTGGGATATCCCATTTGAAGTAACAGATCAGTCAAAGAATGAGTATAATAGAGTACTTTTATTTAAAACTAATGGAGTACTTCACTTGTTTAAAATTAAGAGTATGCAAAATGCAGAGGTTATTATAATTTTGCTATCTTAATCTCTACGGATCATGGAATGTCTTAATTCTTGCTCCTGATGTCTTCCATCTTAGTTTAAGATATATTGAGTTCCTTTCCAGGTACCTTACATACTCCTACTTTATGATATATAGCTTTTGGAGAGTCTTAATTATTTTTCCTGATTTCTTCCATCTTAATTCCAGATATATTTACCTCTACGGGCCTTTCAGGTTCCTGACAAACTTCTAATATATCATATATAGCTCTATTGATAAAATCGCTCGAACAATTTGTTTTGGCATGGAAAGTCTTTATTGTATTTTCTGGTTCCTTGCTCAAATTCAGCAATGGCCAGATCTCACTATTGTTCCAACTTTATCATGCTTTATGAAACTATATCATAAGCCTCTAATAGGAACAGTCTGTCGTAAATAATTGTTTTGTATTCAAGCACTTCTGAACTTTATGTAGTTAAGGTTGTTTAATCTTTGGTGTATCATTTCTTTTTCTTTTTTAGTGCTAGCTTAATTTTTGTATTTTCCAAGCTTAAAACTATTTACTCAAAAATATTCCAAGCCAATATAGTTATATGCTTCACCTTCTCCTTCTTCTTCATCTTCATTTTCATTTCCAGGTGATTATTTGGGATCATTTGCACTCAATGGGCTCCACATTAAAATTGATTACCAGCGACACCCTAAATTGGACCGAATTTTTGCGCGTAAGTGAGAAATGTTTCAGATTCCTCTTCTTCTTGAATGCGTCAAGTGATCTTTAAATATTTAACGCGCATTTTTTGTTGTCGTTTTATTTGTTGCTGATTTGCTTGCAAATTTGTGGCTTGTGCGAATCAAAGTAGCGCGAAGCCCAACAAATTGGGCCTAATGACAAATTGGGTGCCAAAAAACCAAGTCCAGGGCTCGAGAGTCCATCAAAGATGCGCAGTTAAGTAATTTAAGGCACACGATCCGAACGAACTACAAACAAACAAAAAAATATGCAAACACAGAGGATGCAAACGCAATCTGCATATGAAAGACGGCAAAGGACAAAACCTTTTATAAAACCAAGCGAACAACGGTGGGAGGTGAAGAGGCGGGAGGGGGGTGGGCGGGGTACGTTAGGAACAGGTTACAGAGTTTTAAGCTGAGGCATACAGTGAAGGCTCTCTTGAATGGACAGTAGAGCTGGAACATAATCGATGGTACTATCGAATATATCGATGTACTTGGTGTTTTGAGAACTATCGATGATTTTTTTTTTGGAACTCTCGATGCTTTCCAACATTTTTTGAGCAAAAGTAAAATAACTTTAAATGGAATAATTTTTATTTTGGCCTTTTCTTGGAATATAAAATATCTCAAAAATTCCAATCATCATGATCGGCTACTATTATTGTTTGAAGAAAATATTTCGAACGAGCCGAATTGTAGAGAATTGTATTGGAAATGTTATTTGTTGCTAGAGAAAATAATAAGTTTGATTCTTGTTAATATAACTTATGTATTCCACTTTATTTCTTTTTGAAAAAATTGATACTATCGATGTTTTGCTTAAAAACAATCGAAAATATCGATTGTCTCAGCTATCGATGTTTTTCCAGCTCTAGTGGACAGGCCATAAAAACAGCGAAAGTGTCAAAAGGATGCATCCCTTTATTTTTGTCCAGCTCCGATTTCCGAACGGAATTTCTGCTAAGGCTAAGTGGAGTCCACATTCGCAGAGTCTTCACTGTAGCACACTCTATTGGAGTTGGGTTCGAATGGCTTGTGCGAGTAATTGACGCTTGCATGCAAATTGAAAAGCAGTCCGGAACAGGCGAGGAGGACCTGAACGGCCAGCAGGATCTGGATCCGGAGGAGTTGGAGCCAGCCGGGGAACTGTGGATGGGAGTCTGATTGAGCGCCAGGTTGATGCATTTTAAAACAAATTGGCACAGTTTGTGAAAATGGACAGTGTCGGAGTTGTTATTGTTGTTGTTGCTGTTGTTGTTGTGGCATGTTTTGTCACTCAATTAGATGCAACTCATTTAGTCGAAAAACACATTTGGCCATCATTTGTGTGTGCACAAAATGTTAATCAAAGCCTGATGGCTTTTTTAGGCCAACTAATCAGGCAGCCCGGCGTCGATTGTGGGAGTACGCGCGGGGCTGCGGGGGGCGTGGTCTGTCCAACGTTCGCTCCAATTAATATGCAAAATTTATGCATGGGAAAGTTCAAAAACAAACAGGCAACAACAAGAATGGGGAAAGGCAGGAAAGGCAGGAAAAGGGGCAAAATGAAAATGCGAACGCGATAAAAAATCAATACAAATTAGCTGCTATGTTGTTGTTGTTGTTGTTTTTTGTAGATTGATCAAAACATGTGCTGCATATGTGGCATATACATTTTGGCACCTGTGTTATAAAATCTTCAATCAACTTGAAATTGAGTTAAAATAGACAAAAACGAGTGGGCGACTAGTAGATGCCCTATACACAACTCCGAGCTGCCGTAACATGCATTCTTAATATACGCTTCCTATCATTCCTTGCCAAATATCCATTCTTAGATAACTTTCGTGTTTATAATGCGATTCGTCATTTTCAGAGGCTAAAAGCTGGCATTCAATTGAGTGCACATACCAAATTTGGTATTTGTAACTCTTATATTCCTCGAGATATGCTTAAGAAACCTATGCTGTGAATCGATATTTATCGATCTTGGGAAAATTCGTGTGAGCTATCGATAATTAACTAGTTTTGTGCGATAAGGTCTCCAGCTCTGGCAGTCTCTGAGGTATGCTTAAAAAACCTATGCTCAAAATCGATATTTATCGATCTTGCGAAAATGTTTGTAACTCAGACACATTGATAGAAGTCCAACTTACTTGTTTTGTGCGAAGAAACTATATTTCAATTTTAAAGTCCCCAGCTCGTGCAGTCTCTGAGATATGCTTTAAAAACCTATGCTGAGAATCGATATTTATCGATCTTGGAAAACTGTGGGTGATTTATTGATAGAAGAAAATGAATTTGTTTTGTGCGATAGTAAGGAAACTATATGACACTTTTAAAGTCCACAGGTCTTGCTGTCTCTGTGAAATGCTTAAAAAACCAATACTGAGAATCGATATTTATCGATCTTGGGAAGATTTGTGTGAGCTATCGATAGTTAACTTGTTCCGTGAGATAGCCAAGAAACTATATTCCACTTGTAAAGTTTCCAGCTCTCGCAGCCTCTGAGTTCGACATACAGAGGATATATCTATACATATCTAAACTCTGCGGCTGTTCAGGACTATATAAATATAAATTTATATTTATGCCTTCGATCTGTTACATTCCCTTCTTGTCCAGTTTTAATGGGTATAGCTTATACAGATCACACTTGATATAATCTGTATATAGACTTCCAATGTATACAACGCCCCTCCCCCGCCCACTCTCATTTTTGGCTGTTAATGGGTTAAGCTTTGCGGCTTGCGGCTTGCGGGGGCTGGAGGCTGTTGGGGGTTGCATGTTGCAATTAAATTAGTGCGGCCGGACGAAAGCGCAGGGTTTGTTTGGCATCTGCGTTTGATGGAAAAGTTGTTGCGACAGAATAATTGCAAGTGCAAGTGCCGGTTGTATCTGTATCTTACGGATGCTGGGGCAGGCTCAAATGCACAGCGTGCTAGCCAAAAGTTTACCAAGATGATGATGATGATGACGCTTTGGATGAAGATAATGATGATGACCTGCGCAACAATAGTTTGCATCTCCCAGCTCGTAGATACAAATGTTGAAGTTTTTCTGATTACACTCTATTTTAAATGTGAAAAGGGTATATTAGTGGACCACTTCTATATCTATATCTATATCTATATCTATATCTATATCTATATCTATATCTATATCTATATCTATATCTATATCTATATCTATATCTATATCTATATCTATATCTATATCTATATCTATATCTATATCTATATCTATATCTATATCTATATCTATGTCTATATCTTGATATAAATAGAGTATTGCGCGGTCGGTTGCACTTCACGGCAAGGTTCTCACTTTTAGTTGTAGTTGGTGTTGTTTTTGCTGTTGTTGTAGCTGGTCTGCCGCAATCAACTGCATTTCATGTTGCGGTTGCTTCTAACAACTTGGCCAAGCGGAGGCAAGTGTGTGTGCGTGTGTGTATCTAATCACATTAGCACGTGCGCATATCCTTTTGGCCCTGTGGCCGGGCAGCTCCCCAGGCTGTCATTGCCTGAGCTGAACTAAAAACATTTTGGGCGCTTTGTTTTTGCCTCATTTCGCTTTGTCGATTCTGATTATTTGTCTGTGGTTGCGTTCGCCTTTTGTTTTGCTGGCTGTTCGGCAACTATTTGGAACTCAAAAGTTGGGCGCCCCTCCGTCTAAACGCACACTCACGTATGCCAATTGCGTTGCAGTTTCTTTCGTGTGGTTCAAAGTTTTCAACAAAGGAAGACAAATTTAAAAGTATTTCGTAGTTTGGGAAACTGCCAACGGTTGGGCGCGCAATTTAAAATTTGCACGCAGTGTGTGTCTCGGCTAAACATGTGCATATCGAGCTATCGATAGATTAGCAAAATAACAGGGCAATAACAGCAGCTGTTACTGCACAATTGTGGCTGTTAGTAACATGTTAGTGCAGTGTTATCTCTCGGCTAACCATATGATTTTTGCAGACGTACAAATTATGTCCAAAACTTAATTTCACAAGAATGTATACCAAACGCCGCGCAATCCAGTGCTAAGAAAATAATGTTTTAAGGCAGCCATAGCAATTTAAGCGCAACTTGTCAAACCTAACAAGCGCGTGCATGATCGCACAAAAGCTTGGAGTTGTGCTTATTTCAATTGTGTCGTGTGTGGGCCTGCATAACAAACTGATAAAAAGAATCGGTAAAGTGCAACTACATATAAAAAGCGAGCTGCAAATCAGTGATTTTGTGCAATCAAATCGGTGTTAAATATAGTTAATGGTGCATATAATCAGAAACACAACAGATCCAAACATATAGAAGCTGGCGGCGCATCGCAGCAAGCGCTGCAGGGTGCGGGGCAACCTGTGTTTGTTATCATTTCGTAGCGGCCGCAGCGAGAGACTTGTGTGTTACCAGGATATTGCATGGGTAAGTGGTGGGGGGGTTAGCTTTTGTTTATGAGCTCGCACAGAACATGCTCAAAGATGACCGTTTACATATGTATTTAACAATAAGAAACGTGGCAACGCGATTCTGCAGACCATTTTAACAGTGTTCGCCGCCCTTCTGGGCGTTGCCAATGTTTTGTTTCGAGAACTCTCTGGCCACACGGCAAAGATGCCCAGAACGGCCCAAAAGGGAACAAACTATTTGTTTGAAATTTCCAAGACCCCGTTGCCCCGCTGGCCTTCAACCAGGTGTGCAGTTAAATGAAACAATTGTTTTGAAGTGCAAGCAGTGAATATTTATTTTTTATATTTTCAAGCAAACAGCTAACGAAACAATCTACGCATTTATATTTTTCGGGTACGAGTATTTTAAAGTTAATACAATATTTTGTATAGTTACAGTACAGTGAAAGCCCTTTTAACGAACACTTTCTTTGGGTTAACAAATATGTTTTCTAATACAATTAGTTCGTAATATTTTAAAATTTAAATGTTAATCATTTCAAAATAAAATTCTCGCTTATCGGGAATATTTTCGAAATGATGAAAAATAGAACTTTTAGAATTTGAAATTCTCGCTTATCGGGAATATTTTCGAAATGATCAAGAATACATTTTTAGAATTTCAAAATTTTTTAAGTTTTTCAACATTTTGCCGGACATCCCCTTAAGGCGAACATCCTCTGTCTGTCTGTCCGCTCAGAGAGCTTTCACTGTACATGTATATAATTTCCTTGGTTTTGTCCTTGGTTTTTTACTCGCTCTTGACCGGCACATAGGTCAAGACGATGGTCGAGTGCGGCGACACCTGGAGCTCATTGAGATTGACCTTGGTCGACTGCGCCACCTTTGTGGCATTCCCGTTGTTGTTGTTGTTGTTGTAGTTCTCACTCAAAAAGGAGACGGTCATCTTGTCGGGCAGCTTGTGGTCGGCGGTAAAGTTGCTTAAATGCGGCGAATCGGTGGGATTGAAGATGACAAAGAAACCGGGACTGCCAGACTTGATTCTGTAAATGGGCAAGAGATTAGAGAAACGTACGAGAAGAGGGAAGAGAAATTGTTGAAAGAGGCAAATGAAATAAATTATATCCAATTGGAAGAGTATTCATTAAAATATGGCGAACTTCAAAGGTTCTTCGTTTACAAATTAGGTTCTAATTGGAGCGGGATACTAATAATAAAGGAGGAAGTCTCTGCTATAAATTGAGCTTAGAAAATGTTGAAAGAGGCAAGACAATGTCAAATGAAATAAATGATATCCAATTGGAAAAGTACTAATTAAAATATGGGGAAATTTCAAAGGTTCTTCGTATACTAATTACGTTCTAATTAGACAGGGATCATTATAATAAAGGAGGAGGAAAGTCTCTACTGTAAATTGAATAGAAAGTTCTGTCATATTAATTGCAATCAATAATTGGAAAGGGAATAATTAAAAGATGAAAGAATCTCCAAGTTAATAGTTAATTATGCCTAAATACCTTTGCCTTTAAGAAGTTAGCGTGAGAAGTGAAAAAGTTGGATTAGTTAAGATATGTCAGACAGAGTCCAAAAAGGGTTTTGGTTGTCTTACCTGGAGTAGGCAATTAGCTGGTCGACCTCGAAGACCTGCAGCTCGCCGTGCATGTAGGAGGGCGAGAGGCGCAGCTGTTGGATTTGGCTGTAGGTCGGCTCGCTGACATTCGCATACTCAATGGAGTCGACGGGCACAACGGGCACGCCGGGCAGCAGGGACATGAACAGGGCCAGCGCGGAGGGATGCGAGGATGTGTCCACGTAGACATCGGCAAAGTTCCACTGCAGCCAGCTGGTGTTGGCGGTGTCCATGAATGTTTGCTGCAGCTGTTGCTGCAGCTTCTTGTTTGTCTTCGAGGAGCTGAGTGTGCGTATGAATTCGCCGTACATGGGCAGATCAATGCCCAGAGCGCCGCCCGCCTGGCTCAGCACGTAGGCCTCGGGCCGTATAATGTCCTCGGCCACCGAGAGGAATGCATCAGCTGAGACATTTTTCACCATGCCCAAATAGTCGTAGAGCACATCGCCTAATCCGCTCTGGAATGTGGTCTGGCTGTGCGTATAGAAGCCGTAATCGACCATGTTGAGCTCCTTGGTGGTATGCGAGATCTCCTCGTCGGCCAGATTATCATTGATCAGATAGAATTTGGTGTTCTTCAGGCGGAAGCCCTGCACCCCAAGTCCGACCAGATGCTGCAGCACGCCGCCAAGTTCACGGCGCACCAGCGTCGAGTTCATCTTCAGATCATAGTTGCCCTCCTCGAACTGTGACAGCACATAGCTGCCCTCCAGTTGCGTCCAAGCGCTGCTGTTGCCGCCCACCTTCTTCCAGTTGTTTGGCGGCTCGCTGCCCGCGGCCTTCACCCAGACGAAGGCGGCGCGCTGCTCCTCATTGGCCAAGGCATCGCGCATTAGCTGGGAGCTGTTGCTCACATAGTTGGGCGTCAGGTCGAGTATAATCTTAATGTCGCTGGGCTTGTAGAGATCCACCAGCTGCTTGATTTGTGCCTCCACATCGGGTTTCTTCACCTCGTACGTCTGCCCGGCAGGCAGCTCGTAAATGGCGCCCGAGGCAAACAGTTTTTGGGCTGCCTGAACATCCTCCGGCTTGAAATCGGCCACATGGCCAAATTTGGCGTGTAGTCCGCGCTTGTACCAGGGCAGTGGCTGAGGTGCCGCACACTTGGGTGCTCCGATTATGATCAGTATGGCGCCCACCAGCATGCCCACCCAAATGAGCCAGAAGCTCACAAAGAATATCCAACGCAAACGCACCCAGAACGGATCGTTGGCGTACTTCAGCAGCTCTTCCTTGCTCATGCCAGTGAAGGACTGTGGAGATTTTAATTTTAATTGAGTCTCCACACTTCTCTCTCTCGCACTCACCTGCTTGCCGCCGTTGAGATTCCCTATGTCTATCTTCGCGTCACCATTTTGATGATCACCCTTGATAAATTTGACCTCGTCCCGACGCTCCGCCAGCTTTTCATCGGCTGCGCCGGTGCCCAACATTTCCTCATCGGCGCCATCGGCTGCGAAACTCTCCTCTTTTACCATCTCGACTGCTAGAGCTGCTGATTAAAGCAAATAACGGAAATTGCCATTCATTAGCATCAATTGAGTTTGTCTCTCTGTGTGCGTGTGTGTGTGCTTTTTTTTTCTTAACAGATCAGCGTTGCCAGTACCGCCCATTTCCAGTCGAATCCGATTTTAGCAGCAAATGTAGCTATTTTCCCGCTTATTCTTAACATAAAATTCAGCTAGAAGTCGCTTTTTTCTTTGTTACTCAAAAGTTGGCATCACTGCCCTGCAAGATCGACGCGTGCATTTTTTCGCATTCGAGGTTAGGTCGTTTTACAAACACGTACACGTTATTGAAATTTTGTGCGAATTCCGAGCATATTTCTATAAATTATCTGCTTTCACTTCATTTACATTTTGAGTTCTGTAAGCTGCTGGTACTTACATTTTTTCCTTTAAGTCGAGCGACGCGTGGCTGACGTCACTCGCTTCACATTTCTTCGTTTTGAGCTGGGGTTTTTTTTTTCCTTTTTTTAATGGAAAATCAATACATGCAACACATTTCCTTTATCTAGGCGCATTCTTGATAAGGCCACATACACACAAACCCAGCCTCTTACACATCTACATATCCACACACACACACACACACCCCACCCGCATTAAATGCGGACATCTGTGGATTGTGTTACATCAGCCAATGGGCGTGTATGCTTGCTTTAGACAATGGCTTCAAATTTCATACATACCTTCTTGATTGTTTTTGTTATGTGCTGGCAATCTTTCTTCAGCAATTACTTTGTAAACCTCCGTAGACTCGGCTACTGCTTCTTGGTTTTGTGCGACAACTGTGCGAGTTAATTGCAAAAAAGTTTCTATGAGTATTGCCTGTTGAAAATGTTAGGTAACATAACAGCAACTGGTACATTTACAGTAGCTGTACTGTTACTGGCAGTTAACATTGCGCTGTTAAGTTTGACAAAAACTTCTAGACAATTCTGCAAACTAAATTAAAAACGATTCAAGCAAATCTATTGATTACTTACCAGCAACTGTAACGGGCAGTGTCACCGAACTCTGCAATACAAATTTTGTTTAATTATCAAAGCATATGCTGTTAGTTGGAGGAGCTTCTGTTATGAGCGGAGCAAGTCTGTTAAGTGGGCCTTGCCATTAGGCGGCGTACAATGTGGCAACACCAACAGCGTGCGCGGCAATTTTAAAAGTTGTATAAGTAAAATATATTGCCACGTGGCTCACCTTGTTAGCAGTTCCAATGTGTTTAAGGCGCGAAAACAAATTCATTTTGATGCAGGTATTTCAGAGAATAGAAACTAGGTGTTTAACAGCAACTGAAAGATGGGTGTTTCACTTTTAAGATTGTATGTTGAATAATTTTAAATAATTTATTTGATATCAAGTTGAAGTCCAGATATGTTGTAAATCTTTGTATACCGTATTTTATGTGCTCAGCTAATTTCACTTGCTTTTCAAAAATCGGCACTACTTTTCAAATTTTGCGTTTCTTTCCGCCTTCACTGACTGTCCGAAAGCGGGTCTCAATCAAAACTGAAACTGCAACTGCGACCGAGTCTCAAACAACTCTCGATTCCAATCAACTGCGTTGTCAATAATGTGGTTGTTGTTGCTGCTCTTGCTGCCGTTGCTGCCGTTGCAGCAGCCGCATTTGATTTAATAATAATATCCCCACATCCACACACAAAGGCAGGCGCACGCTTAAATTACAATTTATGTGCCTGCGGCAGTTGCCGACCACAAACTACCTGGTCCCAATGAAGCGAACTGGAGTCGCGTCGCGTCGCATCGCATCTTACCTGAGAATGTGCGAATCGCCAAAGTTGTTGACCGCGTTGGCTGCCGACTGTCTATACCCTTGCAGTGGGTATTACAATTTTGACAATCGATTTGTTCAACGCATTGAATGAGATAGCTTCAAACTCTTTCTCTCCCCTCTCACTTTCCTTCGCTCTCTCTCTTACTCCCTATACATATAAATGGACAAATATATATATATACTGTAAAAATTACCCGGCATCGAACCAAATTATCAAAAATAGAATATTGTTGCTGAATTTGAACCGGCAACCTTCCAGTTGCTGGTCCGGGGTACGGACACTTAAAAGCTTAGGCAATAATCTGAGCTTCTCAGCTTCCTCAATTCGTATAAACAGTTGATGATCTTGAGTTGCTCAGGCTCAATCTTTATATCTGATAAAGGAGTCGCAGAACTAAATCGAATATGCCCGCAAGGGTATTCACTAGTCGGCAGTCCATGAAAAAACATTGCTTTCTTCTTTTGTTTGCTTCTCTGAGCTGGGCTGGGCCCGGACAGTGCACAGAAAAAGTGCACTCGTTGGCGCATTCCATGACCAAAAAAAGAAGTAAATGCATTTTGGAGTTGGATGCTTTCAAGTTCGAACTCGTGGGTTCTTCTTGTTGACCTTTTAACATGGTCAACAAATTGTGCCGTCAACGTGCCAGCAAATATTCAGCTCTAACTTTAATTTAAAGTACGCAAATTGATCAATTTGATGGCATTTTGTGACATGCAAAGCCCATTGAAATTAATCCCATTAAAACAAAGCCCCGGCTGGGGCCTATAAATGCCGCTGTCAAGTCGGACAGATCGCAAGTTCAATGGCAATCCATACGGGACGTCAGTTGCTCTTTGCAGCGCTCCTCTTGCTGCTGCAGCTGTGCATTAGCCCGACCGAGGCCCGGCCAAAGGTAATATACGCCAGAGCAGGGCAGCTGTTAATTAAAATAGAACCTTTCGAACTTAGGAGCCCAGGCCTGAGAATGCTGGCGATGGCATGAACAAGGCTCAAGGCGATGGCGACGGTGATGACGACGATGATTCCTCCTCGGAGGAAACCGTTGAGGATTCGGATGAGGGCCGCCGACGACGACGGCGTCGCGATGCCAGCCAGATGGGTGAACGTGCCGGCATTCCGGGCCTGCCCGATCCCGCAACAATCATCAAGTTAGCGCAACTCTTTCAATCGGTGGGCGAACAGATTGTGCCCATTCTGCTAGAAGCCGTCCTGCCCGTCAGCGATCCCTCTGGCGAACGCCGGGCCAGGGACTTGCAGCTGCTGAAGAACTTTAAGCGCACTCTGGAAGTCTATTCCGATGAGTTGCCGCCGCACGCTATGTAATTCGATTCAACCTAAAACCATAGTTGAGCGGCAATAAATTTGTCAACTGTTTAATTTCAAATCAAGAAAAGTCGCTGGTTCGAGTCCACAATTCACAGTTATCCAGTTTTGTGACTCAAATCCTGTTGCGTCACACGGATTCGCATTTAAAAGGCAGCCGGCAATAAATTCGTTAACTGTTTCTAATGAAAATAAGAAAAGTCGCTAGTTCGAGTCCATAGCGCACAGTAACCCAGTTTTGTGGCTCAAATCCTGTTTCGTCACACTGATTCGCATTTGAAAGAAAGCCGGCAATAAATTCGTCAACTGCTTCGAATCAAAATAAGAAAAGTCGCTGGTTCGAGTCCACAATTCACAGTTATCCAGTTTTGTGGCTCAAATTCTGTTTCGTCACACGGATTCCCATTGAAAGGAAGTCATTTATTATTTGTGACAGGTTTCTTATATAAGAAATTTGTATATTTGAGAAATGAAACGGAATTTCCGGGTTCGAACCGGCTTATATGTCGCTCGTGTATATGAAAAGGCTGTGGAAATCCTTTAGTTTCTGGCAACTGCGTTCGACCTTATCTAAAACGTAGTCGAGTAGCAAATCAATTGTAGTTGGTAGATCGGTGCTGCAATACAGATTGCCGGCTACAATGGTGGGCACGAGGGGCTGCATTTCGGTCACATTGCATACCGAGTCCAGGCGTTCCGTAATGGCCTTTACAATGGCTTTAATTACCTCAAAGTCCAAAAAGTTCCACTTGAAAATCGTCTCACAATGTTTGAAAAACGGTGGAATTTCTGTTACCGCTGTTGTTGGCGGCGGAGGAGTTGTGCATTTTGAGTCTTTCTGCTTATTGCCCTTACCCATGCCCCTGGCCTTAGTCATAGACTCGTCTTTTCCCTGGACTTGGAGCAGCAGCAGACACAGCAACAAAATTATTATGACACGCTGTCAAATATTGGAAGGGGAAAACTCCATTAGGCGAAACTTTTGAACTAGCTGAAACTGTTCAACTTACCATCTTGCTAGAGACTCGACTGTGTTCTGGCTGAAATTTTAGACATGGAAATAGGCATTTTCTTAAACCATATTCAATATAATTATATATGCATATTTGTTACGCTGATTAGTTGAAGTTCTAAAGTTCTAAAAAAGGTTTCGTTTCTTTTTGTTTGTTTTGTGAAATTCGCATAAATATTTTCATAAACAAACTTATTAGAATATGCGTTCAATTATTTTAATTTTTTTGAGTTTCGGAAAGCTTTTGCAAGTGCTTAAGATGTTTTTGCTAATATTAAAGAAATATAAATATAATTAGAAATTATGCCTGAAAGTATGCAACAGTAAAAACTGTTATAATTGCTATCCCAAGTAATTTACCGCAATTGTTCATGGCGCTGCACTTTGGTTGTGCTGGTTTCTAACAACAGAGGGCGCTGCCACAAGTGTAATTGTGGATATTAAGTATTACTCCAAAGGAGTTTGTCAATGTTCTTTACTGATCCAATAATTTATGTATATTAAACTTAAGCTAGCGCTAGCTGTGTCCTCTCTTTCACCAGCAAAGCAGAGATGGGAGTTACTTACCAAACTCCCTCGGTTCAACTTACATTATGTTAGGCTACCAACAACAGATGGCGTATTAAAGTGCCGCCACATATTCATAATTTATATTGTTTTATTTGCCCTGAACCCATTGCAAATGCCAAAAAAGCATTTTCAATATATATATATATATCTAAATATATATCTATTGTTGATCAGTACGACGAGTCCTATGCTCGTCTGTTTTAACGTCTCGAGTTCAGAAGCTACAAAAGCTGGAGACTTGAAATTAAAGATATATAATTTCATATACCATGCGCAGAACATTTTTCTTATACATTTTATTATTAAAATGTATGTATATTTAATTATTAACAAGTTCGCTTTTAACTAATATAGGCAGCTCAAGCTAGTTATATGTATATAGGCAGAAGAAATTTAACAAGACTTTCTGCTACTTAGAATAAGATTTACAAGGTTAAGGCCGTAAAGTGAAACGTTTTTAATGCTGCTGATGATATCAATGAGTTTTGTCTTAGAGAATGCTATCGGGTAGATCCTGTGGATCGCACCGTTCGAGTCATCTCTTTCTTGCCCTAGAGAAAGCAGCCCCAGAAATGGAGCACCCAATTCTTGTCCTGCCAGGAGAGGCAAGGCACCTTGCCAGCGGGTTGGGATGGGAGCGAAGACATTTAAAGTATCAACTTTTGGCATGTTGTCGGATTACGTCTCCTACTTTGTGAACTCCTAGATCTCTCTCTTGATGTCCCTAGCACCAAGCAGCATTACATATCCCGCTAAGAATCTTACTTTGTGCAACTTTTATTTTGTTGAGCTGCGATTTTACGGCCTCCCATTTTTACAGTATTGATATATTTTTTTTCGATTCAGGGCTTTTTAGATGCATCGAACTTGGCATGGCGCTTAGTATAAACAAGTAAAGAATTCTTAAGCGTAGAGCCTTGCGCTTGGGTGTATGCACATTGTTCTATGCTATATTTAAGCCTGGAAAATGTCACATAGATCGGACAATAAGCCACGAAGTTAATCAAGAGCACATTTTCCAAAGCAAAGGAAAGAAGAAGCAAGAGTGTTGTGTGTGTTATTTGGGGTATTTGCACGTAGAGAAGGAAGCGGCACTGCGGGGCTGGACTTAGGGTATCTCCTGCGGACTGGAGCTCAGTCGCCTGGGAATCGAATCCTGTTCAACTAATATTCTATATCTGTTCATACAACTAAGAATGTAAGGAGTCTGACCTATAAATAGATTCCTAATCGGGTCAATTTAATAGCTCTGAGCATCTTAACTTTTACCCTGCCCGCTTTGCTATTTCTATTTATTGCACTGGCGCCTTTTACGTGGGCTGCTTGTGTCTCGTGTGCAATAAGATATCTTCTGCTGCTGCTTCTGCTGCTGCTGCGGCAGCCACCAAGCTGACAGCTTGCAACTGACAACTTGCAACTGGCGGCAACAGCAACAACAGCAACAAAAACAGAGACTCTGTCTTAAGTGAATTGTTGTGTTGACAAAGTAAAGAGAGGCAAAGTAAAAGTTAATATGCTGTGCGCTGTGTGGCGGTGCACTCAAGTATTTAAACATTTGCCCGCTTGTAATTTGAGCTGGATGCTTGAGCATTACGAGTATCTATTCGTATTGCTGCTAGGATGCGAACGCCGGGCACATCCTGTCCTGCTCGAATCTGGCTATTTGTATCTTTAAGATACTTTTGCTGTTCCATTGCAGAGTCGTCTCGTCTTTTATTTGTTGAGCAAAACAATTTCGTGACTTTGTTGTTTATTTTCTGCTTTTTCTTTCACATTTCGTTTGGCCCGCCGCCGCTCGACATACATAATGCATGTGCTCGGCCTCACCTCACCTCTCCTCACCTCACCTCTACTCAGTTCACCTGAACTGAGCAGCTTGTGAATGCAGTTCGCTTAAAATGTCTAAGCAAATATGCTGGAAAAACTCTTCAGTCTTGCTTTGGGTCGGCTTAGCTGAGTTCAATACTAATTTGTGCTCAACACTTTGCTTCTTGGAGTGCCAACTGGCATCGGAACTGCCTTCCTTGTCGCTCGTTTGGCCCGAACCCGCCTAAGATAGCGCAGAGATCGCATCATCGACAACGGCAAATACACAAAACACAAGCTGAACAAGTGAACATGAAAGCAGAAATAATAAGACAACAACAAAACGCAATCGTGCTGTGCCCGCCTAGCTTATACCCTCGATGACAGATACTTAATTTGCTTCACTTTTCCACAATATGCCAAATTCATTCTATCATAAGTTCTATGCAAATGTTCAGGTCTTAAAGATGACATTAATATGTGTGTATTCTAGCTGTGAAACTCTTTAAGATATGCTCGATAAACCTAGACAAAAATCGATATATATCGATTACGGATAAACTAGTTTATAAACCTGATCTTTGTGTTATGCGCAATAGACGACTTGTCTGTCCAGAATATTTATACATATGTACTTTATAGATCCGGCCAGGTCTCATCCTGACTGATACCGCAATATACCCTTTGCAGCCTATTTTTATAGGGCATCTAAAAAGCAGCAAGTAAAAAGACTTCGCACCAATGCTCTCGAGTGTTTTCTTTATAAACAGAAAACTTAATGATGTTGATTTAGTAGAACAGCCAACTGCTGCCCCGCTGCCCGGCTGCCCCTCGCCTCGCCTTGCCCATTTCCACTTTATGGGACCTCAGACACACATTTTCATAATATATATGGCACAATATGTTTCAACACTTTGAAAGTTTTGCCCTCTTCATCTCCCTCCTGTCCAGAGCCCGACCCAGGCACAGTCCCAGTTCCGGAGAGACGCAGCGCTATTCCCGCGCTGGCTCGTCAGTCAACATGATTTGCAAGTTATACAAATTCATTCAGCCGACGAGGAAGACCAACAACCAAGAGCCAGACCAAGACCAAGACCCAGACCCAGAGACCGCGACCACGACCACGACTTGGCCCAGGTTCTGGCCCGCATGTCTGCTTCATTAACACGTCTTTAGAGTTCTGGCTACGCTTCTTATGCTCGAATACCCTATAATAAGTGGGTGTCTCAGTTATGTGAGCGTATAAGAGACATGTGAATATTTTATGCCTAGTCCATACTCTGCATCAGGCAATATTTGCTTATATTCAAACAGAAATTTCATTTTTGTGTAACTGAGCCGAGATCAGGTTAATTACTCTAGTATTTCAAAGTTCTATTGACTTAAGGAAGTTTTGGTTTGAAAAACTCTTCTTTGCTCATTTCTCAAAATTCTCTAGACATGGTTCAGCTTTATGGGCCAGCACATTTTGTATGCAAATCAATTGCAGAGCATTCAATGGTCGTTCACACATTTGCCTCCTCACTTTTACAATGTCTTGTGAATTTCACAGAGTTGAGGTGTAAATTGCTTTGCCGTTTTCAGAGTATTTCCAGAGTGTTTGGCAGCGTTTGCCCCGTTTGTCTGTCAACCGCAGCCACAATTAGTTGGGCCGCACTAAAATATGATTAGGAGTCGTTGCAGAACTTTGACTGCAGCACGAAAATAACATACCCCGCCAAAGGCAATTGATGAGCGGGCACACGAATTTGCTTTGAGACAAACTGCGTTAATTAGATTGCCGACAGTCCTGAAAAGATATCAGCCAGGAGGCGTTGGCCATGAGAAATTGATGCAATGCGTGAGATAATGCAGCGCTAGAACTTGGGTGGAAAACCGGGTTCGATTCGCAGCTGTCGAGGCCGATTGTAATGCAAAATGCCAAGCAATATTAGAAAGGAAGCGAGTGGAAGGAAAACCTGCCAAATGAGTGAACCTATTCAGAGAGAGAGAGAGAGAGAGAGGGGGGGAGAGGGCAGGCCTGGAGCAAGGAACAAGTTGAGAAACTACTTAGACTGGGAATTGCCTTCAGGCCGACAGGCACGTCCTTCGCCCAGCCGATGTCAGCGGCTTGGAAATAATTTGCGCTTGAATGGCAAACCACAGCCCAGTTTTCCAACTTCCCAACTTCCCTCCCCAACTTGGCTGCAACCCCTAAAGGAATTCCATCAGCTGCATTTTGCAGTTTAAAAAGCTTTTTGTGTGCCAGGAAGTTTGCTACCTTTTGTTGACTGGCAGCCAGAGCCGGAGCCGGAGCCAGAGCCAGCCAGAGGGGCAGCCAGTGCAACTGACATTAGTCGTGCAATAAGTAGACAGCCCTCAGTGACACATGTTTCCATGTGGCAGCAGCCACAGCCATAGCCAGGCCAAGCCAAGCCAAGCCCCAGTCTCGGTCCCAGTGACATGCCAAGACAAGCCTCAGACCAAGACCAAGATCCTACTCCTAGTAGTCCGTGCCTGTCTGCATTTGGCTGCTAAACTTTTTGCTTGCCATGCCAGACACGTTGACAAAAGACGACAACAACAACAACAACAACAACAACAACAACAGCAGCAACAACAACAACAACATCAACATTTCCAGCAACATAGACATAGACGAATTTATGCTAATCAGTTGGGATGCCTGCTCGGAGCACGAGGGTCGCTTTGTAACACTCCAAACTTGAATATTTAATTTGAGTATTTCTTGTGAAATTTGAAATCCTTGTAAACTCCCGAGTTTTTTTTTTTTTCTTTGTAAAATAACTTTGTGATCTTCAGATAACTAGCTAAGAATGCTGAAAAGCGAAAATCTAGCGATATGGAAAAAAAGGGCTCTCGAAGATTAAATACCCTGCGCCTCGCAGCATGTCATTCGATGTTTCAAGGTTTCGTCAAGAAGTTGGCAATGAATACGATTTAGTGCTCGATATTCGAGAAGTTTCCGTCAAGAGTTTCAGGTAATGCTCGTAAGCTGCCCGGCATAGTTGGGTTACCTTGAAAAGGTGGAGATTATTTAAGGTCAACAGTTGGCCTAGATCTATCCGATATGTTCTTACTAGAACTCTTCTTAGTAAAGTTCGTAATTGCTGTTTAAGATATTTGAAAAAGTGTATAAATTGACCATAGAAAAATCACACTTATGACCGATTCCTTCCACAGAGCTGTTTAATATAGTATAACATAGTCCGATGTTGATAATATGGTCGTTCGATTCGGTCGACTTAGACAGAGGCCGGCTTTTTGCTTAGTTTGATCCGGATAGTTTCAGAATTCAGAAAGAAAAGAAACAAAGAGAAAATATATTCCTTAAAGGGTCTGTCATGTCGCCTTTAATGCACATTTGTTATAATTTTTCCCAAACCAAGAGGTTACCCGGCGTTGCTGGGGTATGTTTTTGATTAGATCTCGTTCAATGTAGCAAAAAAAAAAAGTTTTAATTATCGCATTATATTATTGTTTATTCGAATGTGGGTCGCTGTCCAATTTGATTGCTGATGTTGCCTTCTGCTCGCTGGCAAATTATAATGAGGCCTATCAGGGATTTGGGCTAGACGTGTGTGCGTCTGTGTGTGCCTGTGTCCTGTGTCCTGGCAAACGGGGAGTGGAGGAATATTTAGTTGCCTGGCAGCATTGGATGGAATCCTCTCAGTGCGCACACTTCACGCACCAATTAAGTTCAATTTTCGATAGAATAGGAAAAACGCGATGAGCATATTTAGAGATAGAATTGGCACTGGGACTGGGACTGGGACTGGGACTATGATCCGGTGAGGGAGTGCCTCGCATTGGAATTGACATCATTTGCCGTTAAAGAGCCAGCAATTGCGACGAGGGTTGCGCTTACAATTACGTGAACGTGTGTGCGACGAGTCGGATGCGAATTGGTATCGGATTCAAGACTGAAGACCGGGTACGGGCTCTTCTCGGGCATGGGCATGGGCATGGGCATGGGCATGGGCTTGGGAAATGGGCTCAAGTGCCAGCAGGCGGCATTATAAGCACATTAAATTCTAAAGGCGCAGTCGAAGCATGTCTGAAATGCTGAAAGAGTCGACGCAAGTGCTCTTTATTATGCGATATTTGAAATTTGCGCATGTACTCTCGTATTATTATTGAATATCATTACCAAAATCGCAACAACAGCAGCAGCAGCAGCAGCAGCAGCTGCCCCGCCTCCCCCCGTACGTGAGGGTGACTCAAAACAACTGAAAACAACTAACTGGGGGTCGCGTTATGAACTGCTTGCCGTACTCTCTCAACAACTCCAAAGTCAAAGTCAACAGCAAAAATTAAATACAGAAAAAAAACCAGCTACTTATCATAAAAAAGTCGAAGTGTGAATACCCTTAATGGGAGCTGAATATAAAATGATCAAGTTCTTTAACTTATCTTAACCTATCCTGGGGGGAATGCACGAGGTCTAAGGACTTACATTTTATAGAAAAAAATCAATCTTGGGATTTGATATTCTAAGCATTACTCGAAGATTATGAACCATTCTCTATATATCTAGTACAAATTTGATTACTTTATTGATAACTACATTCCCTAAGTATTTTATTTTCTTAATTAAGATTATTTTTAATTTTTACTCAAGAACACTATTTTCTCTACTAACACCTATCCTGGGGAATACACTAAGTCTATAGACTTACATTTTATAGAAAAATGTCCATCTTGGGATAAGATTTTTTCTAAACATTACTCGAAGATTATAAGACCAATAGGCTCCTAACTTGGTATGTTGGTTTTCACTTAGCACGGTTAAGGAATATTTCATTTTTTCATCCTCCATCGGTCGGTGATTAGGCTTTAAGCAGCTAATTTTCATAATTTGGTTTTTTTTAATAATTGGGAAAGACACTCGTTGTTGTCCAGCAGTAATAAAGAAAAACCTACTTAAAGGCTGACACCTTGCGTTTTGGTATAAACATCCTTTAAGATCGGACTGTAAGCACCGAAGCTATTAACATATTCCACAGCGTGTGGCTGAGGTAGGTAGAGACAAATGGTATGCCAAAAGTAGAATACTTTCGTTTAGGGTATACAAAAAGAAACGCACACACTGAACTTAACACAACTGGGCACATTATCAGCGCCCCCAAAGCCCGCAATTTCGCTGCGTTTAGTGGTTTAATTTTTATGTTGCAATTTTTATGGCATTTCGTCGAGAGACCGACCAAAGACGCAGACTTCTGTCCCCATATGCCGTTTGGGAGGTGCCCCCAGTGGTTGCTGCCTGGTAGCTGATGATGGTTGCTTTTTAAGTGCGCCCTGGCACAATGTGGTTTTCTTTTACTTTTGTTGTTGTTTTTTTTTATGGGCTTCTTCGGGGGCCTCGTTTTATGTTTCATCTTTTGAGTGCGCGTCGTTTGTTGTTTGCTTTCGAGTTTTTGAGTCTTAAGCAGCTTCTTTTTACTTTATACTCGGAATACGTAAGTACTTGCGCCTTTGTCATTTGTCTGTGCATTTGACTTAATTGCTACATTTTGCATATTTACTAGAAAACATTTTGTGTTGGCTCATTAAAGGGCATGCACAAGGCCTGGATTCCAGGAATTCCACTCACACAAAAATGCAGTTCCCAATGGAATCGCATTCATGCCGTGCTTTATGCGAACCATTCTATATAGATCTCAGTCTATATACACACGATTGGAAGGAAGACAGGAAGCAGATTAAGTGATTAGTTTTTCCTTTTAATTTTAAGCAAATTTGTATTGTTAGCAAACTAGTTTGAGTATTGTTTATCAATCTTGTAAATGTTAAGGTGTTTCGGGAACGGGAACTCGAATTAAGAAATTTCGATTTGGGCCGGATTGTGGCAAAATTTGTACTTTATTTTAATTCCAATCAATAAAACAGTGCGCTCGAACTTACGACTAGGAATAGGATACTATAAAAAACTCGACGCTAGAAATCAATCCAGCTTGTTCTTCTTTGGTAGAATGTAGTTGTGCACATAGAAATTACTGAACATGATGAACATGAGCGTGCCCATGAACAGAACCAGGCCAACTGGGTAGGGGGAGACATTACAGTTGGGCTGATTCAAAGTCCAAATGCTGTGCGCTATCACAATCAGGAACTGAAGCATTTGCATGATGGTGATGTACTGCTTCCACCAGGGACTCTGCTTCACAGCCTGGCTCTGGGACGATATGTAATAGTAGATGTACATCACGCAATGCACAAACACATTCAGATAGCCCGTCAGCACAAAGTGTCCACCATAGCCATAGAATCGTATTCCACTGTAGACGGCCAGTACCATGGCCGCATGGTGCACCACATGCAGCACCGAGACCTGCCTGTAGTTCTTGCGCAGCACTATGAAAACGGTATCCAGCAGATCGAGTATCTTGTTGAGAAAGTACGCATAGGACAGGACTTGCTCCACTGTCTTGAAGGGATTGTCCGGTGTCAACACCATTATACACTCTATGTCATAGGGTCTTATCACAAAGAAGGCGAATGTAGCCTGCATTAGGGGACGCAAAGATTAGAACACGCTTCAGTCAATCGGGCTGGCCACTTACCACCATGAACAGAGTGCCATTGTACACGATTTGTATCAAATTGTAGACCCTGAGTACGGCTCGAAGATCGTAGGGCGCTCGGTTGGCCATGAAAAGGCGCCCCAGCTTGAGCACAAAGAGCAGATAGCCAGCCACTATGAGAGTGACTGGCCAGGGGCTGAAGGTGAGTGGCAGCTGGATGGGATCTGCGGGCGGCCTGTCGAAAACCTCAAACATATCGATAGTTATTTGTGTTTTTTACCACCTCCCGAAATTTGCGTTTGCTCGATGTAAAAGTTGTGCTACGACTAGTTTTAAATTTATATAATTTGTTCTTTATATTCCATTTAGTTGCCAAATAGAATTCGGAAACTAAGTGCACATTGTACGTACGCTTAATTTATTGGGCACCCTCGAATCCTACTGAATAATTCCCCTTACGTGAATATTTGCCTTTAATTATGCGCCCTGTTCGTGTGCTTTACATACACGGCCTATGCCTACGTTAACATATATAAAGTTCAACAATTTAGCTAAGTAACAATGAAATTTAATTTGCAGTTTAAATTCAAGTTGAGCCAAAAGTTGTCTTCCGGGTGCCAAAGATTAAATACCCCTGTTTCAAACAAATACCCGAAATATTATTGAGTTGCTTTGTAATGTAAAGTTTAGATTCTACAATCATAGATCTGCCTGCTGCAGCGAAAGGACAGTTTTTTGCTTGGTTTTATCAAGTATATACATCCATAATTTATGAGAATTATTATGATATATTGAATATCTTCCACCTCAAATGTCTCAACAAGCTTATGTCTCTATATATATATATATACCGATCAGGCTAAGAAATTCCAAACACAAGACGTTGAATTTTTATCTCGTTACCGAATCTCTGATTGATTGGTTTTCACAAAGCCAAAGTTTGTTAAGAATTCAGTTAGGTTTATTTAAAAGCTAGGAGTTACAATTAAATTGAATTTAGCTGTGCCCCAAAACCAGCACTAAGCCCTGAGAAGCAGAAAGATGATTAACTTGAATATTATAGAAAATCAAAAAATAAATTATATTGCTCACCTCTAGTCATTGAGCTGCTTCTTCTTCGTCTTGGCCAGTATGTAGGAGTGAGTGTAGAAGTTGGCAAACATCAGAAACAGGGCAGTCGCCGCGAAAAGTGACATATAGGTCAGTGGCTTAGGCACCTCACATCTTGGCTGCATTTGGGTCCAAATGGTGTGCGCAAATACAATCACAAACTGAAGCATCTGCAATAGGGTTATATACTCCTTCCACCAGAATCTCCGCCTTGCAGGCGGGATCTGCGATGAGATGTAGTAGTAGCTATACATCACAACGTGCACGAAGAGATTGAGGACACCCGCGACTATGAGGTGGCCCCCATAGCCGCTGAACCTAATCACACAGTAGCCAGTGATGGGCATGTACATGTGATGCAGCAGATGCAGAGTCGAGATCTGTTTATAGCTCTTTCGCAACACTATGAAAATGGTGTCCAGCAAATCGAAGTACTTGTTGATGTAGTACGCATAGGACAGGACGCGCTCCAGTGTCTTGAAGGGACTGTCCTGTGGCAGCACCGTTATACAATTCAGGTCATAGGGTCTTACCACAAAGATTACGTATATAGCCTGCGTTAGTGGAAGTATCAAAAGTTAAATTAGTTCAAATCGATCGATTAGTCAACTTACCACCATGAACAGAGTGCTATTGTACACGATTTGCAACAAATTGTAGACCCTGAGTACGGCTCGAAGATCGTAGGGCGCTCGGTTGGCCATGAAAAGGCGCCCCAGCTTGAGCACAAAAAGCAGATAGCCAGTCACTATTAAAATCACTGGCCAGGGGCTAACAGCCAGTGGAAGCTGGACGGGATCTGCAGGCGGCCTATTGAAAACCTCAAACATAGCGATAGTCATTTGTACTTTTTACAACCTTCCGAAAATGCGGTTGCTCGATGTAAAAGTTGTGCTACGACTAGTTTTAAATTTAATTGGTTTGTTCTTCAAATTCCACTCTGGTGCTTAATAGAATTCGAAAATTCAGTGCACATTGTACACCCGCTTAGAATCCTATTAAATAATTCCTCATTTGTGAATACAGGGTGAGGCAGAAGTTAACATTCGATGTTGTTTGGCTGTAGTTCTATGATTTTGTTTACATACCTAATTCCACTCTCAACATTTCCTACATTTTTTGCAAATGTAACATTTTTCGCTAATGTGAAATATGTTGGCTGTACGTTTTACCAGAAGAAACCAAATGTTTCACATTTGTCAAAAATGTTGGTATTCGCTCCGAATAAATCGTGTTTTTTCGATGATTAATCGAATTTCGTATCTATGTATGTGATTAAAATTATTAGCAACGGAGGCAAACGGTAACTTTAAATAATCCCACATTTTAATAATCCCACAGTTTTTATACCTTGAACCCATTAAAAATGGGTATATTGTATTTGTATATTGTATTTGTGCAAAATGCAAATGTATGTAACAGGCAGAAGGAAGCATCTCCGACCCCATAAAATATATATATTCTTGATCAGCATCAATAGCCGAGTCGATCTAGCCATGTCCGTCTGTCTGTCCGTCCGTCCGTCCGTCTGTCCGTCTGTCCGTATGTATGAACGCAAGGATCTCAGAACCTATAAGAGCTAAAGACTTGAAATTATAGATGTAGGTGCTCCTAGTGCCTGCGCAGATTGAGTTTGTTTCCGATAATCGATAATTTACTCCGTTTCCAAGCAATCGATAAAAATCGATATCGACATCCTGTTTTTTGAGCAAATTGGGTAAATAATTAGAGCTAGAGTCACCAAACATGATATGTTGCTTCTAGACTATTATATATATGTCAAGTATCTTTCATTTTAGACCTATCGCCACCTCCCCGCTACCACCTCAAAGAGGGTTCAGGGTATTCCCTAGTCGGAAGCTCCCGACTAGAACGTCTTACTTGTTAACATTTTAAGATGGTCAAATCCCGCAAAGAGTCCATTAAATGTAGCCTCTACTTCGAGGCCGTATTATTTGCTGTCTATTTAAAGAAGCGTTACTTTTGCCATTCATATGTTACCGACAACTGGCACTTGCTAATGGAATCGGCGAATGTGAAGTTTGTAAATGTAACATATCTTAAGCATAGTAGAATCCGGCTCCAATATTTTACTTCATTTTACTTTCGGCACCCTGTATTAAACACCAAGCCTATGTAATTTATCGTGACTATCTATCGTGAAATATCAGCTAATATATGTATTCAACTAGGGTTCAACAACCCAACTGAGCTGAGTTACAATGAGAGCTTATTTGCAGTTTTAACTCACGTGGAGCCAAATAACAAGAGATATTAAGAATATATTGATATAAAAATATGCGATAGATTTTGCTTTGCGCTTTGCTCTGTTCTGTTCGATCGGAGAGTTGTATTATCACAAACCTTTTCATTCTCTTTCTATCGATCAGACTAAGATATTGCAATTCACAAGACTGAGCCAATGATTAATTACGCTTACCAAATACAAAGCACTTAAAGTAGTCAGAGATTATGCTAAGACTAGCGAGTTTATTTAACACCTGCAACTTATACAAATATAATTTAGTTGAGCGCCAAGCCCTGCATCAAACCTTGAGAAGGAAAGATATAATGCAATTGAATATAATTATATATTATTATTAACCTTTAGTCAAAGGCCACCTTTTTCTGCTTCTTCTTCTTCTTGGGCAGTATGTAGGCGTGTGTGTAAAAGTTGGTAAACATCAAAAACATAACAACTGACATGAAGAGTACCATATAGGTTAGTACTCGAGAGATCTCACAGCTCGGCTGCATTAAAGTCCAAATGTTGTGCGCAAATATAATCACGAACTGAAGCATCTGCAATAGGGTTATGTACTCCTTCCACCAGATTCTCCGCTTTGCAGGCGATATCTGCGACGAGATGTAGTAGTAGCTGTACATCACAATGTGCACGAAGAGATTCAGGACGCCCATGACTATGAGGTGGCCGCCATAGCCGTTGAATCGGACCACATAGTAGCCCGTGATGGGCATGTACAGATGATGCAGCAGATGCAGGCCCGAGATCTGTTTATAGTTCTTTCGCAAGACTATGAAAATGGTGTCCAGCAAATCGAAGTACTTGTTGATGTAGTACGCATAGGAGAGCACGCGATCTATGTTCTTCAATGGATGGTCCTGAGGCATCACCGTTAAGCAGCTTAGTTTGTGAGGCCTAAACGCAATCAGATAGGAAATTCCCTGCAGTCCCTTAAGTTAGAGATCTGATCTTTAGATTCACAACACACTTACCGCAAAGAACACCAATCCATTGTATAAGATCTGCATCAGATTATATACCTTGAGTACGACTCGAAGATCGTAGGGCGTCCGCTTGGCCATGAATTGGCGCCCCAGCTTCAGCACAAAGAGCAGATAAAACGATACTATGAGGACCATGGGCCAGGGACTGCAGGCGAGAAAGAAACGCGTGGGATCCGCAGGCGGTCTGTCAAATATGTCAAACATAACGATAGCTAAGCTTAGCCGATATTAATGAGCATAATCCGATTTCCGTTTTAATTAGATTCAAACGCAAATGTAAATGTGTGTGCAATATCAGTGACATTCTATATTTTAAATCTGACAACAAGGGATACGAATAACAATCTCATTTTTATCGTGTATAAAGTTTTATAAATACAAAACTATGTTTAATGTTTTGAAGTTTAAGCCTACATTGTTTTTTGGTTACAATTTTTATTCATATTTTGATAAAAGAGATTTGTTTATTTGAAGTTTTTTTTTAATGAAAGACGGTTCTGTCTTTCCCTTTCGCTAACAAATGGGCATTACGACTATATGTATTTACCTGAACCTGCAGCAATGAATCGTATATCAATTAACTTATTTATGCTTCTCCCGTGTTAGCTTCTGCCTCTTTGGCAGTATGTAGGCGTGCACGTAGAAGTTGGTAAACATGACGAGCATTAAACTCGAAGCGGTTAGCACCAGGTAGATCACTGGACGATCTGCATTACAGTTGGGCTGAATTAGGGTCCAAATGCTGTGGAGGAACATGAGTACGAACTGAACCATCTGCATGATGGTGATGTACTGCTTCCACCAGAGATTTTGCCGGAGAGCCGGGCTCTCGGCCGAGAGGTAGTAGTAGGTGTACATCACGATATGTACGATGATATTCAACAGTCCGACTAATATGACGTGCCCTCCATAACCAACGAATCGTATCAGTATATAGCCAGCCGTTGGCATATAGACATGATGGATCAGATGCAGCATCGTTATCTGTTTGTAGCTCTTGCGTACCACAAAGAAGATGGTGTCCATCAGGTCGAGTATCTTGTTCAAATAGTACGCATAGACGAGCACTCGTTCCATGTTCTTCTTCTCGTGCTCCGGCGGCAGAACCGTGAGGCAGTTGAAGTCGTAGGCCTGATCCACGAGAATAAATTCCATGCTCTGTGGAAGGGGCGCATCATAAATTAATTGCCAAGATTGGCACGTATAATTCCGACTGCACTTACGATCACGAATAACACGCTGTTGTACAGGATTTGGATGACATTATAGACCTTCAGGGCGGCACGCAGCTGGTAGGGCTTACGGTTCGCCATAAGCCATGGGCCCAGCCTCAGCACGAAGAGCAAATAGGCAAACAATATGGTCAGAATGGGCGCTGGTCCGTTGGCCAAAGGCAGCCGAACGGGATCGGCGTAGGGTCTGTCGAATATTCCCAGCATCTGTCTGTCTACTGCGCTTTATGAGCCAACCAGCTTCTCCGTTGTCCAAGTTGCGTCTGCGACAAATGTTCCTAACTTTACTTGTAACTTGACTCGAAATTGTAGTCTCCAAGACTTTGCACTTATCATAAACTAATAATTGATTAGGCGTGTCGTCTCGACTAACAAGAGTCTCAAAGTCTTTGAACTTGGACCCAACCTTTTAATTCCTTAGGCGTGACCATACTGAACCCTGTTGGAAGTGCTTAGTTAACAGCTTTGAAGATTTAATTAGTATTAACAAATGCCACACATGGGCACAAAATAGAATCAACGAAATGATAACCAGTTCTGCAAGCACAGTAAATTGTCATTGGTTCGATTCATGGTTCGAACCAGCACCTTGCCTTAAAGATGGTTTTTCACATCGTTCGATACGTTAATCGGAAGGGGGACTCAGGCATCATGGGCCTAGATTCAAAGGACAACTTCGTCAGATGATTTGGGCAACCTTTTATGTGGTAACTGCGGGAAACGGCAAATGCTGCCAACAGTTTTCCAACAACTTTTCCCAGAGCTCTGCGCACTGAATAGCTAATTAGCTGGGCGCATAATGAAAAGTGCCGAATCATGATTTTTGCATAATTTTCAAAAAGCTTTTTCATGGCTTCGCTTCCTGCGGCCGCAATGCGAAGCCTTTCCAACCCCCAAAAACTTGAATGAAAGTGCTTCGCTTTTGATAAGAGTCCCCCCCCCCCCTGCGTCGCTTTTACCGGTGCACACCTCGTCCTTGGTGAAAAGCCCAAGAGAGAAATCCTTTGTGCAACGCCTCACACTGACAGTGTCCATCAGAGCAACATGGCATTATTATTATTAATAGGCATCTGGATTGGAATACGTTGTTGAATTTGGATTCGGTTGCGGACAAGCTATTGAATTTTCCGAAAATTAATTTATGACACACACCGCACATTTTCCATTTGCCCACGCTGGCAACGTGCTATGATTATTATCAGTTTTTCCCTGTACCGCTTCCAGTCCCTTTTCATATTGTGTGTACGTATTATTTTTAATCCATTAAACAAATGCCATGTTACGGGCCCGCCTGGTGTGTACGTGTGTGTGTGTGTGTGTGTGTGTGTGTGTGTGTGTGTGTGTGTGTGTGTCTGTCTGCTATCAGTAAATGGGCAAAAGGGTCTTTGATTTGGCTGCCAGCACACAATGTGCCCGGCTCTCAGAACCAGAGCCCTATTTCTGTTTCTATTCGGGGTAGAAAGTAACGCCTCCAGTGTGTATGTGTGTGTGTGTGTGTGTCTGCACTCAGAGAAAAAATGTGGAATTTTTATTAATATTTTAAGTATTATACAAATACTGAACGCGAGCAGAGGAAGACTTTTTTAAAATTAGCAAAAATGTGTATTTAAAAACCTTTAAATTATTTAAGTATAGGAAATTTCTTTATTTAAATTGGGAACTAAGTGCTTATTGTAAGACCTATCTTAATATTTATCAATCAAGTAAGGGTAGACATTTTTTTGTGCATTTCATTATTTAGAAGCACGTTTTTCTCTGAGTGCATGTGTCTGCATGCAATCAGACAATTTTGCCCTGTTCGAATGCCTCAGGCGAGACATTTGTGTTCACGCTGAGTTATCATGCATAAAGAAATTTATCTCGGGCCAAAAGCAAAAGAAACCAATTTAATGGCATCGAGTGTAATCATTAATATCTCAACAGATATACTAGAATAGACATCTGAGTCGTGCCGATCAATTCTCAGATTTTCTATTCGATTTGCTACAATTGTGTGTGGGATGGGATGCCACAGATGCATTCGAGTTGTCGCATCGCTCGCCTTGGCTTGGAGATGATGATGCCGTTGGCGATGATGATGATGATGATATTCACTGGACACACTTTCAGCATTCTCTGATTTGGCCATCAAAGTCAGTTGGCCATTGGTCCTTAAAGCTCACTCGCCGCCATTCGCACGGCTCACTTGTCTCAATGAGCCGGAGAGCTCTTAAAATAAGTACACACACACAGCACACCATCCCTTTGAAGCGTGCTCTATGTTAGCCTAAAACAAAAGCGCTAAGGCAGCAAAAAAAAAAAAGACTGACTAGCGGATATCCTGTAGCTTGGATCTTTGCTCTAGAGTAGAGCAGAGTAAAGACTGGACTTTAGTTGGGTTTGTTTTTATCAGCCGATCGGCTTCAGACTTAACATTTACTTGCGTTTCAGCTACCCGGCTTATGCACTCTCCTGGGTAGAGGGTATAGAAAGCGAACAAAGCAATTTACTGGAATTACAAGAGCGTCTCTAATTGTTAAGTAAGCATAATGTGTGCAACATATGGCCAGGAGAGCTGCTTGGACGGACGTTGACTCCGATGCTCACGCTGAATCCCTTGCTGGCTATAATGCCACCATAGCGAGGCAGGAGGGTGGGGAGGGGACTCTGCATGGGAAATGGCAGCGTATATGACAGCGACAACGAGGGGCGGTAATCGCAAATAAATTGGCAAAACGTTGGAACTGAAAAAGAATAAAGCAAATCAAAAGAGGAGCAGCAAAAATGTTGTCAGCCATAAAAAATGCTTACAAACATATTTCATTGTTCATGTGGCGAGTAAACAAACTGTGCGCCAACATGGGAGCCGGGAAACGACGGGCAGCTCAATTCAGCATTCACAATGAACGAGCGGAAAAGTAGAGCTGACTGTGGGGGGGATTGGGGACAACGTTAAATGTGCCATCCATATGGCAAACCCTTTTATTTTGCAATCCGTTCAGATCTGTTACGAATTTCAATTACTTTCTCAGAGAAACTAAAAAACGAAGTTTGAACCACGTTTACGTATATTCTGGTTCAATTTATTAGTTGCTTATAATCTGCATCAGCTTAATAGAGATTTAAATTCTTTTTGGCTTGATTGATTTTTCTCGTTTTAGATGAGCTGAGCGCGCAAATGTCACGATGAGCAACAATGAGGACAGCAATTATCCCAACTCAGCTGCAGACACAGCCCAAAGACTGAGCTCCATTGTCGTGGATCTCACCACTACTACCAGCCCAGAACAGCAGCAGAAGAAGCCACAACAACACAAACCCAACTATTACTATCATCGTTACGTAGGCCGTCCACATTGGCGATTTGCCGTGCCCATTAGCCCGTATGGCTGGTATCGCGTCCTGGTGTTCAGCCAGAACAGCGGCTACACCGTGAAGCAGGTGCTGGATAAGCTACGCCTGGCCGTGGCGCCACGGAAGTTCAGGTATTACTATCTGCATGAGGGCGGTGAGCAGGATGTGGAGCAGGATAAACGGGCCACTTTCACCTTCTATGTGGATAGCTACAAACTGGCCGCCGAGCTCCAGCTGCGCGGACATCGTCCGCCGGTCGTGGGTCTGCGCGTTAACGACAGACCGCCCATGATCGAGGTGGACGAGCCGTACAGATGGAAGCTGCGCAAGGTGATAATGTCGCGGTACGATGCGAGAAAGCGCTGCCTGAATCTGTGCCGCTTCTATGCGGACGATTACTGGCGAGGCGAGTTCTGTGCGCTGCAGCAGTTCGAGTGCCTGGAGGCAATCATTGACATTATGGAGCAGGAGCTGCCGCACCTGCGTCGCCTGCTGCTGGACAACAACCACCTGTGCCACCTGGGCGGCTTTCGTGGCGTTGAGCAGCGTCTGCCGCGGCTGCACTGCATCTCGCTGCAGCACAACGAGCTGAAGACGCTTCGACCGCTGCGCGTCTTTCAGCGCCTGCGTCTCACCGAGCTCAACGTCAAACGGAATCCCCTGCCGCGCAAATACGAGCAGCAGCTGGTGACCATGTTTCCGGATCTGCGCACTCTCAACGGCCGTTCCGTGGCCAAACGCAGCACGTCCGTAGTCACGGTCAGTGACAGCGACAGCGACAGCAGCAGCAGCAGCAGCAGCAACAGCGACAGCGATGTGGAGCTTGTCTCTGTCACCGAATGCAAGCCCATTATCATGCCCGAGCCGAGGGTCACGTACCTGGCGCCACATGCGCTGCCCATGCAGCTGGGCATCAGGAAGTTCGTGCGTCGCTATCTGAAGGCGTTCGACGGCGATAAAAGGGCCACGGATCTGCAGCGCTTCTATCAGGAGCACGTCCTGGTCTCCCTAACACTAGCCAAGGATCACGCCATGCTGGGCTCATGGTAGGTGCACACACTTTATCCAAAACAAAAACCAATTCCATGACCAAAACTTTTTTCCGTTTCACAGGACTGCGCCCTATGCTGCCTATAGTCGCCAGCTGCTGGCGTGCCGGGTCGCGGCGCTGGAGATGTTCGCCTCGTGGCCCAAAACGTTGCATTTGCCGTCAACGATGACCCTGGATCTGACGCTGGTCGAGCCCCGGATGCTGTGCGTCTCCATAACGGGCAGCTTCGAGGAGAACGGCTCACCCAACGTGCTGCGGCATTATATGCGCAGCTTTCTGATGACCAGGACCGATGTAACTGCCGACTTTCGCATAGCCAATGAGCTCATCTTTCTCAGCAGAGCTGGCCGTGGCCAGCGCCAGCCGGCGCCGCTCAATCCTGTCCAGCGTAATTTGATGTGCATGCTGTCGGCGGAGACGCGGCTGAAGTCGCGCTGGAGCAGCAAATTCCTCAAGGACACCAATTGGGACTATCAGCAGGCCTTGCTGGCATTCCAAACACTCCTCCGACGACGCCAGATACCCGAGAAGGCATTCGAGGGTGATACCAAGCCCGAGCCGAGTCCATGACATCAGCTGCGCACAATATTCCCAATGTGCCCGCAGGGAAATTGAAAATTCCACAGATTATGCTGATTACATTTTATTTGAATTTCTATTTGAATTTGAATTTGATGTGCGAGGGTATTACGTGTCCAACGACTATGTGAATCAGGCCGCGCCTTCCGTTCCTTCAATTATGATTTATGATTTCTTTGCTCAGTTTTCACAATATCATCTGGAATAATACCGTAATACCGTAGCCATACTTGTAAAATAACTGGTAAGATCATGAACAATTGTTAGTAATAAATATGTCCTGAGATCAACATACACATGTATGTATATATCTGTATATATGTTTACGATTTGTAATTTCTTTTCATCGCAATCAGTCGGAAGTACATAAATACATATGTATAACAAACCGACTGGAATTTTTGTTGCTGTGCCCCCCCGCGTAGGGTATTATAATTTTGTCACCGACCCCTGGATTTGACTGGATAATGCAGAGCCGACTCTGTGTAGCCATATCCCTCCGTGTGTCGGTCTGTTTATATGCACACTAGTCTCTCAGTTTAACAATATCTTGGCTCAAACTCGGTTTTGTCCGTCAATGTGCTACAGGTGGTATATAATTCAGTTTTAGCTAGATCGGAACACTATATCACAAGAACATAATTATAAATTGACTTAGGATAAACTTATAGCAGCTGGGGCTTAATCAAGACTCAATTTTTGTCAGCAAGCCAAAGTGATTTTATTTGGATCAATTTAACTTATCTTCTTAGATTAAAGTAGGCTATAAAAACCAAAGATTTCTTTTTGTTAATGCATTCATTTTTGCTAGTCGTCGCTTCTAAATCTGTTTGAGCAGACATGTTGGTAAGCGTATCCAAACGTCGCTATGCCTTTTGTTTATTTTTTTCCCTGCTTGTTTACCTTTTTCCCCCTTCTGCCCCTGGCAGTCCAGCGCCCCGGCAGAAGTCAAAAACTCGAACCCTCGAAATTGGGCTTTTAACTTGTCGTTAGGGTGAATTTATAAGCAGCTCTTTGCTGTTGGTCGGGCGGGCGGTTGAACGGACGGACGGACGGACGGACGGACGGACGGTCGGTCGGTCGTCAGGCATTCGTTCCAGCTTTGGCTATCGGTTGAATCCCCCCTCGTTACCCTGGTCTCAGTCTTAGCCTCAGCCTGGCCACGCTTTATTATCTGCCCCCTTTTTTTTGTTGTTGTTATATTTTGTTTGTTCTCGCTGCCCCCTTCCCCTGCCACCGTCACAGACTTCGCGACGTCGACTGCATTTCATTGAGCGTAATTCCGTTGCTAATGATTTTTGGCACACGTAGCGCTACTTTCGAAATTAATGCGCTATAAAACAACAACAACAACAACAACAAGAGGAAGAACGGGCTGCAGCGACACTGAGAAATGGGCGCTCGTTGGATAGGAAATTGCCTTGCCAGGCGTTGGTTGAGGCTGCACTGGGTGGTGTTTGGCCTGGCTGTGGGTGGGGAGTTGCGCGAATTAAATGAAACTTTCGGTTGGAATTGTTTTTCACAGCTGGACGATGTGCAGGCGGGCGGCAAGCGGTGAGGAGGAGAAGGAGGAGGTCATGTTGTGGGTAGAGAGACCAGGAAGTGCGCCACGTTTTAACTGATAAGAAACTTTGCCTCATGTGTGTTCGGTTGTGCATGCGTGTGTTTGCGGTTTCGCTTTTCCTCAGCCCTGCATAAATTTCCATATTAATTCGAACAGCCTATGGCTGATTATCAGCCTCGTCATCATCAACGCTATCATCGTCATCGTCGTCATCGTCGTCGTCATCGTTTGCGGTTTCATGTCGCACTTTTTTCGCTCGAAATGTTTCAGGAATAATCTAAATCGGCATTATTTATGCATTCAGCTCGCATTCGGCACGCAGACGCCGCATGTCGAGCACTCAAATCCCTGAAATCCCCCCCAGTTCGAAAAACTTTCAATACGGTTTCGCATTTTAATGCATCCAAATCCATATTAATTTTGATATATGCTGCTTTGAAGCGCATATGGTATGTAAAATAAAACGGGTCAATTTGATGCCCAACTTTCGTTTCAAATTCTCGTTTCATTTCTGCTTGATTGCAAATATGCAGATGTGAGCTTTAAATTTGTTCCCAATCATTTTTTCCCAGCTGCAGACAACTAAATATCTCCTCTTCTAGGCTAACTATTCATTAAGGCACAAGAAGTGAGACCCTGTCAGTGGTTATTTAAGGTTTCTCATGAAATGGGCAAAACGGCGACACATCCTAACCCATAAACGTTTTTGTTTTTCAGATATCTTAACCAAAAGCAGCAGTTATGTTCAGTTATCGGACTATCATATCATATAGCTCTAGTCCGGGGCAGACTTTTAGTACTCATAGATATATTTATCGTTTTTCTTAAGCCTTACCGCAAGGGCATTAAATGTTATTGCTTGTGTGTTTTATAGCCTTTGTCAGCATATATTAGATAGTAAAATACTTGACACCAGCATCCAAACTAAGCCACATGCAACGCGCAGTGGCATTTGGTCTCCCACGAGCCCTACAAAAAAAAATAAACCACAAAGGCAGACACATTTCTCGAATATGATGTGTAGAAACAGAACAGAGCAGAGCAGAGTCCGTTAATTAGTTACTTTAATATGAAATGATAAAAACGACAAGCCAGCCAAACGAGTAAGAATGTTCTAGTCGCTAGTATCCGACTCGAAGATACCCCTTAACTAGACATATGTACATGCACATAAACTCAAGCAGCTTAGCCCCAAACTGTGGAGAGTACTTTCTTGATTAACTCTGGTTAAAAAATACGAAATATTTTTGAGCTGTGTATACTATACAAGACTCTACATACCAAATAGAGTATCTCGAGTCTCTGAGTACGCACTCAGCTCCTTGTGCTGATCAAGCATATATATGCTCTATCAGATTGGAGTTGCTCCCGTCTGCTGTTTACAAACATTTGAACGAAACGAAGCTGCCCTATTTAAACATTTTCAAAGGGTATACTAAAATGACCCATGTCAACTTGACCGTTGTTGTTGTTGTTGTTGGTTTGTTTTTTGGGCACGAAACAAAACAATCTAAAAGGTTAAATATTGTGTCTGCCTCATTTAGTATATCGTATAATACAACTACTTCAACTAAAAAAAAACTTATCACAGCTCATTTATCAGCAACAATTAATGACTGCCTTATATGCAGGGCAGAGGATATATAATAAATATATATGTATGACATGTCATTAAGCGTCGAGTTGGGTGAGATTGGGGCAAGTGTGGATTGTACTTGGGGAAATCAAGTTTTAAACAGAATTGTGATTTAAATAGATATTTATTTAGGACTTAAAATGGGTTTTGTTCTTGTTGTTGCTGTCTTTTCACATTTCCAAAAAGTGTATGTCCACGGCATGATGATCAACATCGACGTGTGGATGCAGCTGCAGGAATTTCACATAGGCCAAGAATGTTGTCCAGCACATGCTGAAAAACGACGTGAATATCACCTGATTTCGGGCCGGGACAAAGGCAAAGTTCACCGTCTGCACGCAGGGCCAATAAATAACGCCGACCTTATAGGCATCCAGAAATTTATCGCTAACCTGCCAAAGGAGAGAGGTAGAGAAAGAGAGTTCGGTTAACATAAAGATAGTGCATTTGTGGGCGTGGCATGCGCCCTCGCACGTTATTTTAAATGCCAGCGCGGAAAATTGTAATTAAGTGCCATCGAGGCTGAAATCTTTGGGAAAAAATATATTTACGAACGGTTGTGGGTGTGAAAATGCTGCTGGTTATGTGCGTGCGTGTGTGTGTGTGTGTGAGTGTGTGTGAGTGTGTGTGTGTGTGTGTGTGTGTGTGTGTGTGTGTGTGTCATGCACTATAGCACAGGGGCGTGGCATTTTGTTAATGTTGTTAATTAAAAAGCCTTTTGGCATCGCACATTTTCACTTTTGGCCACATTCGTTGGAAAATTGCGAAAATTATATTTATGTTGGGTTGAAAAGTCAACAAAAAAAAATATTGTGGCCCAAATGGCAATTGGCGCTGGGCTACTAATTAAGCACAAAGTGGACACTTTTTATGTGCTGCAACATGTAATTTAAGTACGGCCAATACCTTAAAATGCAATTACTTTTTTTATGGGCCACACAAGTGCTGGCAGTTATGAAAAGTCAACGTGTGTGCTCTCTAATTATTATTTCTTTTAAATTTCATATGAATAGAGAGCTTAATCTTGAATAGGAACAACAATGGAGTTGTTTATGGCGCAGCCTGGCAAACAGATTCATCAGCTAGCTGCTCAGACAAAGTTTGCCAATCAGCCAGCCAGTCAGCCAGCCAGCCAGTCAGCCAGCCAGCCAGCCAGCCAGCCGGTTCGAACTCGGGCCTCCGACTCAGACTCAGACTCTGACTGTGACTCCGACTACGGCACGGAGCGGAGTCATAGATCTTGGCAACGCATGCGAGCCAAATGAGACAACGCTCGGTTGACATAAATATATGGTAAAACATTTACATTTACCAAGATAAATGGTTTCTAATGATATAGAAGTAACTTGCAGTTCGACTACGAGCACGGGCTGAGCAGTTGGGGCCGGCAAGCCAACAAATCAATGCTGACAACTCGGTACAGAGCCAGAGACACAGACAGAGACACAGACGGAGACAGCGAGACAGACAGGTGATATTTATGCACGCTTACAGATGCTGGGCGGCAGATACAGATACAGATACATAGACGGAGGCCCAGATACTGGGCCAGTCGAGTGTAACTGTCGTGAGAAAACCGACACACACAAAGCCCAAAAAACACAATTTCAAAATAAACAAGAAGAATAATTATCCGATGAATACTGCCGAATATTGAATACCCTATAAATATATATATATTTATTCAATATATATACATTTATTTCCTAATGAGATGTCTTCTTTTGTCATGTCATGAGCGTGAGCCGCAATGCAGTGGGATTTATGATAACGATAGCGATAACGATAACGATAACAGATTGAGCACTGACCAAGAAACACATTTTCATATGCAATAACAATAATAATAACAATAACCATAACGATGAAAGACACGGACAATAAAAGAGAGAGGGCAGAGGGGGCGGCGGCAGACAGTATCGGATGTTATCAACTGGAATGACTTAATGTTCGCCGTCAATTGGTCGTAAAAAAAAAGAAGAAACATGAACAACAAAAAGTGAGATCGATGGGGAGAGACGATCCACGTACCTCCTGTTTGGCCTGGGCAAACGATTGGCCCTCCATCAGGGTCATGGAGAAGAGAAAGGAACTGATGGCCATGGGATCGTATGCGGTTTGCTCGGTGATCGCCTTGCAGAGAGATGACTTAATATCTGTGCGGGGCCACATGACGCCGGCCAGTCTTATCCAAAAATATATTGTCGGTCCCATAAAGAAGAAGCCAAATAAACTGAATCTGCGAAAAGAGAGACAAAAACGGATGCCAATTATCTCTGGACACTCGCCGTGTTGGGGGCCCACCTCAGACACTTCATCCAGTCGTAAGTGCGGAATGTCCGTTTCTCGATCAGCGTCTGCTCGACGAGACAGCCAATCGGCCAGAGGGTCCCATATGATATCATGCCTCGTATGATTTTATATTTGTTTGTCAAATTTACAAAATTACGAAACATTTTCGCGCCTTTCTTGGTTCACTCTCGCGATCTTAAGTGCTTGAAAAACGCAAAACCAAACAAAAATAAATGGCCTGAAAGAGAAATTTGCGAGACGGTCAATAAATCGATGGATTGCCTGAGCTACTGCTCATATAAACGACAAACAATTGTATTGTACTTAAATCAAGGCATTGCTTATAAACTTTCATATATTATTGTACTCAATCTAAGATTTTGTGCGCTTGCATTGAGCAAGATTTAGGTTTATTTCAAGTAAAGGAATATTATCTCCGTTTATTCTCATTCCCTTGCTCAACTTTTACTGAATGTGTTTTGATTTACGCTTAGCATAAATCAAAACCAGAAAATACTTACTACTTTAAAAAAAAAAACGAGTTTATATTAAATCAAATTGTATACCTAATTATATCATAGTACTCAGTCTAAGGATTTTTGTGCTTCCATTGAGAAAAGTTTTGGCTTATTTCAAGTATTAATTTTTTTGGTAATTCATCTCCGCTTCTCACTCTCATTTCCTTGCTTAACTTTTAATGAAAGTGGTTTGATTTATGCCTAAGATTGCTCAAAACCAGAAACCACATTAAATTTTAATAAAAAACTATAAATTCCAACCCGGTTTTCCCTGATTATGGCCCGCTCTCTGTCTCTTTGATGTCTAGGTTGTTATTTACTATAGAGCTCTGTTTGTCAAATCGGATTATGTTTTAATCTTTTTCCCCTGGTTTTTACATTTTATAATTACTGTTTGTAACATTCCCGTCAGTTATTAGCACGACGCTTGCCACTTGCTGCAGTTGAGCAAAAACTCTCTTTGACATTGGCCACCTGCCGCACTTTGAGCCCGGCCCCCGCCCTCAGCTTATTTGTGTACGTAGTTAACTGCACCTTCAACATTTCCAGCTCATTTAAAATTTAAATGTAAATATAATGCAAATTAATGTTAAGGAAACATTTTGTTATGGCCTGTGCCACGGCGAAGCCTGATCAACAAAGGCAAATGAGAACGAGAACGAGAACGAGAACGAGAATGCGGCCTGTTTGGACAGTTGCTCAGCAGTTACACATTAACAGGCACGCACAGTCACACACACTCGCATACACACACACTCGCACACACCACTTGCGTCACGTCCTAGGCCAGAACAAGGATGCCAACCTGAACGGGACAGCAGCGACAACGTGTACATGTTAATTACTTGTGAAAATATGCAACAGACGGCTAACAACAACAACAACAACAACAACAACAACAAGAACAGGAGGCAGCCTGCAATTTGCCATGAGGTATACTTTTTCACACCAACTAAAATTGCACCAGCTCGTTTTGAGCAGAGGAGGACGAGAGACCCGGGCCCGGAGACCCGACCCCGAACCCGCTTGCCGGCCTGCCCTATTGTTGTGTGTGCCCTTCAAAGTGTACCTGCCCGACGGTCGGGCTGGCGTGTGTGCGGGCATACTAATTACAACAACAACGACAGCAACAAAAACAACAACAGGAGCCACCCCGCCAGTGGATTTGGCTCTTTAATCGCTTCAACAACTGTTTCTTCAACTTCCTACCCACACCCAAAACGCAGCCCGAATTTCAGTTGGAGGCCCATTTTAATTTCTTTGCCTCTGCGGCTCATTAAGCGTTCGGGCAGAGCCCAAAATGAAGAAGAAAAAAAGAACTTCAAATCACACATCGTTCATTTGCTTTCCCACTTTACGGTGGCCTGTTACTGGATTTTGTATACCCTGTAACCTGCAAAATACAGCATATATATAGTATTGTACTATATATAGCATATGTGCTGTACATTCAGAGAAATAGGTATAAATGAAGTTCGAAATACTTATTTTAAAATTTACATACTTGAAATAAGCATTTTAGAATTGAAATTTACATTTTTTGAATTAGACAATGGTTCATAAAATATAAAATATTTTTGAGAGCTAAGCAATCTTTACCTTCTAGATTTTTTTCGAATTTTTTAAAGAATTAACCCACTGTAAAAATCATGGAAGCGTAGCATTTCTTAAATTCAGAGTTGAAGTAAGGAATTTCGGAATTAAAACAAGTTATTAAGTTAAGAAATCTGATATTCCCTTCACTTTGATCTCTTAGTCTAAAATTGATGTTAACTACAGGGTATTTACTCGTCGCTTACTAAGTACTGAAGCACTCTTGTTTGTGTTTTATTGCATTGTACTTTTGATTTCGGCGTTTCGGGGACTGACTGACTGCCGTTCGTAAGTATCTTTCGCTCAAGCCTAATTGCTTTTTATGACAGTCGAGTGAATATGATAAATCTTTTCGTGTTCCCTGTTCTGCTCTGTTCTCTTGTCTGTTGTGTTGTTCCGGCTAGAAACATTATTTCGACATTTGTCGGGATAGAAACATTCTTTGCAATTAAATTTTGTGTCTTTCGTGCATTTCGGCATTCCAGTAGCGAGCACCACACGACGCATTGCCATAATACTTCGACATCTGTTACACGTTGGAACAACGACCCGCCCCTGGCACGCCCTACGCTCATTAAGCTGCGTCTCTCTGTTTGTCTGTCTGTCTGTCTGTCTGTCTGTTTGTCCCCTACCCTGTAAGACAGTCAAGTGTGTCAGCTGTGCGAGTGCCTCGATGTGTGACATTTATTTGCAAGTGGCTGCGGATTTCATTAGAGCCCTTCGAGTGGCTCACAGACCCACATGAAAGGGCTACAAGGGCCTCGCAAGTGCTTCGTCTGAGCTACCCCTTCAGCCACAGCTGCGGCACATCGTAGTGCGGCAATTGAACTTGACACTTGATACGATTCCATTCGATTGCCTCAGTTTGTGGGCAAGCCACAAGATTTTATATTATTTCTCGGTAAATTGTGGTATGCCAAACATATTCCTTTGAAGCTCTTCAAGCAAGTTCTCACGGGCCGTTGATATATGTATATCTATAGGCAACTTTATATATATTTATATATCTAAAGGTATATAGCAAAGTACACTCAGAGAAAAGCGCTGCTCTTCATTCGAGCAAGACTGCGATTCAATTCGTTCTTAAAAGCTCAAGTAATTCTTAAATAAAATGTGAATCATACTAGACGTAAAAATTAAACGTTATTGACCAAGGAAAAGTACGAAAAGTTTCCACTTAATTAGGATTATAAATTTCATCATTTTTACTTGTAGTTTATTTTTGGGATACAAATTTTTCAAGTATCTCCAAGTTTTCCGCTATCTGCGTCGATTGCCATAAACTATATACAAAATATTAGGCCATATATGTATGCATGTATATAAATTCAATTTCGGTGTCGACCATATTTTTCGAGCGCACTTTTCTACTAGCTGAATTGGATTTGGGCAACTTATTTGGCTGTCTGCTTTTACATTTTGCCTGGCGATAAATTTTACAATGCGCCCCTCAGCGACTGTGCAACAAAATCATTTTCACGCTCGCCTGCAACAAAAACTATAACAACTGCAGCAACTGCAACTGCAACGGCAACAACTGCAACTGCAACTGCAGCAGGCGTGGACGAGGCATTGCGCATAAATTAAAAGTAAAATGTTTATTTACGCTGTGTCCAGAAGGATGTATCAATGCCAGCTCGAGGGGGGAAAGGGAGGGGGACTTGCAACAACTGAACCGCCATCCAGTTTCCTGTACAACATTTGCATTTTGACGCCGTTTTACGCATGATGTGGATAAGAGATGCCCGAACCCTTCCCCCTTGACTCTCCCACTCTCTCTCTCTATGGCATGTCTGCGTTGCCGCTTATCAGCCAAATGAAATCAAAGAGCGAGAGAGCACTCGAGAGAGGGAGGAGGGGGGGGGGGCAGATAAAGGGGGCGTCGTTGGAAGTCAGAGCCTGCAGCATCTTGCAACATTTTGTTTTAATTTCGCACTCTTGAAAAGTGGCAGCCGCCACTCGAACTGGCTTTTGATGTTGCCCAGACGCTGGCAGCGACGCGACGTCGCGACGTCACCGTCAGCGTCAAAACTGTGGCAGCTGTTGTTTGGCTTCAGCAGAGGCAACCATCCAAAGCTCCATGGTCCATGCCCAGATACTAAGTGCCGCAAATACCCTGCATCTATTTATTTATCTGCGCGTTAAACTCGTTTCAATTAAAATTCACTTTAAATCTTTGGGGAGGTATTCAAGAGGTTTCCAGCCGCTACACTCAGAGAAAAAGCCAAGAACCTTGTTTTCAAGCGAATATTACAAAATGTTCTTGATTTAAGACTTTTCTTCGAGTGTATTCAAGGTGTTTTTGGGCAAAAGGTTTACACTCAGGACGTTTCCAACCTCAGCGAAAAAGCCAAGAATTTTGTTTTTAAGCAAATATTAAAAATGAGTTCTTGATTTAAGACTTTTCTTCGAGTGTATTCAAGGGGTTTTTAGGCATATCATTTAATTATTTCGATATGCTAATGGCAGTGTATTCACGTTTCGGTATTTCGTTGTTGTCTTTCTCTCTCCTTTCATGTTTTATTATTTTATTGCGCTGCGCCTTGGGGGCGCTTCGCTGGCTACCTTTGCCAACCCCCACACCACCTGCCGCTTCCGCCCCGCTCCGCCCCGCCCCGCCCCCGGCCACCATTGCTTCGCTATGGCGCGTATTTCCTGTTGGTCGTCGGGCGGCACTCGCAACATTTCATTTAATTTAATTCTTTACAGTTTGCTTTGGTTTTTTATGATTAAATTTACAGCCTATTTTGCTGCGGCAACGGCAACGGCAACGGCAACGTTTATTTTATTAAATATGATTATTGACTTTTTTCCGCTTTCAACATTTTGTTTCTCTCAATTTTTCAATTGATTTTCAATTTGATTTCGTCGTCGCCGAACTTCACAGAACATTTTAGTTGGCGTTGTTGTCGCAAGTGCCACATCAAAGGCCCAAAAAGACGACGCTAATTGCAGCCCGCGAGCATCGCTGCCTACTACAGCTACATAAGTATCTGTATCTGTATCTGTATCTGTATCTGTATCTGTAAATGTATCTGTATCTTGTGCGCGTATCTCAAGGTGTGAATTGTGATTGCATTCGCTGCGTCCGCTGTGAAGATTTCTTTGTACCTTTGCCATGCACAATATTTTTTTTCTCTTTTGCTTTTTTATTTGATTTCCAGTTGCCTTTTTCGGCTCTTGTTTATTGAACTTTGGTTGCACGATAGCAACAGCGGGGGGCCAGAAAGTGGGCTGGGGGTCAGGGGAAGGGGGCGACGCGCTAGTTTTAAACATATTGAAACATGTGTATTTGTCGACTGATGGATGCGGGCTGTTTGTTCTTTGCGCCGAACACCATGATTTGATTTATTTGTACACAACTTTATGATATTTACATGTCTGAAGGCCCGAGGAGCTCAAAGTGGAACGGGGACTGGCATTGAGCACCGCCGGGCCTTGGTTGCATGCAATCTGCGTTTTAACTGTAAATATTGGGTTCACTGAGCGTGTTACGCCTCCCAGTTGTGAGTGTGTGTGCTTGTGTGTGCTTGTGTGTCAAAAGTCAACATAAGGGTTCGGCCATGGGAATTCATATCAACATGGCAGCGGGCACCCCAAGCGTTTCCCATTTTTCTCAATTCACTTTGAAGCTATTAGCTGTATAATAATGAAGTGTAATAAATCTAGCTTGCTTTTAATCTAAAATCACGTTCAATCAAAGAAAAGATTGCAGTTGGGTTGTCTAGGTGACACAGTCATTTGGGCCACAAACAAAGAAATCGCTGGTTCAAATCCGCGACTAGTGTGTATTTTTTAACTGAAGGTTATATTAGTCATACTAATAATTCTTACAGATAAATCACAGATTTACTTTTGCTAAAGTCTTATTCCGAATGACTGAATGACTGCTGCATTTTATACACTAAAAGAGATGTTGCTGGTTCGAATTGTTTTCTATACTAAGCTAAAGACCATACGGAAATTATGGTATTTATTTATGATAGTTTCTCATACTAATAATAGTAACAGATAAATGACAGATGAAGTTGCTGGTTCGAATTGTTGGCTATACTTAGGTTTAAGCTAAAGACAATACGAAATTTATGGAATTTACTTATGCAAGCTTCTTTCTGCTTGACGTAAAAATAACAAAGTGCATTGTCCCTTGACGTTCATTCATTAACAGGACTCTCACCTAAATTATTTCAATCAAGTGCCGCCTTCTTTTTAGAATGCACTCAATCAAGTGCAATTAATGGAAGGAGCACAAATTTGTTGGCCAGGCGGGGTTCCGTGCTTATCTAATGCTGTTCATCTGCAGCCTGTTCTTTTTAGTGGGTTTTTCTGTGGGCCTCCTGCCGCTTAATGCTCTTAGTTTGGTCGGGCTGCCTGCCATGCTCGATTATCATTATCAATGCATGCCCCGTCATAATTAATAAGACTCACCCTCGCCCAAAGGCAGCAGCACGCAAGACTGCAATCAGTTGCCATTGTGCCAGGCAACGACGGCCTTATCAACAGACCCAACCCGAGACCAATAAACCAGCTGCTGTTCCTGTTTTCTGACCCATTTGGCTCTCCCGCTCGCTAGCGCGGTGTTTGCTTAGGAGCTCCTGGCCAATTAAGGTCTTCCTGTTGCGCAAAATATCGTAAACAGTTCTTGTGTTATTTTTTATTATTTTTTGTCTTCTCTTTTTTAACCCTCGCCCCGATGGCATGTGTGATAATATTTTTTTGTCTGTCCTTAGCTAACCACCTACTCGTGATATGTATTTTCCCAATGCCCAGGCCCCTTGCCCAGAAATGAAAACATCACACACGCTCAATTTCAAGTGTCGAAACGCCCGACAGCTGTGATAACACAAGGGACATGGAAATGGTTCGCCCTTCTCTGCGCCCGCCGGGCGCAACTTTGGCTAAAGTTTTAAAATAACACCAGGGAGATAGCGAGAGAGAGAGAGAGAGAGGGAGAGAAAGAAGGGGCCCAACATTTTATGAAATAATTTTCGCATTAAAAACAAAAGCAAATCCTAAAGGAAACCCTGCAAAGTAGTTGGCAGCATGTGTTGCCAACTAAAATATTGCAATTGCGCTTGATTTTCGCTTCTTTTATTATAATTGCTTTGGCTGGGCTTCTGTTATTCTCCTTTGACTGTGTCTTAAATGATGTGCCAGGGCCAGGGCGGAGGACAAACGGAAACGTTGCCCAAAACAAGAGAATCCAATTTCGTTAGAATTTGATTGTCAACCCGAATAACGAGGCGACAGACAGACAGACAGACAGACAGACATACATAAAAGCGACAGGCGGGCAGGCAGACAGTTTGTCAGGGACAGCAGGCCGACAAAAGCGAATACATTGAGTTTTAGAAACAAAGAAATATACGAGAGCTGTTGCCACATACATACATATGTACATACACAACTTGCATTGTGCTATTCCAGAATTCTCGGTACGAGGCACAAGTGTCAAAAGCAGCACATGACAGTTTTTGGCGGCACTCACAGCTACACAAAATATTCAAGTGCCTTATAGATCCTATATACATAAAGATATGTATATGTATATATTTTTATTTGCAACCCAAAAATTTAGTTTTGTTAGTTTTGACATTAAGCGGGAACAGGCCCAAACGACGGTTAAGCCTAATTGACGTTTTGTGTGTGGCCGCAGTCACGGCCCAGAACGGATTTCGGTGCTTAAACTTTGTCTGGCATGGACATTAGAATTGGCATGCATTCTGCATTTGATGAGGATGCGCTAAGTGGGGCGAGTAACTAACGCATATCGAACTTAAAAAGCGTCTAGTAAATTTATTTAAATTAAGTTTTAAACTTATAACAAGAGGTCAGTAGTCAAATGTAGTGCTTATAAAAGATGGTCGATTGCTTACAAGGAACGCTATAAAAATAGGCACGAGGTTTAGCAGCAGGTTTGGAAGGAGGTTTTTATATACCCAGTTCATTCGGTTCTTATACAACGGACGCTTTATAATAGGCACGAGGTTTAGTAGCAGGTTTAGAAGGAGGTTTAGAAGGAGGTTTTTATATACCCAGTTCATTCGGTTCTTTCGCTCCATAAAAGGTGGCCGATTGCTTACAACGGCACGAGGCTTAGCTGCAGGTTTATAAGGAAGTTATCATGTACTCAATTCATTCGGTTCTTTTGCCATATAAAAGGTGGTCGAATGCTTACAAGGGATGCTTTATAATAGACACGAGGCTTAGCAGCAGGTTTACAAGGAGGTTGTCATATACCCAGTTCATTGGGTACTTTTGATCTATCTATTGTTTGGAGTTCCCAAACTGTACTCCAACGTGATTGACATGATTGATTATAAAAGGGGGTCGATTGCTTACAAGGGCGCTATAAAAATAGGCACGAGGCTTAGCAGCAGGTTTGGAAGGAGGTTTTTATATACCCAGTTCATTCGGTTCTTTCGCTCTATAAAAGGTGGTCGAATGCTTACAAGGAATGCTTTATAATAGGCACGAGGCTTAGCAGCAGGTTTACAAGGAGGTTGTCATATACCCAGTTCAATGAATACTTTTGATCTATCTATTGTTTGGAGTTCCCAAACTGTACTTCCCCGTGATTGACATGATTGATTATAAAAGGCGGTCGATTGCTTACAAGGGACGCTTTATATTAGGGATGAGGCTTAGCAGCAGGTTTACAAGGAGGTTGTCATGTACCCTGCTCATTAGGTTATTTTGTTTTATCAATTGTTTAGAATTCCCAAACGGAACTCCGCCGTGATTGACATGGAACATTTATTTTTACTGGAACACCAGCACCATCAATTATCAATGCATAGTATGTTAGGTAGTTCGACAATGCCACAAAAAGTGGATGGTTCCAATCGCTTCATCAGTTACAGGTCTCGGCCATGCGAGTCTCTGTCGGGTTGCACATGTGTGTGTTGCGCCCACGATAGTTGGAAGCCCCGTGGGGTTACATTGAACCCAGTGGAAAAATAAAAAGCTGTGCCCAAATTTAGACCCCGGTTCACTGCACTGCGCCACAACGAGCGCTTGTTGTTGTCGTCTAGAGCGAAAAAAAAATACAAAATAAATAAAATGCCAGCACAACTGTCAATTATGGACGTAGTGCTGGGCCATCGCACACACAAGTACAATAAACAAATATACAAGCGCAAAGTAGATATACTATGTATATATATTATATATATATATATATAAAAGAGTAAACAGCAGCAATTGAATTTGTTGATGCCGTCGCTGGCTGCCTGCTTCGCTGCTCGGATTGATGGCATTGATGGCGGCGGCGGCGTAGGACGCGGACGCGGACGCGGACTCGAACTTGCGACGGGAACTCCGCTGCCCCTCCGCCGCCGCCTATTGACACATGCCACATACGAAAATGCAACGTCAAAGTCATTTGTCACGCGCCGGCTACAACGAACGGTATCAATGAGCGAACAATGAACCAGGCGGCGGGCAAATAAACACCCCACCACATCCCGCCGCCTACCACATGCCGGCCCAAACTCGAACTCGAACTCGAGCCGCGAGCCGCGAGCCGCGAGCGAATCGAACCACACAGCGCACAGAAATAAATGTTGAGCACACACTAAATCAACAATTATGTTGAAGATAAGCAAACGTTGGAACGAGTGAATCGGAACCAATGCGAACCAATGCGAACGAACCATTCGAAATGTCAGTTGAGCGGACCTCAAACGAACTTCCGCAATTATTTACAATCGCTCGCATATCCCATTAAATTCAACAGCCGACGAGCCAACAATTTCTATGCCTCGACCCCTTTTTTATAGCGTTTCGTTTTTCTTTATCAGTGTTGCCCGCTCGTGGCCGGGTTCGATGGATCTGCCCGAATTTAGTTGCCAGTAGCCCAGACACAAAGGAAAAAGGGGTGCAGACCGCTTAAAGGGCAGCTTCCCTTCCCCCTCTCGCCTGAAACTATGCTGGAAACCCCTGACGCGGTACCCCTGACGCAGCGGGTTCGAACCCTGTCAGCTCGTAATTTCATGCACTTAAACTCGCATTATATTTATTTTTTAATTTTTTTTTTTTTGCTCTGTTCTGTTAATTTTCTTGTTTGTCTGATTTAGTTTTTTTTCTCTCCTTTTTTTTTGTTATTTTTGGTACGTCATCGTTTACTAGGGAAACCTTAGGCGCTCTTCATTTATTTTTCAATTTTGTTTATTACTTTTTTTCTTGATACAATTTGAGGTGTAGTCATTATCATTTGGACGCTCTTCTGCGTGCCGAGTCCGTAATTACATTTATGGCTTGTGTACAGCAGAGCCAGTATACCCCCGGGGGCTGGGGCTGGGTCTGGGTCTGTGTCTGGGTCTGGAGCCGGGGCTGGGACTGCGTGCCGTGTGTTAAATTATATGGCCAGTCATTGCATTTATGAGCGCAGTTACATGAGCTTGTTCTTTTTTTTTTTTTTTCTTTTGTTTAGTTGTTGTTGAGGGTCGCTTATTACAAGCAGCTTATCAAGAGCTTTAGTTTTGCGGCAGTGATTAAAAAGTAGGGCAATTCGAGCCCATACAATTCTTTATTTATTCGAAGTCTCCCAAATAAGCACTGGCTATTGAGAGATTCGAACCCCCTTTTCTTCTCAGCTAACGAGGGAACATTCATTTAATATTGGATTCCTGTAGGAGCTTTCAGATTATAGCTAAATGTGACTCATTCATTCACAAAGCATTCAAATATTCTCAACTGTTGTCGTAAGTATTCGAGATTGTGGCAGCTTAACCTCGTTTCAAAAGCATTTCAGGCAGCGCAAGAATTACATGAAAAGTGGCAAGAGGCGAGCGGCAAGTGGCAAGAAGCAAGTGGCAAGAAGCAAGTGGCAAGTGGCAAGCCAAATGCAAAATCAAAGGAAAGAAAATTAACATGAAGTGAATTTCGAAAGGCGGTCTCAGTGCAGATAAGTACATAGAAACAGAAAGGCAGAGAGACGGACGGACGGACGGACGGACGGACGGACGGACTGATGGCAAACGTAAAATTTGGCAAGCATTCGGAATAGCAGAGCACGTGCTTATAGCGCAAAAAAATGTGGAAACTTTTATTTCCTAAGAGACCCGCTGAGACAGCCAGTCGACATGGACGTGACGGACAGCGAGAGGGGAGCGGACGTGGCGGCGGGCCAAGGCGAACAGTGGGGGGAACGAACGTCAACGTAATCATGAGGCAATTTCTTCTTACTCGGCAACTGGCAACTGCAATTTGTAGTCAACGTTCTCTTAGACAGCCTCAGCCTCAGCCTCCGCCTCAGCCTCAGCCTCCGCCCGGCAGGGACTTAAGAAATGGGACAGCTGAGTTTGACTGCTGTTTTTTGACCCACTCAAAAACACACACACAGAGAGAGACTCCCGCAGAGTGTGTGTGCTTGTCGCAGCTACTTAAGCAGAATTAATCTTTTTTGGCAAATAAATCATGTGGCACGCTGTTTCCGTTCCGTTTGCCTTGCTGTATGCGCAATTTGAATAAAAAATGCCAACTCGCAACAGCGTAACCGACTAGCAGATACCCCCCCCCTTAATTACTTTATTTAAGACTAAATGTGGCCTTAGTTTAGATGGCAAATTCGTAATGAGATCAAAGCTTGACAAAGTAAGACAATTTTGATATTTAGTAGAAGGCTCAGGCATAGCTTTGAAGACTTTTCATGTTAAACATCCTTTAAATCGTTTTGAATATTGCGCCTTGAAACTCACAATCGATTACATGATTTAATACAATATATAAAAGTATAAGAATTCAGTCGTCGGTCTGCCCTGTTTAATGTAATTGCAATAATATTCAAATACAGGGTATAATAATCGCATATTTAGCATTTTGAGATCAAGCTTAGTTCATATATTTATATACATATATAGATGCATATGCCACTCCCAATTCACATTAAATCAGTGTTATGTTTATTAAATTTATTACACACACACACACACACGCACACACACACAGACTCATCGTATATTTCTTGGCGTCTCTTGCATTGTTTTATATTTGAAATAAATAATGCTTTGAGCTGTGGAAGCGGGTCGATTAATATAAATCAACGCCCGTCTGTGTCATCCCACTCGCTGGGCCAGTGCTGCGGGGACGGGGTGTGCGCGTGGTGCCGCGTGCGGGGGAAGAGGGAGAGGGGGGGACTGAGGTGGCTCAACTTTTCCTTTGTGGCTTTAATGAAAGTAATTTATTAAGTAATTTCTAAGCTTTTAGTCGTGACGCTTGTTGTTGAGCGTTTAATTAATTGGTTTTCTTATTAAACGCCAGCCAAAATGAATTATGCATGAGGTAGCGCTCGATGGAATATTGGATGAATCGGGATTGTGTAACCTTTGGCTCGCTCCTAAAACCCAACCAGCTACAAAGGCGAGAAAAACCCGCATTACTAGAATAAAGTATAGGGGTGACGACTGTAAATGTTAATGCAATGTTACGGAATACCAGATTAATAAATATTTCGCATTAAGCAATTACAATTATAGTTATTATATTTAATGCAAATTTATGGCGTAGGTGGATTAGTTTGAACTTGTTTGAAGGTTTCCATTCGATTCGTTTTTTAGCGCCGCTTTTAGCCATGATTCAATGCATGGGCACTGGAAAACGTGCTCTTTTTTAGTCAGCCCGAAGATAGTTTCAGAGTCTTTGGACAACGGCTGTCGTTGTCGTTGTCGTTGTCGAATGTTGTCGGGGCTTGTGAATGTTGTCGCCGTAGCTGTTACGCGAGAGTCTTGTCTTGTAAATGACTAAGCGGCGCTCCAAAGAGACCCAGTTACAGCTGTGCGTCTGTCTGGCTGTCTGTCTGTCTGTCTGTGTGTAATACGAGTAACTGCAACACTCTGAGAAAACAGACGTTAAGAGATCTAAAATAAAAGAAACAGATTTCCATCCGGAATAACTCGCAGTGCGGCCTTAAATATACAGAGAGAAGGTCTCCTGTGTGTCCTTTGCGAAGCTTTAACTCGTTGAGAATTACAAGCGTCAAGGAAAGAAAAGAAAGCCTAGGGTATGTACCTAAAAAGTAGGACAGCAATGAAAAGAACTGGAAGACTAGAATCAAGCTTAAATCGTGCTTAATTGAAGCACAGCATGACTTAAAATAGAACTTGATTTGAGTTGGGACAAGTTCTTGAAATAAGATTTGCGCTGTAAGGTTAGCTTATGTTGACCTCGCTTGGATTTTGACAACGTTTGCACTTGCTAGTTTCTCTAAGTGTATTTCGTTGCAAATGCTGCGAACGGATATGCACAAGATGCGAAACGTGCTTTCCCAATAACGTCAGACAGACAATGACAAAATAAAGCCAAGAAACGATGCGAACCAACTTGGTTGCATTTATTTCACTTGTTGTTGTTGTTTTTGTTGTTGTTGTTTTGGCCTGTGCTAAAAACTGCAGCCAAAAAGTAAATAAAAATATTTAAAGAAAACTGTCAAGATTTGCATTTATCGCTGTTGCACCTAAGAAAATGCGCATGCGATAAAGTTTCTGTTGTCGTCTCGTCGGTATCTGGTATCTAGTAGCTGGTATCTCACAAATGCAAATACAGATACAGATACAAAAACACGTGCGTATATATATATGTACATATATGTATATAGATATGCATGTCTGGCACTTGCATAATTTGCATATCGTGCAAATGTGGGGTTTTGAAAAAAGAAGAAGAACCGAAACGCTTATCTAAACATAATAATTAAAAAGCAAACTCGAATTCTCTGCTGACGATTGGTCGTTGTTTCCGTTCAAATTGCATAAAAATAATTATGCGTTTGGAGATTTTAATTGACACACCGCAGAAAGGCATCAAATACCAAATTTATATTGGCGAAATTCTGCGAACTTTTCATGATTGGGTTCGGTTTATTTGGGTTTTTTGGTTTTTACCATTTGGTGTTGGTTTTTTGGATATACATATGTATTTGTATTTGTATTCGGCATTTGTTGTGTATTAATTTAATTAGTTGGCGTTTTGTGGTTTCAGCTGCCCGGCTCCGAAGCGACCGACTCCCGCATCGGAACAATCGGATTAAATAGAAATGTGGGTTTTTTTTTCTGGTGCTTTTGCGGATAGCAAAAATGTTGCAACACACGAATACGGGCTTTTATTTATTTTATTTCTTTTTAAATATTTGCTTTTTGTCGGCTTTGTGTAATTTTGCCATATGCTAAATAAATTAAAATCGCAATTTATTGTCGAGATATTGTGTGTGCGTGCGCGTGTGTGTGAATGTGATAAATACATTTACATTTACTGCGAGCCAAAAAAAAAAAAAAAACACAAAGAGTTAAATAACATTTAAATTGAAATTCTGATATTTATGCAACTAAAATTTATGACAAGTTTATTGAACTTTCAATCCCAAACCGTTTAAACAGCCGATTACATTTCATATTCGATGTGCGCCAAAAAAAAAACAAAAACAAAAAAACAAAGGGGAAAAAGAGTGAAATAATTAAATTATAAATCTGAATGTGCATACATTAGGTTTATTAAATCAACTTTTTGCTGCATTTCGACATTATCGGCAAAATACACTGAGAGAAATCATGTTAACTGCAAACGAGAATTTCTAGTTATTTCCTCATTTGGTTGCAGTTTGAGCGGATACGTTTCTTTTTTCCTCAATGCCTCCAATCCTGCATTAACACACGCACACACAAAAAACAAATGTATGCCATTAGCAACTATGCATATAATGGCCTCTACACACACACACACACACACACACACACACACACTCACACTCACACACAATCATTTCTATGGCAATAAATCCATCTTCATATACGGTTTACAATTCAATTTAAATGTAATTTCCCCTTTGCGAAATTGCAAAATTTCAACAGAATTTTGGCTAGGGTTGAGGTGTCAGTCCGTCAGTCAGTCCGTCAGTCAGTCAGTCAGTCAGTCAATCAGTCAGTCAGTCAGTCAGTCCGTCAGTCAGTCACACAGATAGTCAAATGTCGCAGACACGCCTCATGCCAGCAGCAGGCATGTAAATAATAGTGTACATCATAATTTTTCATTTGGCACGGTAGAAAATCGTTTTACACTTTCGACATAAATTGACGAAATAAATCATGTTGGCAACACGTGATTGGGGATTCAGGGCGGGGTGGCAACGCCGCACCTGAGTGCGCACGGCCGGAAAACGAGCACGAGAAATTGCAGAAAAAAAACCTTGTGTGTGTGTAGCTAGCCAAACGTAAGGGATAGCTAGCATGCAGAGCACACACTTTTCGTATACCCTAACATTATCTATAAACATTTAAGAACATGAATGTAATCCTAATAGCCAACGAATCGTTTCTCAAGTATTATTCAGGGAAGTTGTTATTAAAATATGTTATTACTTAATATTAACTAATTTTCATTTATTTTATAGATAGAGAGCAAACACGCTTCGTTGCAGCACATTTGTGTCTTACTTAATAATTGATGTGCTGTGCATTGTATTTTCATTTCGCGTTTATTATTTCGGACGCACAATGCGGCGTATGCGCAATGTTTGTGCATTTTTGCTTAACGTGTGCTTAAAATATTTTAGCCGTTGCGTAAAAGAACACAATTCTGTTTAATATTTATAATTTCATTAAATGTCCGTCCGTCCGTCTCACTGTCTACTCTAGCATTTTTGCGATGTCGGCTCTTGGCCATTTAGGGGCATTGTCAATTATATACGTTTTCATAAAAGGCCACGACCGGGTCGGATCGTCTGATTGAATTGTGGCCTCCGATATGAGCATGTACATATAACAGATAAATGTGATGAATGTGATATTCAATTTCATTAGCAATTACAAAATTGCATTTTAAGTGTAATTCATTTTTGATGTTCGACTGATGCATGAACTGATTATTGAATTGTGGCGCTTTGTCTCCCACTGGAACGGGGGGTATTAAATGCGCATTAGGCGCCCTCTTGGCACCCCACCGGGCAGCCTGGGCATTTGCGCTGTCCGCTCCTCCCCTGGCTGGCCGGGGGGCAGACACTTATCGACCACATTAGCCTAATGATTTCGTCAAGTTTCTCAGTTCCATTGTCAGCACTTAAATGCAGGCTTCATTTGGTTAATTGCATGGCAAACGTTGTCATGATTAATGTTCATGCTAATGTGACTGCCCTTTGGGGCCTACACACGGCAACTTCTGGCAGTCGAATATATTCGTGTATAGATCCCGAAATTAAAACCTGTTTCTAATTCATTTGATTTTGTTTTGTTTTTTTGTGCCTTTGAGCTGTTTTGTAATTTGATTCGCCGTTCGCAAAGTCAATTTCATTAATTGGAATTGTGCATTGAGCTGTTGAAAATTGATAGGCTGATTCAGGTAATCAATTTCACATCATTCAATTAATCTAGCATAATTAAAGTGTAGCCCGGGCCGAGCTATATTTCCTGTCTCAAATTGACATTCTATTGTAACTGGACCCTAGCTGAACATGCCATTCGAAATTCTAGCATGTTTGGCCTAAAATTTATGCCGTGCTGTTCATTACATCTCAAGTAGATTTTGTGCTGAAATGTTCTTCAATTAAGCACAAATCATTATTGATTTCCAAACTGTCCCAAACTAAGAATTAAGAATCAAATAATTGTTGCAAAAAGTCGAGAGTAAAACATGCTTTATAGAATTTCTCAATCAATCTAGTCTTTTATATCAAGTGCCTTGGACTGTCTTGCTCTTGGCTAAATTAAATTAAGTCTTGTGTTGGGAAGTTTTGGAATTTAATAAAAATACTTGAAACAAGATTTTCATTTACATTGGGCCTAAGGTACTTTTCTCAAATGCTCGATTAAATCTCTCGCATTTTTCTTCAACTATTTCCAGTCCAAGCATGTTCCAAGGATGTTGAAACGTTCGCTGAGGCTGGGCGAGATTAACGGAAGGCGTTTCGCTACCAACGATTGCCATTGCCGCCCATTTGGGCCGTAAGTGGAGCAAGGCTTCTCTCGTTTCGCAATCTTGGCACGCCAACTCTTACCCACTACCCCCCGCACCAGCTCCGCTCTCCCCGCTGGCAATCGTCAATTGCCCATTTGCATGACCCACTTGCGCTGAGAATTATAAAGCAAAAGGCGTGCTTATGTATGCATAAACCCGAACAGTTGCCGCCTTAGCACCGAGCAGCGAGCAGCGAGCACCTCGAGGGGCTGTCTCTATCGGGGCATTACGTATACGCCGCCTTGGCTGCCTCACATGCCACAGCACTGACGCTGACGCTGACGCTGACGTTAACTTGGACGTTAACGTTGACGTTGCGATTGTCGCCTCTATTTATAGACGCCTTTTAATGAGCAAACTACTTCCGACAGACGCACATTTGAACTTTAAAAAACACAACTACACACACACACACACACACACACACACACACACACACACACACACACACACACACACACACACTAGAGTTATAAATAATCAGCTGGCAATTAGCAATTGCAACTCACATGCCAAGGCCTATGAAACACAATCGACAAATAATATTTGACTAGCAATTAACAATTTGACGCTTGGCTTTCGCAATTGGCTTGATTATGCAATCCTTGAATATATGTTTATTGGGGCTTAAGTATTTACCCAATTAATACAGTTGGAACTTGCTGAAAATGTTTTGCGCTAATTTGCGCAAATTCGCGACGCGTTTAGGCCAAATAAAAACGAAAAACTAATTTGCAAAGCTCGCAAACTCTGCATCCCAATGTCAATGACAGCGCACGAGGCGCACAAGAACTGCACAAATCAGAAAGCTTTCAGAGATGTGAAAACCCGTCGCTCTCCCGTCGCCAACACAATCATTAGGATCATGATTCAATGTTACCTGATGGCTCTCTGCAGTTGTGTGTGGGTGTGTGTGTGTGTGTGTGTGTGTGTGTGTGTTGTATCTGTGTGGCATTGCAAAAAGTATCTTTGTAGCTGGCAATCAGTAATATGCATTGTCAGCTGCTTTTATACTCTTCATAAAGTATGTACTCCTGCTATCGCTGCTTTTAGCATGAATGACCACATATTTTCTTCCTCATATATTGACCCTAGCTATAATGAGCTTGACTATGCTACCCATATATCTTAGCATAGGTTTTCTATAGGCACAATCGAAGCAACATGTGCCACATGTCGAAAAGGGCATTTAATCTTCGGCTTGCCAGTGATAGAAGTTCCTTCTTTTCTATCCATTTTCCTTTATTTGTTTATTTGTTTTGCTGCACTTTTTGCGCAATTTTCTGGCAACGCTTTTTTCTTTTTCATTCATTGCATTTGGCAAGCAACTGCCAATAAGTTGGCCATAGGCTATTGGCCATAGCTTATAGTCTGGGCTTCTTCTTCGCTTCTACATAGCATTTAATTGCACGTTTTGGCCAGCAACAACCGCAGCTACAACTACAGCGACAACCACAACAACAACAACATGCAACAATGGGCATGCTAAACATAAAGTAACTAACTGAAGGCAAGTTTTTGCGGCTTTGGTTTTGGCTCCTCGTCGACTTTTGGCCAGCTTTGAGAGAATGTTTATACTATAGAAAACCTGAAGCCTGCTTTTGGATCAACTAAGCGAAGCCGACTATAATGAGTTTGTGATGTGGTTATGCCAAGCATGAATGCATATATATGTTTATCTATATATATATATATATAACTATATTTCCTGACTGATTGACTGATTGACTGACTGATGGTGAACGCAAAGCTTAAGCCGTAAGCTTCAAGCGATGCATTTTTCGTATTTTACTTTGATATTGTGACTAAATTTCACGCGCAAGTGTGGAAAATGAGTGGAACACGATTGACATGTCATTTCGTATACATCGGCATTAAATTTAGAATAGTAAACGAATTTGATCTGGTAATACTGCTATACTTTTCATTATGAAATTTCAAATTTTAAAACGTCACAAATGGGAATAACAGTAAATAGGAAAAATATATCTAAAGCAACATATTTAATAATATTACGATCCGTGGTTATTGCCAAGAACAGTTTGTGGATTGTTGTTGTTGCTTTTCTCGGGATCTATATCTAGTAAATACTCTTGTGTTTGAGCTCTACCTTTGTTTATTTGATTGTTTCTCTATTTTGGTAATTTTTCGCTCTTTTCGCGTTTGTATTGTTGTTGTTTTTTGTTGGCATACTTGTAGATACTATTTACTTGGCTGACCTTTAGTCTTAATTTGGTTTGCCCTTTTGGGGCGACCTGTGTTGCCCGTTGCAGTTGTTGTTGGTGTTGTCCCTGGTCGCTTGGCAGCTTATTTGCGGCATTTTCTCGGTTTCTCTTAGCGCTAACGCTCAAATTGGCCAAAAAGTGGCCCTCCTCCCCCCTGGCCGGCAACAAGCAACCGATTTCGAGCATGCTAATTAGCTGGTTCGCAAAGCTTTTGCCTTTATTTCCCATGCGTCCATTATAATAATATTTCGCTGTATGTTTTCGCCAGGTTTAATTAATGATTTGCTAAGCTGCCGACTCGCTCGCTTGTCTCACACACAGGCGGCTGGCAACGTGGGTTAATTGTGTGTCAGGGGCATTAGGAATTTCTAGCGAGCATTCGCCCAGCACCGCCCCACCCCGCCCCGCCCAGACCAGAGCAGCGTCCCCTTGCCGACCAGCCAATGGCCATGTCCAATTGTGGTCATGCTGCTGCTGCTGCTGCTGCTGCTTCTTCTTCTGCTGCCTGCTGTTGATGTGGCCCGCATATGTTGCCAACACGTGGCGGGAGCCGCAACAACAACAACAACAACAACAATGCGGCGCTTTGTTGGCTGCCCATTGCGCGTCCGTTGCGAATCGGATTGTTGCTGTTGCCAGGGGCTAGGAAGGAGGGGAGATAGCCCCCATTGAGCTCCCATGTTGCACATTGGACGCTTGTTTCTTGCTGTTTTTGCTTTCAGTTCCGCTGCATCGAGTCGTTGCGCACACAAGCACACACACACACTCGCGAAACTTGTGCACGCATTTGCAATATTTATTACATCCCCGCAGTATTTGATATAATTTGCATACCCTAACATTGAGTACATATCGTTTCAGCCACTCAGCTTGTATATACTGTATATACACTCAGAGAAATACGCAGTTATTTCCGTTCATTATCGATTTCGATCAACGATAACTTTCCACCTTTGCATGAAATCGATAGAAATCGATATCAAAACTTTAATACTCAAATTGAATGCAATTATAATTTGCATTTATTTCTTTTGGCAAGCGTATTTGCGCTTCGTTCAATCGAATTTGAAATTAGTTTTTATTTTTTATTCTCTATGCAATGTTCCCAACTTCCATGTGCATTTGCATGTGACCGATTGAGGTTTATGAATATAAATTGTTTGTTAATTAAATGCAACATCAGCAACATGAGCAGCAGCAACAACAACAGCAGCAACAACAACAACAGCAATAATAATATTGTTGAATGATTGTCTGCGCTTTAATACCGGAAATTGATTAAAAGCTCATTTCATTTGCTTGCCATTCGTTTATGTTGTTATTGTTGTTGTTGTTGCTTTGGCCCCTACTCGCTGTCATAATTTGCCATTTGAAATGATTATGGGCCTAATGCAAACACACACACACACGCAGACGCTGTATAATTGGAATTTCAGTTGCATTCGTTGCCTGTTGTAAAGGAAATGTCTCTAACATGGATATGCATTGTTATTGCTATTTACTATTCTCAGCATTGTTGCTGCTGCTGTTGTTGTTGTTGTTGTAATTGACTCGGGTGTTAGTTTGGCTTGTTAATAACAAATCCGGGCATAGCATAACAACTAACTAGCACACAATTGGCTTTCATCCAATTACTTGGGCTTAAGCATGCGAATGCCTCGACTAATCGCAAAGAGCTCTAAATCTGGGCTATTGTGTTGTTGGCTTTGTTATTAAATTGAGAGATGCCCGAGAGCTATTTATGGCAGCCTGAACGCATGTGACTCGTTGCTTGTTTGTCTCCAAAAACATGGGTCATGTCATATAACTAACTTGAACTTCAAACTGGCTGTCAAGCTGGCCAACATGCCGCTGCCTCAGCCAGCCTAATGTCTGCCCACAATTAGCGTCTGTTACAATTTTCCTCATCTTTCTCGTTGCTGTTTGCCATCATTTTATTGGCAATTTCAGACGGCGAGAAAGTTGGCCAACTCTGGCGCCGGCTCTGGGCTCTGGCTACGACTCCGGCTCCGGCTCCAGGTCCAACTTGTACCCGTGTCTGGCTGTTTGGCTCTCCTGCACTTGCACGAATTTACGTTGCGATTTTTATTTCCTGTAATTTTTACGATATTACTTATTTTTATGCACCGCACGACGCACGACGCACCACCGCAGTGGGGTTTGGGTGGCGCGTGGGTCAACGGGGGCTGCGCTTAGCTTTCGTTTTGCATTTTTATGGCCTTTTGTTGTTGAAGTACCACATTATTGGTTTTTCAAAAAATGCGAGCTGCCTCGTAAAAGAAATTAAAATAAAAGCTGTATAACCGGGGGGCTGCCCCAGAACGCGGCAGAACGCCCGACTTTAAAGTCGCCCCACAGAGTCAGCTTAAGCCAAAGCGATAAAAAGAAGGAAAAATAAAACACAAAATTAGAAAATAGTAAATAGAAAATAGAAAATAGAAACAAACATGAAATGTACATTCAGTTGGAATTGAAGCGCATGTGTGGCTTATTTTCATTGTTGTTATTACGTATTGTTTTTACAGTTGGTTGGCTTATTTATTCGTTGGCATTTGTTACTATTTAATTTCAATATTTATGCAGCTTGTCTGGCGTGACTACGCCGCATTATAATTACCCGCACACACTCGCACACTCGCCCAAGACCCGCACACCACAAGCGAGCCCAATCCAAAGGCCAAAACATCTCCAGCACATATTTCCATTTAATAGCTGCGAATCGACTCAATATTTTGTTATGCCCAAGGCGCTTGCTGTAATGTCTACGCCAGTTACTATCTGGTTAATAATATATGCTAAATGCTAAATGGTAAATGGTATATGGTATATGGTATATGGTTTATGGGGGCATGCAACGAGCCGTACGTGCGACCTCGTTATGGAGTTTCTGTTTGCTTCTCTTATTGAAAGACCAAACATAATCGTAATCTATTGTGCTTGAACACAATTTTGTTGGCAAATAAACTAAAAATGTTGTGTAAGTTTAACCAAGCGCGCACATATCGAAATTCTTCATTGAAGACGCAAATTTCTAAATACGAGTCAAATAAAAGAACGACTCACAGTTGTAAATCAAAGAAATATCTTTTAAAGTTGTCTTTCTACGTTTAACGCTTATTTTAAGAGTACAAATTCTTAAAATAAGTATTTTGACTTCAACCAAAGCACGTTTTCTCTTTTTTTCATACTTACATTAAGTCTTATTCCACTTTCCACATTTCTTAAAAATTTTTTGTGAATGTCACATTTTTTACTAATGTGAAAAATGTGACCTGTACGTTATCCCATAAGAAAACACATTTTTCACATTTGCCAAAGATGTGACATTTTCAAAAAATGTTGGTATGCGTATAAAGTTTGTTTAAAGAAGCGACAACGGACACTTGCCAATGGAACCGCAAAATGTGAAGTTCGAAAATGTAACATTTTTTTAACATAGTGGAATTAGGCTATTACTTACAAAAACAAGTAAATGTAAAAGGTATTGAAGAGCAGCCCACACACCATCATCAACCTACATTAAATATCTAATGTGAATGTTGTTCATCTGTAAAGGGTATCAGCATTTCGTCTGTGCCATCTGCACAACAGCTCATCGTAATACATCTTTGTAATATGACTGTACTTGGCAGGTTTTGTCATTAGCATTTATATAAAGCTGAGTCAAGTTGGTTTTATTACTTGATATTTTATCATATCATGTTTATACGGCCAGGAAGTCAGTCAGATTATCAAAATATTTACATACTCGTATATTAGCTACAATATTTAGCATATTGCCTAACGAATGAGTATTTATATTTGTATAATCTGAATATTCCAATTATCATGCGGCCTTTAAACGACTTATTGTAGGGCAAAGCCAAGTTTTCGATTATCTACAAATTTGTAGAGCCGCTTTTATGGGCCATTATTTTGTTGAACTGCAATTTACGTAATTATTATGTTGTGAATCCAATGGAATTGAGTAAAACAGGTATAAGCCTCTATCGGAAGCCTATGTAACAGGCAGAAGGAAATATAGATTTTGATCGGGATTTCTTAAGCACAAATTGTATAATTTAGGAACTAGTTAGACCTAACTTGTTATGTACTGTAATTACTTTATATCTACACTCTCCTCGCTGAATTCAGGGTATTTGCTAGTCAGGCACTCCCGATTGGAGCATTCCTACTGGTTTTCATATAATTGCGCCAACCCTGCCCCGGTAATTCAGTAATTTGCATTGTGGTCTAGGATCAAACAGTTGCCCGTTTATATCGTTCTGTATTTGTGCAATATTCCTCCCTAGTTGTTGGCCCTTGTCTGAACCATTATTTGATTTATTTTTTATTTTTTTCCATATAAACACTTAACTATCTTCTTAGCTGAAACCAGTTGGCGAACAGTCTGTGGGGGGAGGGCAAAAACAACTTTTAATGCTTTTCCAATTTATTTTTGTGCACAACTTGAACGACAGCAGGTTCAATTTTCCGCTTTAGTTTTAGTTTTAGTTTTAATTTAAGTTTTAGTTTCGATATCGTGCAATTCCGATTGAGTTATTTGCGTTTGTCCATTCCAAGTTCTTGCTGTCAGCCCGTCCGTCCGTCCGTCTGTCTGTCAGTCCGTCCGTCCGTCCGTCCGTCCGTCTGTCTGTCAGTCAGCTTTGTTGTGCTTCAAATTAAATTGGCCTTTGTGTGGCGTCGGGCTATTGGCAGACTAATGTATGGCAGACATGTGCGTACCATCGGGCAAGGGGGGGGTAGCCATTGGTGCCCCATTGGTGCCCCATTGGATCCCATTGCTTCCATTTGGTTCACTTGTCCGCTGGACATGCACACAATAAAGCCAAATACAACGCCGAACGCTCATTGAATAAATAATCAAAATCAAATACATACTCGCATGTTGCTGCTGCTGCTGCTGCTGCTTTGTGACTTCGTTTATTCGCTTCGTTTTTTTTTTGCGGTCTTTTCACTGCAAAAATATCCAATTTCCAATTTCAAATTCCAATTATATTGCTCTACGCTCTTTTTATTATTATTATTATTATTGTTGCTGCTGCTTCTGTTGTTGGCAATGAAAAATCAATATTGACAGGAAAATGTTGCAAGCCCTGAAAAGTTGTCAATAAGGACGCAAACGTCGTCACAAATGAAATCATTCGAAATGTGCATAAATGGCTTCCATATAGTATGTGCATACACTCAGAAAAAAACTGCAAGCTGAACTCAATTCTAAGCTTAGGTAGGAGTTAAAAAAGTCCTGAAGAAGAAGGAAATCAAGAAATAGGCATTTAATTATTTGTACCACAAGCTTGGACTTAATTGAAATACAAGTTTCTTGACTATTTCTCTGAGTGTAGCCACGATATAAGTATATATAGGCAGCTGAATGACTGTAAGTTTTGCGCCCTGCGAGAACTTTGTCGCGAACTTTGGTCAAGGGCCGCCACTTGTCACTAATTGCTGCTGCTGTTGCTGCTGCTGCTGCTGCGTGTGGCATGTGGCATGTGGCAAGAGCAAAACGGACACATCCGTTACAAGAACAGAAAGCTGGCTGCTGAATCAATTGGCCAGCGGAAATGTTGCGACGCCCTCGAAACAAATTGCTTAATTACAAATAATGTAAAGGCAGCCGCCACGTTGACAGAGTATCAGGAAGTTCTAGGAAATGTGAATGCGAAAACGAATGCAAATGCAAATGCGAATGCGAATGCGAATGCGAGTCACTCATTCAAATAAGCAAGAAAAATTGCATGCCAAATGCTGTTGCACGCGGCCAGTCAAATGTCTATAATTTAAGCAAAAACAAGCGACAGATACAAACAGCAGCAACAGCTAAAACAACAACAGCAACAGCAGCAACATCGACAGCAGCAACAGCAACAGCAGCAACAGCAACAGCAGGCAAATCATTTGAAGTTGCAGTTGCCATTTCTTCTTGTTGTTGTTGTTCTTTTTGCGGCTGTTGCAAAATTTATGCACGCGGCTGCTGCAAAAAATGTTGCAGCAGTTGCTGTTGCTGTTGCCCGGCTAATTTGCAGCAGCAACCAGTGGAAATTGTTGATGTGCAAAAATGTTGTTGTTGTCGTCTTGTAAATGCCATAAATTAGTTGCCTGCCAGCAGACGAAAAGCGCAATTTACAAATAATTTTATTTGGCTTTTTTTTTTCTTTATACATTTTCGTACATTTTCATTGATTCAATTTTTTTAATTTATTTTTTTTGTTTTTTATTGCTTCTTTTAAGTCAATTTATTATGTTAGCTTCAGTCGTTCGATATGCCGTTTGTTGTTGTTGCTCTTTGCATATTTTGGCATTGCCATGCACATTTAATGATTGCACAGACACACACACACACACACACACACACACACACACACACACACACACACACACTCGCACACGATTGCAGATATATTTGATATTTTTTCCGGCTTGGCGAAGGTCGTGTGGGTGTCTCTGTGGGCGGGGGCTGGCCTTTGCCAGCGGCATAAAATATGCATAAAGCCAAAATCAATGCTGTGTGCGTGTGTGTGTGTGTGTGTGTGTGTGTGCCGGTAAGAGATTGGAAAATTTGATATATGCCATTTGGTAAATGTTTTGTAATGTGCAATGCACAATGAAAGCAAATTGAATTATTCAATTCGCTCACTCACACGCATACACATGCAACTATTTAGCTGTGTTTATAGCAACTTGCACAGATTTGGGTAAATTATTAGCTTAAATTGCAGTTAGTTAGCATATTCAACAATAAGCGCAAATTCAGGGCTAGACAGTGTACATAATGCTAATAGAAACTTGTGTATACTAATTAGGCTTTTAGCACTTTGTTTTATAATTTTATGAATTGACCATTTAGATAATAAATTGCCAGGCGGGCGAATGTCCCAAGAAGCGAGCATAATCCACACAGTCAAAGCCTTATATAAATCATAATATATTATCATAAGACAGCGTAACTAGCAAACTCTAGATGGCGCTAATTTATCAACATTTCCGTTACAGTTCGTCGTTTCCACTGCCACTTCCACTTCCACTTCCATTTCCGTTTCCGTTCAGTCGCAGTGTCAAGCAGGCCACAGAAATTGCAGCTCGTAAATAAAAAGGTAAATTCTTAATTGTAAAAGTTTTCATTTTTATGACAAAATTGTAGCAATTTATTAGAACCGAAAAGAAAAAAGACCAAACCAAATAAGAAGCAGAAGAAAACGAATAACATAGCCAAACTTTGTAAATATTCCCATAACGTTCATGGTCACAGCTCGTTACAACAACAACAGCAACAACAACAACAATAAAGTCTAACTAGAATCAATGGCTGGGCAATTGTCAAAACGAGAGCAGCAACGAAAATGCTGTACAGACTTTTCCAAGCAACAATGAAAACCTAGAAAAGCAGCTGCCAGAGGAAATCCCACAATTCCCAAAACAACAATGGCAAATAAATTAAATTAGTCACAAGCATATTTCAAAAATATATACATACGTGTATATAAATGTATCTATATCTTTTTGATATGTACATAAAAAACCTTCTGCATGCTGTGTGTGTGTGCGTGTGTGTGTGTGTGTGTGTGTGTGTGCGTGCGAGAGTGGGATGGCCATACACAGTTGAGCCAAGGATAAAAGCCAACAATAAAACACACAGACGAGCATTTTATATAGATATACAAATATATATATATATATATTTTATTTTATGAGCAAAGGACTGTTACATAAAACTCGCTTCAGGCAAGGGTTGGATTTGACTGTGGTGGGGTGGGGCGGGGCGGGGCGGGGCAGGACGTCGGCCCAGTTTACGACATAGACTCTGGGTCTGCATTTGCCGTGTGGGCGGCGGCCTAACTGCAGCTACACAGGCTGCCAAATTGCCTCAGTTTTCTACACCAAAAAGTATAAAAAAAAAAATAGATAAAAAAGTTTTGGGCAGCGAACACTGGGCTGGGGCGGGGGGCGGGGGCGGGGTAGGCAGTCGAAAGCGGCTTTAAAAACGTCTCCGACTTCGTCTGCGTCTCGTCGACGGCTCGAGCTCGAAACGAATGCAGAGTCCCAGACGGGGCCAGACGGTCGAAGGACACGCAGAGGCGACACACCCACAACACACACACACACACACACAGATACACACACAAACCGAACGAACGACATAATAAAACCGGCATTTTTATGCATGTCTGAGTAACTTCATGAGCCGAACCAGACCGGGGGACAGCTGGGCGAGGGTTGGTGGGCGGGAGCGAGGGGCTTAGATGGGGAGTTTTTTGCTGCTGCCGCTTGTGGCACTTCCAGTGTGCAGCTTGTTTGGAGTCCGTTTCAGGTTCATTGGAAGGCCGTCAAACAGAGCTCCCGTGGGTTCAATTGGGAGCGGGAGCGGGAGCGGGAGCCTGCGCAGTTCGCATCTCGCTCTTTATTCAGCCGTCTGGGAAACCATCGGCGAGGCGAACCTGCGCACTGGACGGGCGTGTCACAGTCGCCAGAGAACAGTTAAAGCAACAAAAGCAACAACAACAACAACAACCAGCAGCATTTTGGGAAGGTCGTTGCGAACAGTTGTGAAACGGCACAGCGCACAGCTGGACCACAACAGACACACGCACACACACACACACAGATACACACACATACACGCAAGCACGCACACAGGGTCACATTTATACAACGAGGCGTCGACCGGCATGTAATTAACTTAAGCCCGAACGAATGTCGATATTGATGCCATTTCGGCTGACGAAGTCCGGGTCTAAGGCCGGGGCCCATGGAATCGGCTCTGGACGCGGACCAGGCCACATTTATGCTGCAGTCATTTCAAAAATGTTTGTGTGTGAGTGCCTGTGTGTGTGTGTGTGTGTAGTAGTCAAGCCGAGGTCGTTTGCCGGCACTTGCTGGGACATCCATACAAGCATACATACATACTTATTAAGCTATGTGGGAATATATACCAGAGAGTGCGACATGGACAGCATGTGTGAGTCGGAGCTAACTGAAGATCCAGCACAATTGCTTCTGTTGTTGTTGTTGTTGTTGTTGTTGTAGGTGCACCATATGCTGCATATGGCATAAATGGATTACGCAAGTGAGTCCAGAATAATAAGAATAACAAGCACAGGAAAGAAATGTTATCTTAGGGTTGCCATAGATCAAATACCCTGCAGATGTGCAATATATGTACATACATACATTATTTATTTACATATAAAAACTCTAAAAGATGTGTTTTCCACCGAAGTTCCGAGCAAAGGGCTCGAAAATAGGGAGTGTCTGGAAGGAAACTCGAATCGATTTTGCAACTGTTCAGAGACAAAAAAAAATAGCTAGATATCGGGAACGATATTGAAAGCGTGCACCCAAGCACATTGAAATAATTCTCACATATTTTCGTAATGGCAATTTGGGATCAATCAACCAATCAGGCAATCAAGCAAGTTGGGCGGCGGAGCCACTCCTCTTGAGGTGCCGCGACGCGGTGCGAGTCGTGGCGCGATTTTAATTGAAAATTGCTGTCATGAAGAAAACGCATAAACAACAATTCTAAGAAATAGCTCAGACAATCAAATGTCTACTGTATGTAGAAATTCACATAACAATCGCACAATATGCATGACAATAAGCAGCTCGTTCCCGATTCACGTCCCTCCTTCTCTCCTGGGCTGAGGCAGGCACAAAGATGTCTTAGGAGAACGGAAAAACTATTGTCTGGGCCACTTTTTGGAGAGTCGTGCACGAAAACTTGTGTATAAATCAAAATTTATGAATTTCGTGTATTCGAGTGGCTCACCGAAGTAGAGGAAGATGAAGAAAACGAAGAGTTTCGAGTGCCGGCTGGCACTTGAGGACGCTCTGGCCTCGAGACCTCGTCGTATTCAAGTAAAACAAACAATATAAACTTGAAAAAAACGCTTCGTTGCATATCAAATTAATTACACACAGGCCCCAAAAGCAGCCAGAAAACTTGCAAAGGCGCAGGGGCAGGAGGCAGTCCCTCAGTCAGTCAGTCAGTCAGTCAGTCAGTCAGTCAGTCTCTCAGTCAGTTCCTCAGTCAGTCAGTTGGTAGGGCAGGCTTTGCTGTCAGACAACCCTTGAAGATTGTTTTCTTATGCCGAGGGGCTGCAGCGAGGCCCCAAACTTTGTGCAGAGAGCGGACGAGTTAAGCTTCTAAAAAAGAAAAACAAGAAGGGGGTAGGAGAAGCTGGCAGGGCGACAAGCTGACAGCCAACAGCCAACAACAATTCATGCGAACTGAAAAACTGAAGGCATAATTTATGCCTTCAAAGTGAATTGTTCAAAAGAAAACTTTGAACATTTTTCCCCTTAACAGCAACAGCAGCAGCAGCACGTCCTGTTCCTGTTGTTCTCTACGCTCCATGTCAACACGGCCCGCACCGAGAGGAGGACAATAAAACATCGGCAGCAAGATAAATAGCTCGACGGGACTAGCCGAACGCCGAACGCCGCATGCCCTTTAGTCAATGTCCAGGCACAAAGACAATAAGTGCATCAAACTGGAACGTTGCGGTTCGCTGAAAGGAAATGTGATCCAGGCAAGGGCTGCGGCTCGAAGCAATGTGTCGCCTATGGGTTCCATTTGTCATATGTATATGAAGTTTTTAGTTATGTTATACTTTTCTTCAGTTCAAGACTTGGTTCCATTTTGCATGTATTTTGCAGTTTTGTTAAATCGTTTGATTGAGATTGAAATGATTTTATTCTTGAGCAGCTGGTTTCATCAAAGCACAATTCTGACTTTGTTTGCGACAATTCGTCGGGAAACACAAGCTTCGAGAAAAAGTGCAAGTAGCTAATCGGACCTGTGCTTAAAATATAAAAGACAAACCAGGCTATGAACTTTTCATATGCGAAAAAAGTGAAGCTCAAAGAAGTTCTGGAATACCAGGCCATAAACGTCACACTCGTTTCCACAAAACATTCAATCATTTAAAAATTCAGTTTTGTTTTATTTTGTTGGATGTGCAGTCAGCGGAGCACAAAAATGTAGAAAGGAAACCGAATCCCGAACAAAACACAGCCAATGCTCACATGTTATGTCCAAGTAAAATGTACAATTTATAAATGGACACGACCCAGAGATTCGCTGGAAATGGTCAAAGGCTGAACACAACTGACAGGGCCCAACATGAATGGCCAAAACTCACGCACACGCACACTCACACACACACACACACACACACACACACACACACACGGCCCCTGCCACAAATAGGTTTTGGGCTCTGCAGAGGCGACCCCAAAAATGCTATTTTAACTACATTTGGCGTTTCTTTTTTGCTGGGTTTTAAGCCGAAATATTGTACATTTATTAATACATAATCATCTCTGACAGCAACATGAGAACTGGCCACATGGCTGAGGTCCCAGCGGACAGAGTTTCGGCCATTCAAAATAGAGCAGTAAAATTGTAATAGATATACGTGTGTCTGTGTGTGTGTGTGTGTGTCTGAGTGTGTCTGGGTATAACGAGGCTGTGGCCAGCTATTGTTGTTTTTGTACGTGTTGTGCGACCCGTTCTTCGGTTAGAGCTTCTAGGAAATCCAAGCTAGCTCCGTGAATAGCAGCAGACTGCCCCGAAAATGTTTGTATTGTGCTATGCTTAACTTTTATTTTTTTTATTTACCAGTTCGAGCCAGCTTTGTTTTCAACCGGCTGCTTAGTTGTGCAGAAAGCCAGATAACTCACAGTTCTTCTTGTTCTTCTTGTTCTCGTTGTTGTTGTTGTTGTTAGTTAAGCAGAATAGTTGCTGTTTGTTGTTGCCAGGGACCAGGTTTCTGCGAAAAGTTGAACACTTGATAAATGCTTTCATGTGAATGATTACGAAAGAGTTAAGCCAATATAAAGTAAACAGGCCAGAAATTGGTTTTCTCTTTGACGAACTAGCAGAGTATCTAATGTTGTTTTAGTGTTTAATAGCCAAGCAAAAGATAAGATTCGATGGCCAAATGAGCCAGTCATTCATTCAGCTGAAAAGGAAGGATTCAGTTTGAAGCTCGGGCTGAGTCAAAGGGCAAAGTAGACGGGAGTGCCCGACCAGAAGATACCCTGAACCCATCGCTGCGATGGGTGTGCTTCTTCCCTCTACTCCAGACTATTTGTGGCGAATTCTAAGACTCTTACATACCACGGGCAAGGCTCTAGCTTAAAGAAATCAGTTTGGTGTATATATCTTCATATACATAAAGTCCTCAATTTATACGATTGTTGCATACAGAAAATGAATATTCATATGGTATGTAAGGAGGCATATATGGACTGTATTTAACGTTCTGCTTGCGATCTTTGTCCAAAATCAATCTTCACTTCGCAATAGGCAAAAGCCTGTTAAATGTTGACGAAGTCTTTAAGATGTTGAGGCTCAATCAATGGCAAAAAATTGCCATTATGCAGAACGGCAATCAATCCAGTTGAAAAAGCAAGAGACGACAAAGAAAACCCAATGAGAAACGGGAAAATTGTTGTTGTTGGACTCGGCATGAATTAAAACCCACCGAGAGAAGGAAACTTCGGAGACGATGCTGCGGAAGTGGACGGCAACCAGTAGCCAGAAAGGAGCCAAAGGTAAAAACGGGCAGGTACCTTGCGGCTATGAAAACGGTCCAGGGCAAGGAGGGGAGGATGAAAGGGGGACAACATCGTCGTGTCTGAGTTGCCTTTCAAATTGATGAACAATAACAAAGGCCTGGCCCCGTACAAAGCAAAATGTTGCATAGAAAAAGACTTACTTTCAAAGTGTGTGCTGCGTGTGTGTGTGTGTGTGTGTGTGAGTATAAGAAAAGTATTTTTCTTTCTTTTGCGAAATTAATGAACTATTCAAATGTCAAAGGATCCGTGTAGATAAAGCGACGACGACGATGACGACGACGACAAAACAGTTGGTGACAACAACAAAACAGAACGGACCAACAATAAAAACGAGTCCAGTAAAGAAATCCATAAAAGATTTTGTAGCTGCAACGCGTCGCTTTATGAGTCTCCGTCTGTGTGTGTGTGTGTGTGTGTGTGTGTGTGTGTGTGTGTGTATCTGTGTGCTCGCTTTTACAAAATTCAAAAAGCAATTTACAAAGGCAACGTGAAAGGCGATACGCTTGCACACACATAGACACACAGAGGAACTGTGGCATGGCCAAACGGAACCCAGGTCTGGGGCAGGGCACAGTTGCAGCTCTAAGTGCCACTAAAGGACGACGGCGCGTCATCCTCGGCGTCGAGGAGAATAAAAACGAAGGCGCTGAAGCGCAGCGAATGCCCTGGCATGGCTTCAGCTACAGATTCTCATGACGACAACGAGGATGAGGATGGGAATGAGGAGCAGGAGGAGGAGGAGAAAGAGGACCAGTCAGCCGTCCGCTGGGATCGCTTTTCAGACGGCGACTCCTCTCGACTCTCCGCCCCTTCATCAAACGTGAATGAGTCGTCGCTGGTTGTCAGTCGGCCTACAAATTCGTTGGCCGACTGATTTTTTATTATCATTGCATTTTATAGACAGTTTTACGAGCTAACGAAAGTGGTTCTGCCGGAGAGCTTGTACAGATAATGCCAATGCCGACACACGAGTATTTCGGCTTTACGATCCCTCACGCCGCCGACCCGTTCTGCCCCGTTCTTAACTGCCCATGTGGATTGAGTAAATTGTAAATCACACTTGCCCCACACACGGCGAAAAAACTCAAGCAGTTTCTTGCTTCAATTCACAATTCAGCAGAACTTTCTTCAATGCGATAAACAATACCTTATCCTAGACAGTGGAATTAACTTTCAAGACTTAATCTAAACAAGTTGAGTAATTTGTAGATCATTTTCACAGCTCTAGGCGGAAAAAAAGAATTTTTCACTTTTTTTGGTTCAATTCACATATTTTTGCTTCATTTCAGAATTCAGCAGAACTTTCTTCAATGCAATATACAATACCTTATCCTAGCATATGGAATTAATCTTTTTCTCAGAACTTTCAGGAATACTTTAATTCAAGACTTCATCTAAACAAGTTCAGAGAATTGTAAATCCCAATTTTCCCAGCTCTAGGCGGAAAATAAGAATTCATTCACTTCAATCAAGTGACTGTCCAAAAAAAAATCTCTATTCAAGATTGTTTCAGCTTTGATATATTAAGATTCAAATTGAAGTTCTTGATTGTTTTTATTCAGTTATGCGAATATTATAAAATCCAGTGCAATATTTATACAGAATACTAAATATCTGAATCCGGGCTTATCAGTTTGTGAATTTACTATTGTGAATTCATTCTTAATGCAATGCAATATTTGTTTTTCTTTTGTGGAATCGATCAGTACCTTCTGATCTCTATGTAACCTATATATGTGTTCTTATTCAAAAGAGAAATCTACTGAAATTTTGAGCATTGGACCGTCTAAATTCCATGCCAGTTAAACTTAAATATATGAGAACTCGGAATTTTCGCTGAGTGCACCGCGCAACGGAAAGCAGACCGCATTCGCCTGCCCCACATTGTGCGCTGAAATGGGCCCCCATATAAAATATATGTGTACGTGGTATACGACCGCTTCAATCGTAGTACAATGTACAATGCATATTAGCGGGTCTGTGAAATTGTTTTTTTAGTTGCCGATGCGTCTGCAAATGAGCCATTGTCTGCTGAAGGGGCCCATCAGGCGGTGAAGTGGGCGGGCCAGCAGCTAAGTGTTGGCATTAAAGCGTTTAAAATGCTGCCACTCGAGCCGCGGGTTAGTCTTCCGCTGCATTGCCAAATGTTCAATCTGTCGGATAGAAAGGAGCCCTCGGCCAGCCAGAAAGTGTGTGTTCGCCTAACCATCAATCTTGAGCGACTGCTGGCAACCAAGACAAGCCCCAGCGCCAGATAAAGTGCTGCAAGATCTGTTTTGACCCGGCCAGATCATAAATAAACTGTAGGGCTAGATCAGATCAAGGGTTAGGTTCAGCAGCAGGGGAAAGTAAAAGTGGACGCGAAAACTTTCGGCTCATTTTACATAGAAACATATTTAACATGTGCATCCTCATGTTAACATTTTGCAAGCAGCTTGTAATTGTGTGACACGTATTTTGTGTATATATATTTGGCCTGGCATATTTCTATTTAAACTGCGTTCCCTTAACCAAAACACATACGCAGAATGCATATCAAGAGCTCTTTATAACCACCAGACACATTTAGCAGGTGCATCCCCATGTTAACAAGCAGCTTGTAATTGTGTGGCATGATCTTTGTATATAGATATTTGGCATATTTCTATTTATAATCCTTTTAAATTACCGAAACGCATACGCATAATGTACATTAAGAGCTCTTTATTATAACCAGATACATTTAGCAGCTGCATCTTCATGTTAACATCTTGCAAGCAGCTTGCAATTGTTTGGCATGCAGTTTTCTGTGACATTTGCATTGTGGCATCTTCGGCTTGGTCGATTTCTAATTAAAATGCATATCTAGAGCCGCATCAAGAGCTCGACGAAATTTCCAAATTAATTGCTGACTCGGACGCTCACTTTGAGTCTGTGACTGTGACTCAGTCGCCGCTCCTCAGACAGGCAGCACTTGACACGTTAATGTAATCAAATAAAAAATAAATATAAAAATAAAACTCATTACCTCGAATGCAGTGCAAAAAGGCGCTGCAATAATTCAAACGAAATTCGCTTCGATGGCCACTCGACCCGACTCGACTCGACTCGACTCGACTCAAGTTGACTCAAATTCAAAGCAGTCGCATAATTTTCATTAGAACTTCAATTGCAATTCCCATTCCCATTTGCATTTGCATTTCCATTCCCATTCCCAGCTGTAATTAAGTAAATAAAACACTGAGCAAACAACTCGAATTCGGGTTTTGTGCAATTGTCTGAGCTTGTGAAGCGCGCGATTCAAGTGAATCGGGTTTGCAAATTTCTTTGCCATGAATGAGAATAACCAATGGGCCATAAATTCTGAAAGACCGACCGAGCGACCGACCTTCCGTTCATTATTTGAAACTTTTCATGTTGTTTGCATAATTTACAATTTATTATTTTGCGTTATTTATTGTACGTGCCGCAATTTATGCATAAAAATTGTGAACAAAACGCTCCATTAATCAGACGCAGTCCACGCTGTATTCCCACAGACTCGAACCGGCCTCGAACCGGCGACCCGCGAACCGGCGGCCCGCCTCTCCTTCGACCATGCAGCTATTATTTTATTTTATTTTTTTCTCTTTCGAAAATACTAATTAAGTTTAATGTAATGCACATATGCGATAAGTCGCCGACTTACTCAAGATTATATCGTATCAGCCGCTCTCCATGCTCCACTCTCCACTCTCCACTCTCCTCCCTCCCTCTATCTACCGTAGACATACAATATGGTGTATATCATCCGTATACCGATGTATTTGGGTGCCTTGTCAGCCGGCCTCAGGCAGTGATTGATGTGGCTACAGACACACACACTCACACACTTGGAGATCTATGCCGTATTTGGCGAGCACAAAAAACCAGCTCAATCAAAGCCAAAATCAAAACTGAGCGAGACAAAAAAAAAACTGATAAATTGTTGACTAAGCGACGAGGCAATGTTTACTGGGAAAGCGTTGCAAATTGTATCGTTAAATTAAAATTTTAGCAGCGAGTTGAATCTGATTGTGGTATAAAAGACATAATGTGGCTGCTTAACAAAAAAAAAATATTAATCAGAGCTGGATTCGAACCTCGCATGAACTTGCACTTCCGCACAGCATACGAGCCAAGATTTTAGTTAGAAAATGTATATAATTTGTATTATTTTTACCATTTTACCATTCGTCTGGCACTAAATGACTGAAATGGGGTTCGAGCCGGCTTGCAGCTGAAGAGACTTGTCCGTCAGGCAGTCTATGCTCGACGTTCCATTTAGTTGGCTCCGTCCTGCGATATCCCTTGCTGGCATATCTCTGGCCGACCCTCATCATAATTTTGGCCGTTGGTTTATTATGATTCGCGTTGTTTTCAAAGTACACAAACAAAAAATGGAAAAATGGAAAAAATGGTAAAAATAAGAGAAGCCGCTGCGGGCGCAGACAATTTTGTATGGGCGGACGGCAATGCGATCAAATGTCAAGCTCCCAATTGAACAATTTTTGTTTTTAATACCCTGTTTGTAATGTGGAAAAGGTGTATATTGGTTTTCTATTGTTATGTCTGTCTGATATTTAGACTGAAAGATATTTAGACTAAACTTCTGAGTACATACTTTAGATTTATGTGTTCATATTTATTGACCACGCCCACTTCTATTGAAGGTAGTATAGGCAATAAATCGGATCGATTGGTTTTAAGCTGCAAGTAGAGTATTGCTCAGTCGTTTGGCTCTTGTTGTGCCTCGCTTTTTATGGCTCTGGCACTTTTTCCTGTTTATTCCGCTTTGCGACCCGAAAGCCAAACAAACATGAGCGCAAACAAATGGGCCAAGAGCTACGCTGAAATATTTACGGCCCGATCGGACTTTTGGCCAAATGTTTGTGCAAAAGTTATCGCAGTTGCAGGCAGAAGTTGCAAGTTGACGGCGAATTGGGAAGCGTGCAACGTGCACTGTGCACTGTGGCGTCATTCAATTAAATTTGAAAACATTCTCGAAGCATTTGCAGATTGACGATTGCTGTGCTCTTCGGTCGTTTGCCAGACTCTTGTCACTCAACTCCCGCCTAACCGTTCCCACCCCTCTTCCCCACTGCATTTAATGTTGTCTATTAAAATACACAAATTGCTTGTTGGAGTGTGAGTAGGGGCTGGGGCTGGCCCAGGGGCAGGGGCAGGGGCAGGTTCTGGCCCGCCTTTGGAGGCACTTCGCAGCATCCCTCGTCATACGGCCTGTTGCACAGCATTCATTAGTGGCAAGAGCGAGCGAGAGAGATAGACAGAGACAGAGAGACAGAGAGTGAGAGAGAGGGGGGGAGAGGGCGAGACTTTGACATTTTTAAATCGATTTTTGTTGTTGTTTTTGTTCAACGCTTGTCTTCAACAAAAGCCACATCAGCGCAGGTGCCGGCATTCGCACGCCCTCTAATTATAGCGACTAAGCGGCTAAAAGTCCAACTTGCACCGCTCCCCCCCCCGCCGTGCCGCAGCACGTAGCCGAACTAAATTGGCCCAATCAGAGAGTATAATTTCGCATGCATTTAGTTACAAATAATTGCGTTTAATTTGAGGCACATGTAATTAAAAGTTGCGAGGCGATTAATATATCGATTAATCGATTGTTAGATTGGAGTCTGTTGGTTTTTTGTTTGCATTCCTCGGGCGGGCACGGCTGGGTGCGGCCGCGCTGTCTACAAATTGCAAATTGATTTTTATCGATTTCTCATAATCAGAATTATTGCCATGGCGTACTCGGCGGAGTACAACACGACGCAGTACATGGAGTACATTGAGTACACAAAATATCACTCGTTGGCTTGTTTGCCTATTGCTCACGTTTCATGTTTCTGATTTCTTGTTTGTGGACCCCCGGTCCCCCCGTTTCCCCCGTTCATCAGCCCCAGAGACCCAGCCCCCAGCCCGCAGTCCACAGTCCCCAATCCCAGCCGCGACTTCAACAACTAGAATTGAAAGTTGATTTTACATTTTGATAAGCATCCGCTAAATTACATGAGAGACCTGCCCCGCGACCATAGACTTTGATGTGTTGGCATACGCCTATAAATTTCGTGATTATCAGTATTTTTTATTTTATTATTAAATGCATTTGGTGGGGCCGCACCCCATCCCATCCCATCGTCCACATATATTATATCCGACACGCACGAAACGCCGCCAAGCCAGCCAATTTCAGAGATAGACCCCGGTTGGCTCGCGGTGTTTTTAAGGGGCGTTTTATGTGCGGCTTGCATGTGGGAATTTTCATTAGGAACTGTTACGAAACTACACACATATCCTCTAAAGACATAGGAAGTCCATTAGAGCAAGAAAACGGATTCTATAAAGCTGACTGACAGCCCACAAACCTTACCCTTCCCCTTGTTAAGCCCGCAAGTGCGGAGTGAGTTGTATTATTAATTTATTTTCTAATTCTTTTCAGAAAATCCATCCTCCTGGGATTGAAGTGTATCTATGCATGAAACTTAAATTTCCGCTCAGAGATTTTTGAAGATAATCAGTGGAGAAGTCTGAACATCTACAAGAATAGAAGAAGAAGAAAAAAAGACTGGACCGTGCAGCTCCGGATTATATGTATGTACATATATAAGAGATAATTTAAAGAAATGCAATTACTGTACATAAAACTTCAAAAATATTGCTATAAATTATTGTAGAAGCTTACGTATAATATTAAGATATTACAAACAATTTTAGAAATTAATTAAAGTTTATAATGCAATAATGAGACCCATTTATGTCACAAGCAGTTTTAGCGAAAATAATAGAAGAATTGAAAATAAAAAACAATTGTTAGGATTTTAAGTGAAATTTATTACAAATAAATGCATAAGTCACTATAATTCAAAGCAATATATAAATAAGTTATAGTATAAAATGAAAAATTTTCATGATGTAAGTAGAAAAACACAAATAGACATTAAAACTTAGATCTAATGGATCCAGTAATTGATCCAAAAATTGTAAAAATAAGGAGAGAAATTAATAAATGCATATATTTGAAAACCGTGCTTTTCTGCATTTGTGATCAATTTTAGAAATTTTCCAGTATTTTCCAGAATTCGAATCGAAGGTCCTGGTCCGTACGAGTTGAAAGAGATATATCACTTCGCAATCGGGCGAAAAATAGCAGAGATATTCAAGCTTTAAGATTTTTTAGCAGCAGTTGCTACTTAACAGCTGCCTAGCTAACATTAATGTTAGTCAACAGCAGGCTAACATATTTCATTCGAAAAATTTTTGCTGACCTTCTGTACATTTCTGTTCGCCTGGTACTTTAGCTGAATTTTGCAAGTGCACCTTAACAACCGACTTAACAGTCGATGTAGCAGGCCTGTGAGTTAACAGCAGGTTAACATTTTCAATTAAAAATCGCTTGTCTACCTTCTGTGCGTTTCTGTTCGCCTGGTATTTTAGCCAAATTTTCGTTCAAATGTGGCCAGCCAACGGTGCCCCTTGAGTGTATGCAACACATTTTTTTCTCCGCTGATTTTTTTTGTCGACCTGCTGTGCATTTCTGTTCGCCTGGTATTTTAGCTGAATTTTGCAATTGCTCCTTAACAGACGACTTAACAGTCGAGGTAGCGGGCATGTAAGTTAACAGCAGGTTAACATTTTTAATGAAAAATGGCTTGTCTACCTTCTGTGCATTTCTGTTCGCCTGGTATTTCACTTGAGTTTATGGTAAAATCTCGCGACCCAGCCTAGTTAAATGAGTCCGTTTCATTTTGAAATTGAATTTCTAGATTTTCTACAAAATATCCCTTGAAATAAATATCCAAGAAAGACAGAAGTATAGGTTTTAAATTTACATATTTTTTCATTTATCTTTTTATATTTACATGTTTTTGGTTAAATTATTGTACTTAAAAATTATACATATATAAGTAACTTATAAATGTTACTTATTTTATTTTATTCCCCACTTTATTTGTGTTTAGAGCACTTTACCTAAGGCAAATAAAGTCCGATCTTGGGAAGACATGCCTTTTTGGATTAGTGGAAGTTCCTTAAGTCGATTGGAGTTTGAAGATTTTGAAGCTCTTGAGCGTGAAAAGATAAAAAGTAAATATATAAAATAAAATATGTCTATGCGAGAAATAAGCGCTATTTTCGGCTCGCCGAAGATTAAATACCCTTGCAAAAAAGGGAATTTTAGCTATTTCAGGGCTTTTGGTTGATGAGGACAACTTCCAAAGTGTGCTTACCATGGAGCTTACGGCTATTTAGGAACCATCGCCTGTGGGCGGTCTGCATTCTGTAGATGTTGAGGAATAATATGCTAAGAAATAAAAGATGAGAAAACGCAACCTTGGCTCTTATTAAAAGAGGGTTTTCTTAGCTCTTTTGTGCGGTTCACTTACTCATAGAGGGTTCTTTGGCCAGATCAGCAGAAGCTTTTCCTGTGTAAGCTGCTTATCGAGAATTGTGAGCGGCTGTGCGACTGGTAGCGGACCAAGTCCTTTGTTTGGCCAGTGCCATACCCTCTCTATAAGCAGTTGATGCTTACTTCCTCTTGACTGCCTCGGGGTCTGGGTTCGGGCTCGGGTTCGTGTTCGTGTTTGGTGATGGCCTTTTCATGAATGTATGGTATGACAACCCTCGCCGGGACATAAGTCCCTTCTAATTGCTTGCGTAACCTGAAACGTTGCGGGGCAACCTCTTCCGTTTCCAATTCACGTTCTTCCTTCCATGTCGACGGCTCCTGTAAAATGTTCATATTTCAAAAATCGTGCTCAATAAATATTTGCAATGTGTCGGCGCTGTGCGGGGCTCTTTTCAGCGCAAATATTCGCATAAAAAACGTGCTCATTCGAAGACATTTGCCAAAGATTTGAGCTGAATAAAAAACTGAATTCAAGTGCGAATCGGGAATGGGAATGGGAATCGAATCGAATGGCATCTCTCACTCACTCACTCTCTCGCTGTGCCTCTGCCTCTGCCTCTGTTTCTCTCGCTGCCCCTGTGGCAATTGTCGTGGCAAAATGAATGCATGCCACTTACGAGTGTGTCGCCATTCATTTGAAGGAAACGCAACTTCAACTACTCGAGGCGCCACGATGCATGATTGAGCATGATTGAGGGGTCTGCGACTACGACTGGGACTGGGACCGGGACTGGGACTGGGACTGGCAGTGGCCTGGAAACTGCACAAGCAGCCAAATGATGAGTGTTGCCATATAGACACACACACACACACATATATATGTACATATGTATTATGTACACTCCTCGAATACCCACATAAACCCACTCATATGCGATTCACAGTTCGCCTCTGAATGGCTTCGTTTATTTTCAACACGTTACTCAAACAATGTTTTTGGTTTATTTAAATTTCTTTCTTATAACAACAGGCAGAAACGACGACAACAACAACAACTACAAGGCAAGCCATGCAAATGCCAGCCCGCTTGTTGTATAAGCCAGCCCCCTCCCGCCCCGTATGCGTTGCCTCGGCCAACAGCCTTGCCCTCAGCGCGTTGAGGAAGCCCGCGTCGAGTAAACATTTGAATTTTACATTAAAGGCGGGCGGCAAAACAGCAGAAAGCAACAAAATAAAAGCAAAAAAAATCGCATTTTTCTTATTTAAACAAAACGCAGGCACTGTGCAGAGCAAACAATCCGCAGTCGCCGTCGCCGTCGCAGTCGCAGCTGCAGTCAGCGACGCAGTCGGCGTCGCAAGTCTGGGCGATGTTTACACTTTAAAGCGCCAATGCCAACTAAGGGATAGTCGCTACAGGGGGTGTGGGGGTGTTAGGGAACAGGGTGCCACACATACACACACACACACACACACAGATAAAGATACAAAAACGCAGTTGAAACTGGCGTCGGTTTTGCATTCAGTTCAAACTGTTTGCCAAACGCAAACAACAAAAAATAATAAAAGAGAAAAAAAAAATAAATATTCGAAATTTAAAACTTTATTTTGCCTGGTTTTGTGCATGGGCAAACAGCAGGAACTTCAACTAAACAGTTATGCCAAAAAGAGAGCGGGAGAGAAGAGAGAGAGGAAGCACAAGCAAATGCAGGCCGAGGTAGAGAAGCGCAAACAGAACACGATTTCACGCTCTGCTCAGGTTCTGCCCTTTTCTTGTCTTGTCAAAACGTTTGACAAACGATAAGCGAACAGTTCGAATGGGCCAAACGAGCGAATGGAACGGGCAATGCGAATGCGAATGCGAATGGAAAGGGAAATGGGAATGGGAATGGGAATGGGAAAGGGAATGGGAAACGGGACTAGCGCTCGCTCTGCCAAGGCGTTGCCAGACGCAGCTGATTTTGATTTGTATCTAATTGTATGCAAACAGCGCGACAGACGGCAACGACTGAACGAGATTTTCAATCGAATATACATATATGAGTATATACCCAGATATATATATGTATGTATATATGTATGCGGGCGATTTGTTCGATTTTTGGCATTCAATTTTATGCATGAAGTTGATAGATTACTTATGAATGCCTTTTGGGCTTTTGTGCCGCGAATCAGTCTTAGTTTTTTTTTCGGGGTGGATTAAGTCACGCTCTGATGACGGAATACGGCAACGGGAACGGGAACCGTAACTCTCCTTCAAATGGGAATGTAATTAAAATTGAATTTGAATAGATATCGAAAGCCATACATCAAATGAATTGGCCCATCTGGAACTGAGGTCGTCCTTCAATGCCGGCCATTAAATATATATCTGAGTGCCCCAGTCATTAGCCACAATTTGCACTTTTTGCATTATTCAGCCGATTGTTCGGTTAGTTTGACTATAATCTGCGACCCACTTACAAAGTACTCATATGCAATTAGTGGGCCAACCCCGGCCCCAGTCCCAGCCCCAAAAGCAACTTTCGACCTAAGCCTGAGATCGATGCCAGTTTAAATGGGCTTCTATTTAAATAGCCCATGAAAATTACAGACTAAGCGCCTCATCAGTTTGTAATTAAATAGTCGGGCCAGAGACACGTCAGTCAATCCCACCTTCCAATCGAAGTCCGGCCAGCAGCCGGCGCCGTTCTCAGGCGGCGGGCCGAAAAGGGGGCTGTTTTTTTTTCCCCCTTTTGAGCAAGCGCTTACGTGGCCATTTGAAAGGGGGTCGCAAATACGCAAACGAGGTCATTAAGCAATTTAATATTTGAGCAAAGTGATTATAATCGAATTGAACCTATACGATGGGAAACCTCTCAGGCTCGCACCCAGACCAGGTGCTGCGTGCACTTGTGGTTGGCTGCGTCGTGTGGGATTGGGATCGGGATTGGATTGCGCGCTCAAGTTAAAATGAATTCTGTATGACATTTGCACGAAATATTAAGGTGTAATGAATATTAAGCCGCAAACATGGCAACAGGAAAGCTGACAGCGGTCATCAGAGTGACCGCAAAGAGTGCAAAGCGGTAGAGCAGGAGGAGGGACAGGTACAGGTAACCAGGGGCAGCCGGAGACATACAGACCCACAAGTGCGGCTTAGTGACACGCTCAGTCGGTATCAGCAGCTGCCCGTCTGGAACAGCTACGCAATGCCAGTCTCAGGGAGCGCAGTCGGAGTTGGCCTAATCTTCAGCGTGCCAAATAGCCAAGTCATGCCAAGATAAAGAGAGAGAGAGAGAGAGAAAGAGAGAGGGGGAGGGGAGGATACGGGAAGTTAACGTTGACTGTGGTGTAGATTTCTTGGTGCCAGGCACCGTGGTTCGAGAGCTGCGTAAAATGAAATATGATTAGAAATATATTGAAATACTTTCAATGCCAAAGCTCTGCTTAAAATGAATTTAAGCCCCGCTTATAAGTAAGTCCCTTTTATTTTTGGCATCTGGAATCGATCAGCGCCTTCTGATCTCTACCAAGCGAATACATTAGGGAAGAATGTATACTTACATGACTATATGAAAGTTAGTCCCGGATCCAACCCCAACTACTGCTGGCCTTAATCCATTTCAGCAACACACACGCAAACACACACGCAAACACACACACAAGCCCACACAGACACCTTTAGGGGCCACAAAGGTCAACACAAAGTATTCGGCACTTCTTCAGGAATCGTTTTGTGTTTTCTTTTGACGCTTTTCGCTTTCCATTTGTTTTCGACCGCCCGATGGGCATTTGCAGGTTGCACGACAATGTCACACTGTGACACTGTGACCTCAAAAGGTAATGTCATGTATGTGTGTGTGCCTGTGTGTGTGTGTGTGTGTGTGTGTGTTTGCTGGTAATTAAAAACAACAACCTGTATTTTTATTTTTATATGCCAGCTCTATGCGGGAAAACTCAACGAGTCGCTGGGCCTGGAAAAAGTCTCTGTGAGCGTCGCCTTGGACTTAATTACACGGATTAAATATTATACGGGCTTAATGTTCAGCGGGCTGTTTCCTGGCCCAGCCCAGCCCAGCTCGTAAAAGCCGGCGTCTGTCTTCTGCCTTATCGCACAAATTGCACTTTTATAATGATCCGACCAGCCATAAGTCTGTGCAAAAATTACTCAAATACAAGTCCAAAAAAGAAAATAAACTAAACACAAAATTGTTGTCGTTGTCGATTTTGGAGCTGTCGCCGTTTCGAACAGCGTTTTCTGTGTTAATTGTGCATTTATGTTGTGTTCAAAGCTAGCTTTTTGGCCAATACAGGTTTGAGGAGGCAAGGAAGTGGCCAGCCTATAGACGGCAATGCCGCACACACTCACACACACAGGCACACACGCACACACGCACACGGGCACACTCGGGCAGAGCACGTAAAATTGGCCAGGCCAAAAATGCTCACGGATAATTGTCTCTGCTTTTGGTGCGAGTCGCAGTGAAAATTGCCCAGCTTCGTACAAAGCGTACCAGTGCCATAATTTGTAGTTGTTTCCACTGCTTCTTCTTTTTCTTCGTTTTTTGTTGTTACGGGTTGTCTCCTCTCTATAACGCATGTTTTTTTATGGCGCGACATTCGCGCACACACAAGTGCCGCCCATTTCCATGTCCATTTGTCGTGTTTGCTTTGAGATAAGCGCCAAATTCATATAATTAGAGACGTCATATGTTGCCGCAAATTACATTAGCAACGGCTGGAAAAGCTGCCACAATGAGCCCGCACCAAAATACCCTACAATGAGAGTACAACTAAGATATAATGCGATGAGCGCACAACTAAATTTGTAGACATAATCATTTGATATGGTTTACTACCTGAAGTAATTACCCAGGTACCCGGCCTGGTTTATAACTTACAGGGTATACAGAAAAGTCAGTGTGGTTTACGTCAGCACCTGCCATGTTGCCATACAACGATCCGAAACAATGCGTCGGACTAGCACCCCTCCCCTCCTGCTTGCAGAGTGTCCCTTCGGTATCAATACATTCCCTCATTGGTGGGAGTTGAGGCCGATCTAAGAGCTCTACCCGCGATTTGGGCATAAGCCACAGCCACCACGATACTCCCCGAAGGGCCGCAACCAAAAAGTCAGGACGGAACGAGTGCCGCCGGCTCCTGGCTACCCGTGCTACCAAATTTACAGCTTTGGTCGACTGTCGTAGCTAGCATTCTACTACCCAGTTTAGCTTTCCGGCAGACAAAGAATGGGTCATCTTGTTTCGCCGCTCAAATTAGCTGGTTGTCCAAAACAACCTTGGACAATCAGCCAGGGTCACCATTTACGAAATACGCAACACGCCCTTCTACATCGGTTAAATTTTAAATCCCAACCAGGGCCTGGTTAAAAACTTACAGGGTATACAGCTAGATCGCTTTTCATATCAACCATTTCGGCTGATTGCGCCCATTTGTTGTTGGCCACGCCCGTTTCCGCCCGCAGCATATTAAGCCGCTTTGTTGATATGCCCCTCTTTTTAATGACTGGCACCCTGTAAAAATGAGTAGAGAAAAAAAAAAAAAAAGCTGATTATTATGAGTGTACGCAATTAATGCCAGTGCACACAACACTCAGCTCTGATTATTTATAGGCATAATTAAACAAACGTTCGCTCAGTCATCCTCCGGCCCACATGCCATGGGCCGTGTACAAATACATATATTTAGATATAGATGGTTATAGTTATATTTACAAAGCAAAATATCACGCATACGCCCCTTGGAGCGCGGTAAACAAATAAAGGGCGTTGCCATCGACTCTTTTTAGTTTTTTTTTTCTCTCTTTTTTTTTGGCATTTAATTGAGGTTCATTAATCAAAGAGTACAACAAATAATGGAGGCAATCATTGGTCTGCATGTGTTTGCCATTTCTAATGGCACCGAAAAACTCATGACATTTCATTTGCCACAATTCAAACTCCCCCCAACCCCGCCCACTTCCACTTCCACTCGAACGCAATCAAAGTTTTTCCATGCAATTTTATTATTATACTATTGTAGGTATTTCTCTCTTCCTCTTTGGGCCACCACGTTTTCGGCCTTATCGCATCATAACAATCATTCGCTTTATTGATGTCATTATTATGCCAACTTCTTCTTTTTCTTTTTTGTTGTTAATACCAAGTCATTTGCCGTGTTGTTGTTGCGCCTCATTTAGTTTCTGTATACCCTGTACCCATTCAAAATAGCTATGCAAGGTATGACAGAAGCGAACACATGCATGTCACATACCAAACATAAAAGTATCTGCAGACCTATAGAGTTTATCTTTGTGAAGAACATATCTTTAGCTATCCTGATCTTATTTTGTCTAAAAAGTAGTAGTAGATAAATCTTCCAGTAGTAGTTCGAGTCCATATCTTACAGATACTATTGTAGATACTTTTTATACGTATCTCGCAGATGCGTCTAACTTCTACGTAGATACTTCTACGCGCCACAGATATGTCTATATCTCGTAAATACTATGTAAGTCACAGATGCCTTTGCATCAATCTATAGGGTAGCTGCTAGTCGAACAAAGCCGACTTGTTGCTCTTTGCTGCGTTTATGTGTTGACCCTCGTCTCACGTTATTTTTAATATTTATTTTAATTTGAGTTTTACTCCGTTTTGGCCGAGCGAAGGTTGCTTTTGGCCGTGTAAACACAAAATGAAATATTCGTTAATTGTTTAATTTTCGCTTACAGTTTGTTTAAAGGTTTTCCGCACTCAAGACCGATTCCTATCTCGATTTTCAATAAGTTTTTTATTGTTGTTGATTTTAATTGCTCGCGCATAGAATCGAATCGACATCTGTGAGCACGGGGCCGGCCAGGCCCTGAAATGGATATATGTAAATCTTGACGGGGGCCTCTGTGAATGGGCCTGAAAACGGCTTTTGTTTTGATTCGATTTGATGGCTGTTATAGTTTTGTGCTTTTATGGAGCTGTTTGTAATGCGATCTTAACTATGGCTATTGTGTTTCCCATGTCTGTAGTCTGTTTTGGAGAGGTGTCGCCCCAACTTTAGATGAGATCATTTGACAAGCTTGTAAGTAGCTGAGAAACTTGAAATCGAAATAAATACGAATACGAACACGTATTGTAAACTTTCTCGTCTTTCAGCTAATCGAACTTCAATTGTTTGAGCCATGTCCATTGCCTGTGTACACAAAAAACAAAAAAATTGTATAAGCTTCAAGTGACTTGTCAGCTTTTCATTAATTTAAAACTTCCTCCACTCTGTCTGCGCCTGCCCCTGCCCCACTCTGTTCCTGCCCCAGCCCCTGCTTAATGGCACATTACGTTCAGCTGCGTTTCCTCAGCGGCTGCCACATCACGTTGCCCATTAATGTTGCATGGCGCAGCACAAAAGCGTCCACTCAATGCACTCACTTGATTATCAGTGCCACACACAGACGACATCAACCGCAACCCCAGCTCCAGCTCAAACTCCAGCCCCAACCCCAAACCCTCCGCATCGCGTTCAACGGAGCCGCATTAGATGGGGGCTGTTCGCGTTTCTTGGGCTCTTGAAAACATGTTTTTGCACTTATATCAGCAGCTCATACAGTTCCCTGCTGCCCCTCTGCCCTGCTGCCCTTCCCCCGTCAAACTATGAACCTGAAACTGACTGTCAAATGAAATTAGCTCGTCTTCTGTTGTGGATACCCGCTCAATACAACAAGGCCAGCAGCTCATTGGCTTATGATGCTCCCATTGTGTTTGCCTGGACTTGCCACATGTGTCTGCGGCTTATGGATGTGCTCTGCTATTATTTTTGCTCGCCTCGGCAAATGTCAAATGGCCGTCTGCCTGGCTTTAACTTGAACAAAACTTATCGCACTCGGATTGTATCTGCATGCCGCACGTGTCATCTTTGAGATACTTTTGTGCAGCGGCTAAAATTAATTGCGCAATCGCATAAGCAAATGCGTGGCCTTATCAGCCGCCAGCTTCTACGGGTAATTCAACAGCTGCCGCAGTAATTGACCAAAAATAAACAACAACCAAAACATGTTATGCCCCCTGCAGCTAGCGAATTTCCCCCCCATTGACCAACTACAGATACATATGCATATATATATATATATATAGTTACAGATACTCTACGCTAGTCGCATCCGCAAGATGCAGCTACATAGATAACATGGCCAGCGAACAAACAACGCCAAACATGCGACTTCGGCCCATAGATAGATATAAGCCACACACACACACACACACACACACACACACACACACACACACAACAGAGCTGGCAATCATTTATTTGAAGCGTCAAACTCGTTTGTCTTATCTGATTATTTATATGTGGATTTTTATATACCCTACACGCGCTCACAACAGTTGCCTGACTTTGTCAGGGGAAATGTATTTTCCCATAGCTGAAAATCTATTTTCATCTTTTATCTATTTACATAAAAGTGGCTTAATCCTGGCTAACTGACCATTATGGTTAGTTAGGCATCCTTTTGGGTCGAAAGGGAGTACTAAATTGGGTTTTATTCGGACTAACAAGCGGTGGGTCGCCGGTTCAAATCTACCATCGTTTTTTTTGGAATGTGACATTATAAATAATAATAAAAGTGTTAATGTTAAATGTCTTGTTCTTGTAAATATATAAAGCAAATAATCGTATGATATAATTGAAACGAATTAGAGAAAATAAACTTGAGAAAAAGAAAATAAATAAAAGTTGATTCCTTATGATCAGATGGACCTAAAAGAGTTTTTAATTCTTTATGAAGAGCTGACAAAATTGTATTTTCAAGTTGGATTAATCATATAATTGAGGCAATTATTAAAGGAACTAAAAATGTGCTCAAAGGCTCAAATACAGCAAATAAATTAGTTATCATTTTCAACTTAAGCCTGGCGACGACGTGTTTTGTTTCCTATTTAATTATTTAGGAAAACTCTGTTCAATTAATAGGGTTTATTTTTTGAAGGAAAGAGTATTTAAGCGGCGATTTGTTGGCTCACGTTTTAGCTCGCCTGCTGCACGACGACGACGACGACGACGACGATGACACGACAAGCTGTGCTGACTTGTTGTTGTTGTTTCTGTTGTACTTGTTGTTTTGGCTGGTAGCTGTGGCTGCTTTCGTTGTTGCCGTTGTCGTTGTTGTTGTTGTTGTTGTAGCGCGCCAACGCTGTTAGTCATGCGCCGGGGCCAGCGCTTAACTTGGCTTTTTAGCTTGGGCAAACAGACGCAGTGTTGGCCAGGGAAACAGCTGGACGGACGGGCAGACGGATGAAGGCAACGGTTAGACAGACGAATCATTCATTGCACGCCGTTGTTGTTGCTGCTGTTGTTGTTGTTGTTGTAGCCGCAGCTCATTCATACAGGTAGCCAGCGTCTCCAGCGTCGTCGTCGTCGTCATTATCATTTTGTCGTCATCAGCGACGTCGGCGCAAATGAAACATAAAATGAAACGCCCCTTAATAGTCACCGCCGTCGTCGTCGTCGTCGTCGTTGTCGTTGTCGTCATTGTCGTTGTTGCTGTTGTTGTTGTCCAGCCTTATGCGTATCTTTGAGATACAGATACATTCACAACAGCACACAACGGCCCCGGCTTGGCATAGTAACCGTATCGGTGCGGTATCTTTGCATCTGTTAATGTATCTGTATCTGTATCTGTCAGTGGCCGCTGTTTGCATTTTTAGCACAAGTTCTGTTCCTTTTCTGTCTTTTTTTTTTTTTGGTTTTTTGTTCCTCTTGTTGCCGTATTTCAGTTCAAATTTCTCAGTGGTTGGCTTCGCAACTGGCTAACGTAATCTTCTAGATACGCACGCCATATGTGCGGCTGCTTGCGTACTCAGCGCAAAGTATCTGCGTATCTGCGTATCTGCGTATCTGTATCTCTGCTTTCGTCTGCGTATCTGTAGCTCTGTCTTCGTCTTCGTCTGCGTATCTGTGTATCTCTCGTGCCACTTACGCGCCCGTTTTGTCTTGGATTTCAATTTTGGACGCTTGCAAAACATTTAAATGCACATCCAATCCACATTTGGTAGTCGTTGCCGTTTGCCATTTGCCGTTGCATAGATTCGCCTTAGCGCATCTTTGAGATACAATTTGGCTGCGGCTCTGCGTGCTGTCTAATTGGCTTCAATTTCACATTATTTGCGCCTCACATTATAATTAAATTATTGCGCTTTCATTAAAAGCTAATTAGATTTTAATTATATTTTCTTGTCGTCGTCGCACACACATTTCACCCAATTTCTATCTACCTCCCACCCTGCCACACAGACCTTGCGCACAACATGAAAATATGTTGCAAGAACCTTGTGAATGCGCCCCCGGTTGGCGCCCATTTGTGGCGTTATTTATGAGTCCCTTTCCCTAAATTATTTGCCCGCTTTAGAGGGTGCTTTTCCTGCCTGCCTCTGACTGGGTTCCGGGCTCGGGGCTCGGGGCTCAGGGCTATTGATAATAAATTGTATTATTGGATTTGCTTGTTGCCTTTTGCGCTGGCGACATTTGGCCAGAGCGTCGATTGCCCAGCCCACTCGGCGGACCCTTGCTGCCAATCCATGAGTGCTATTTGCTGTCCACACACACACACACACACACACACACACACACACACACACATACACACTCGAACTAATTGATGAATATTTATGAATTATTACAAACTTTATGCGCTGAGCTGACTTCAACAGCTTTTATCAGAGATGAGTGGAAGAGTCGTACTTTTAATTAACAATCAATCAGGAATATATACATATATATATATATATATATATATATGTATACATATATATGTATACATATTTGTACGTCTCTCTTGCATTAAGCTGATGCTATTATAAAATGTCGACCATAACACATGCCGCACGCGTTGCCCTGTCAAAAATCTATTCAAGCCTCCAAATGTTGATTATTGTTTGGTTTCAATTTCCACCATTCGAGGCGACACAAATTTGAGGCTGAGCAAAAGCAAGTTAAATACTTTTTTGAATACCCTTCGAATATTGTTTGGGTTTTGTTCTACAGCCACAACAACAACAACAACGACAACAACGACGACAACAACAACAACTACATTGATTGACTGCGTTGTCTGCTGGCAAGCATCAAGTGTTGCTGTTGTGGTTGTCTCTTTAATTATTTAAAGCCCAGCCGCAGCGACCTTTAAGCCCCAAAATGAATTAAGCTCAACATGACGCCCACTGCCACGCCTTCGGCTCGGTCTCCACCTCCGCCTTTGCCCGGCAACTGGCAACTGGCAACTGCAACTGCAACTGAAACTGTCTGCAGCGACCTCAAACAATGTAATTCCATCATTTATACCAATTTCGCCATTTATCCGCAAACAATTCGCGAAAAAGCAACAACAACAACAACAACCACAATGAACCGAGCCCCGTCCCAGCCCAGCCCAACCGAGCCCCAAAACCCAACTCTGTTCGGTTTGGATCGCCTGCAACGGAAAATCGTCTCTGACTGCATTGTGTGCAGCTCGTTTCCGTCGTTTGCCGCCTCGCAGCTTCAATACCCTGCAGCGGGCATTGTCACCGGGGTACGTGCCCTGCAACACACAGCAGGTGACACGCTCGAATTCATCTTTTCAACAACCTCAATAAACATTAAAGGTATACTAAACGAACTATGCCAAAGTGAAACTATTAGATTATATAGATAACAGGTCTGCAGCAAGTCGGACAAAACTTAAAACTTAGCCCGAAGATTCTTGGATTCTGCGAAATGTGTGGAACAAGTCTCATGAAAATGAATTTGATATCGAGACACCAAACCCCCATTTTCAACCTTTTCCACATCCCTCAAATGAGTTTGAGGCTGATCGACTGGTAAGCAAAAAAGTTTCATACAAATGTTTTTCGCGCTTTTTCCACACATGCGGGTGGAATTCCCCGAAACCCTGTCTGAACGTGCATAAGGTAACTACTGTGAAAATTTCTGCTTTTTAGATAAACAATTTAAAACAAACAAACAAAAAACAAGCAACTTCATGGAAATGCAAGTAATTTTGTTTTATAGAGTATATTTGGGAGTTAATATAAGCATAAGTTCGGCTGACTGTTTTACAGGCAAACTTCATGCACACAGAAAACTTTGTTGTTTTATAGGGTATATTTGGTAGTTAACATAAAATGGTCATGCATGAGCCATGAGGCTTTTACACTGGGCAACTTTATAACTTGTCGTTGTATAGGGTATATTCGCAGCGACGTTGACAATATCCTCACGTCTGCACACAATGTTGTTGCATTGTATGGGAACGTGCGTTACGTTCTGCTTACAAAACGGATTAAAAGGTTACACAAGAGCGTGCAGCAGCAGCGGGAACGTGGACGGACACGGATGCGATTGCGAATGCCGTGCCACATATGTATGAGCACTTCGCGATAGACACACAAAAGCATCAGCTGAAGCAGGCCCAGTCACAGTCGCAGTCACAGGCGCAGTCACTTTATTTGTTTGGCCCCGCCCCCGCCTCTCACTTCATCTCCATCTCCATCAGCAGCTCTCGTATCTGTGACTCTCTGCCTCAGACCCAGTCTCAGCTGCTTCCCATCTGCTGCTCGCTTGGCACGCACATGTTGGTCACGTTATGAGCTGTGTGTGGAGGAAGGGTGGGGCGGGGTGGGGTGGGGAATGGGGATCTTTGAATTGCCAGCTCCCAGCAACTGCAGCTCCCCGCTTCCGTCTGCCGCCCCTTCACTTCCCTGGCGAGTTGGTTACTTGCCTGTGGCACGACATTGCTCCACTTGTGGGTTAACATTGTTAATGTTTATATTTCTTTGCCCCCCCCCCCCTCTCTCTCGTTCGCTGTCTGCTTTTTATTATCTCTGGTTTTTTAGCATTATGACATTTTGCTGTCGTTTCGCTTGTCATCTGCAAGGCAAATGCCGCAAATGGCAAAATAATCAACATTAAAATGAAATTATGAAAAGCCAAAAGTATTAAAGCACGCAATGGCCAAGTTAAATCCATTAAGTCGCCTCCACTCGATCTCCATCTCTCTCTCTCTCTCTCTCTCCAGCAACGCATCTCAGAGTCAGTCTCTGTCTCTGTCGCTGTCTCCAACTTTATCTGCGTCTGCATAATTAATTAATTGTGTGGCCTGTCGTCGTTGTCGGCCCTTTTTTATGGCATACCGCAGGGCGTCGCCGTAGGCGAAGGTCAATTAAAAGTGCGGTGCAACAATTAGTTGAGGACCACAACGGTTCGGTTGGGGCAAGTGGGCAAGTGGGTAGGCGGATTGTTGGGTACTCCACGAGAGACTGCTCCGTGTGGGTATTTGATCTATTTCCATTCTGGGTCAATTAGGCGTATTGACACTGCACTCAGCCGTGGGCTTAAACTTTTCACATTTAATTGATAATTCCTGTTTGGGGGTTGGCTGATAACGAAAAAGCCCGTCTGGTTGACTACCCAGCCCAGCACACCTTATCCATCCATCTATCTAACGTTTATTTACAGTTGTTATATTCTCTCTGCGGAGAAAAAACATAGAAATACAGAAATTGTTTTCCGTTTGCCTGGGCTCTTATCGCGCACATCATTTATTGCCCTGTGAGGAGGATTATGGACACGGGACATGCAATCCACGGGCTGGGTTACGGCTCGAAAACCCTCGACAGAGTGCGGGGAAAAACTTAAACACGTTACTTTTAATTCTGTGCAGCATTTTTCATGATTAATTTAAAATGTTCGCTGGACAGCTGAAAAGTGAGCGAACCAAAGGGCCAGCTTAGAGGTTGGCATCCTTTTTGCAGCGCTCAATCAAAGCACTCAACTGTTGCCCCACTGTTGGCCATGACAACAACCCACACACAACACACACATGCACAAGTAATTTATGCGCTACTTAATTTTGATGAAATAATTCCCATAGATATAACAACACTTAATTTCGCACATTAAAAATGCCATAATGCCGCCGGCAAGCTCGTTGACGTTCTAGCGCGGGCGTTGCCAGCGGGGGGAGGGGCGTTTGACAGGCGATATGGGGCAGACTTTTCATGGGACCTACTCAATGGCCTGTCATTCATCAGCAGCGCGCAGCGAAATGAAAATGAGGCGAACAGAAAAGCGGAAAAAAAGAGCGTAAAACAAAGAACAGACACAAAAATTTAATGGCTCATGCAAAAATGCCGAAAGCACATTTACATCTAGATATATACACACACAGATATCTATATATATATATATATATAGGTTTAAACAGCGCTCTTAACTTGAAGAGGAACAACAAAGGTTTGAAGAATTAATTATATTCCAAACTCAATTTACATATTTACTTTCTATTTCCAGTTTTCGGTTCGTGGCATTTTCGCTATATTTAAACTTTGACTATTTATAGTAAACGGAAAATCTAGAATACATTTAAAACTTGAATGCTAATTAAAAAATCAGTTTGTAGCTATTCATTAGAAGAAGAACAATGAAATAGTGCTGGACTCTTTAATAGAACCTTTGGTAATTATTGATGAGCTCTTGGACATACCGGAAAAAAAGGGTATCACAGAGTGCGCATTCATTTGTACAATCAAGAAGCAGAATGCGGTGCACAAAGGCAGGCCTTGTGCAAAAAGTTCAACTGAATCTATTCAAGTGATCAGCATTGTGCCAGCTCCAACTGCACCCCCAGCAAATTACACGACTCGACTCTGGATCGGGATCGGGATCGGGATCGGGTCGGGGGATCTGCAGTCATTACAATAAATGCGAATTTAACCAAATTATGCGTGTAACTAAATCGTGCCACAATGCATCTAGATACAGCTATAGCTACAGCTACAGATACAGATACAAATATACGTTATTTATATATATGTATATATCAGCTGCCTGCTTAATATCTTTATTGTAACAAATGCGGCGTGAAGCAGCAGATGACGCAGACAGAGAGCGAGAGAGCGAGAGAGAGAGAGAGAGAGAGAGAGAGAGAGAGAGAGACTGTGACCGAGTGGAAATATAAGGTAATTTAAATATGGGATGGTAGCATAAAAAAGTTGCTTTGAATTATTGCGACGGCGACTTTTGCACAATGGACGCAATTGTCGAGAATTTCAAACTGGGCCCCGCCACAGGAGGAAGTTCACAGCTGATTGGCAGTTATTCAAAATATGCTAATGGACATGGACAGGGACAGGGACAGGGACAGGGGCAGGGGCAGGCAGAGCTAGCTGACAGCTTGTCTCAAGTGAGCTGGAAAATCAGGTAGTTTTCACACGAAAAAAAAAACGAAAAATAAAAGATATTGCCGGGCAATGTGTCGCGCGTATCTGAAAGATGCACAGCTACTTGCAACAAAGCGACGCCGGCATTGTCTCAGCGCCCTGGGCGCATCATGTTGCCGTGCTCGGTGCATTATCAATCACCTGTGTGTGGCACAGGTAAGACTACAGACTGCCATACCTAATGCCCGGCATGTTGCATGCCACGTTTCTTATTAAATCTCTTCAAAAATTGCCATCTTTGTCTTGTGAATTTCTGTTATTTTTTTCTTTTCTTCTTCTTGTATTTATTGTTGTTTTTTTTTTTTTTTTAGTTCGCTTCACTTCACATTGACTATGCCAGCGGCATTTTGATGGCTTTCAGAAATTACTCGTGAAAAACTTGAAAAAAAAAAAGTCTGCTGGAAATGCTTGTTTCGCTGTGTAAAAAAGCAACAAATAAACCTTGAGCTTATCTGGCAGATGCTTATGGGAGCGAGCGAGTGAGCGGCGACTCTGCAGACGTGTGATAAATACATCCGCATTACGGGCACAGAGCCTCGAGTATCTGCAAGATACGAGCAGCGAGCAGCGAGCAGCGTCATGTAAGCATTCTTATGCTTATAAAGAATTAAGCAACTCGGACAACCGATACCAGCCCAAGAGAACGTCTATTGCAAAAGGCCACAAAAAACGAGCGAACAGATAAGCGCACATAAAATACTTTGCACAACACTGGAGAACAATCTCTGAAGCGTGGCAACGGGCGGGTAGAAAGTGCCAGGGAGGGGGGGCTTTGGTAAAATATTATAGGAAATTTTGCAGACGCAACGGGTAAATTGGGAGGCGAAACGGGCGGCGCCGCAGGAAGCCAAAAAAAGAACCAAGCAGAGAACTTTTGCAGCCAGCAACGAGCAAAGTAATTTTCTGGCCGTAACTAATTGAGCCGCTCACGAAGCCGGACGCACATAAATCGAACAATTCTGCAGCAGCCGCAGCCGCAGTCACAGCTGCAGATACTCACCGACCGAGATACTTAGATACAGAGACAGATACAGCTCCAGCTATAGATACAGATACAGCTACAGATACAGATACAGATACAGATGCTGAGGACGCGTCAATAACTGGCGGCATTGTTTGGCAAGTAGCTGGGCAGACAAAAAGTGTTGCTGTGTGGCTGGGCATTGTATCTAACAGATACGCAAAGCGGAAGCATTGCGCATAAATGAACAAAAAAAAAGATGAATGGCTTTCACAGGGATGAATGGCTACCTCAGCCCAAAGTTGGCTCTGAGAACAAAGTCAAAGGCTAATGACAAATTAAGCGCAGCGCAATTAAAAAGCAGCCAACTAAGCTACAGAAGCTACTGTATCTGTATCTGCGTATCTGTATCTGCGTATCTGTATCTGTTGATGCTGCTGTTGCTGCTGCTGCTGCTGCTGCTGGGCGTGGCAGACACTTTAATGAATTGGGTAGAGTAAAAACGGAAAATATATTTTCGCACGCCAAAGCATAGAACGGCAAAAGGCAGCCCACGCTCCTGACTGTCGCGACGACTTCAGCAGCAGATACAAATACAAATACAACCACAACCACAGCTACAGCTACAGCTACAGCTACAGCTACAGCTTATCAGCTGGCTGGAAGATGAAATGAAATTGTGCTAAACTACAAACAAGATTTGCGCTCCTCTGGCTGCTGTGTGGGCAGACGGAATGACAACGTCTGCCGCTCATTTCGGGCAGGTTGGCACGAGGGGGGAGGGCAGGGGGCACGGCACGGTGAGGCACGACGGACGCCCACACGTGGCTTTCATTGTCTGCTGCTGCGACTGCGACTATGCCCCGCAGCGGTCGATCGCTCTCGCCGCGCAAAGTTCGGACAGGCAACAACATTTGCCGCCGCCACAAATCATTTCCAAGTGCCAAAAAACAACAACAACAACAAGAAATTCTGGCAACACGGGGCATTAGACACACACGCAATGCTCTGTCCGAACCAGATAAAATAATATTCGTATACCCATGCCATATAAATACCTACTCTATATACACACATTCCTCAGAGATGGGTAAATAAGTAGATGCCAGCAATTTCTAGCCTGCGTCTATTTGTCCAAGCATTCGAGAGTTTCCGCTGCAATTCCGCAACGTTCTCGGAAAAGCCAACAGACGCAAGAAAAACATTTTTCTAAAAAAAAAATATAAAAATAATAAACAATCATTTGTTTTCATTTGAAAGTATATTGTTGTGTACCCAAATATGCTTTTAATAATTATGCGTGTCAGATACAATTTTGTGACTTTTCAAATTGATCCCAAAATAATTTGTAATATTTGATAAAGAATATTGTTATGTACCTTAATGTACCTTTAATAACTATGCATTTTTGTGAATTTTAAAATTGATCCCAAAATGATTTGTGACATTTGATAGGCTTACACCTCAAAGTTTTTAATTTGGATAATGTTTGAACTGAATTTCACGCCAACAAATATTTAATTATAACATTCTGAGTTTCAATTTTTGTACCTTGACCCCATAAAGTATATATATTCTTGATCAGCATCAATAGCCGAGTCGATCTAGCCATGTCCGTCTGTTTGTCCGTCCGTCCGTCCGTCTGTCCAAGGATGTCAGAACCTATAAGAGCTAGAGACTTGAAATTTTAGCTATAGGTCCTCCTACTGCCTACGCAGATCGAGTTTGTTTCCGATAATCGATAACTTACTCCGTTTCCAATCAATCGATACAAATCTATATCGACATCTTGTTTTGAGCAATTTTGGTAAATAATAAGAGCTAGAGTCACCAAATTTGACATGTTGCTTCTAGAATAGTATATACATCTTCATTTGGTATTGGAAGAAGAGGGTTCAGGGTATCTTCTAGTCGGGAGCTCCCGACTAGAACCTGTTACTTGTTGTAATTACACAAATGCAGAATAAACCATTTGTTTGCATTTTGAAGTATATTCTTGTGTACCTAAATGTGCCTTTTATTAGTGATATTTGATAACCTTAGATCTCACAGCTTTCTATTTGGATTATGTTTTAGCTGAATTTCACAGCAGCAAATATTTATTTGTAACATTCTGAGTTTCACGTTTTGTAATTACACAAATGCAGACTAAATCTGAAGGTCAACCATGTCCGAAATGTTATATGGTTAGTTATGGATGCTTGAGGCTAAGAAAAACACACTTATTGCTAGACGTCAATGAAAATCAAAGTCACATTGAGGCACATTCGCTCACATTCGCATCTGGACGGCCAAAGAATTCGAATTCGAATTCGAATTCGAATTTCTGTTGAAGCAAATTCCAACTGGTTGCGATCAATATTATAATGCTCGACTTGCCATTGGGCAAGTTTTAATGCGCACTTAACGTGAGCCCCTATATCATTATTATCCAGCGCCCCACATTGATCGATACGTGCTCAAAAACAAAACAAGAAACTACAAAGCCAGACAAAAAATCCACGTCGCGTATTCAAATTGTTGTCATATTCGTTTACAAAATACATTCCAAATATTTGCATATGCATGTGGCATGTGGCGAAAAAAAGAAAACAAAAAAAAAAACAAATTGTATAATATCATTTAATATCATATTTAAATGCGCTTAAGCCAGCTTTTAATGAAATGTAAGCCGCACACACACACACACACACACACACACGCACACATATGTAAATGGCAATCGATTTGAGGCTCAGAGTTTCACCTTCGGGGCGCGTGAGACCTTCCAAGAGGGAGGGAGAGAGAGAGAGAGAGAGAGACGCAGACGCAAATGATTTATAATTAAATATTTTATAATTATCAGCAAAAAAAAAAAAAACAATTCAAGCAATAAGAAATAAATACAAATTTGTTGAAAATTTATGCTGAGCAACAAAAGAAATAAAAATATGAAAAAATTTATTAAATGAGCCAACAATTTGCGGTCTTGGGGCTTTGGCATCGTTTTTTTTTTGTTATTTTTCTTTTTATGAACTTTTTTTCGTCAACATTTTGTTGCCTTAATTATAAAACACTTTGGCTTATAATTAGGAAGCGCTTTGCGCTGCGATGCTAATAAAAAGAATCGACAGACTGCAGTCGAGTTGTTAATTAAGTTGGCCGAAAAGCCGAAAACAATTAGGGCCGAGTGCAATGCGCAAATAATTATATTATTTAAATTGTATGCACAACAGATTATGGCCCATAAATAAATATAAATCGTGCCACGCAACAATGTCGCACACTGTTGAAAATTAAATCAGCTGCCGGCGATAAACCTCGGATAAACCTCAGAAGAAAAAAACTTGAAAATCTACATTTAAATCTTGTACTTTGAGCATTTCTCGCAACCTATAGATGCGCCAGCCTCTGAATTTACACGTTTCAATAGATCCCTCCGTTTCGTTGGACCTTGTCATTTGCAGACTTGAAGGCCATTTTTATGCCTTGCACTTTTCGTCATGATCGGACTTCAGGCACCGACGTGCATCACGAAGCAGTGTAGAATGTTTAGAGATTAGATCAGAGTATCTTCTAGTCGGCTACGGCCGAGCTGTAGCTTTTTTTTTGCCAGTGTAATTAAAGATTGCGCCGCGTCATGGCTAAACAATTTTTGGTAGCAAAAACCGCCGGCACAATAATCAATAATAATATCAACGAAAAGCGGCGCAAATATTTGCGGTCGTCCATAGACAGAGTCAGACCCTGCCGCAGGTCGTGCACCACTGAAAATAGAAAACTCAGGGCCCTCAATACGGTGTGGTGTGGTGGCCTACCTGGCGCAAAAGATTTCTCAGTTTACAATTCATGTATTTGATTTTGAAATTTGTATTCAGCCGTTAATTGGCTTTGCTCATTAGCGCGTTTTTTTTTTGCTTGCTTCTTCTCTTTAATGCTATTAACTTTATTTGCTGTTTATTTTATTAGTAATATGGCGTTGTATTTCCTGCGACCAAAGACCCCGCTGACTACAGTCTAGTCCGGCCGTCGACTAATGCGATTGTTATGCCTCAAGTCACCTGAAGCTGCCCGTGAGGCATGCCAATCGCATGATTGATAAGCAGCTGCTCTTGATACCCAACAATCACACACACACACACACGCAGCACATTTCTGGCCATTTGTATCTGAGACTTGGCCCTCTGCTCATTTCCATAGAGATTGTCAGTGAATTTCAAGTAGGCCGCATTAATCACCCACAAAATGGGACCAAATTGTCACTGAACTCCATTAACAAAGTCAAGTTTGACTGCCGAAATCGAAATCGAAATCGAAGCACGCAATTTCAATTCCAATTGCTATAGAAACTGCCCCTACACTTAGCGAAATCAACATTCATTTGGTGCGAATCCGATTAAAACGAGATTCTTATTTCGAATACATTTACTCATGGCAAAACTTGACTCAATGTAAGACATTTTAAGCCTGCTTTAGTTCAATCAAACTTAATTTCAGTATAATTCGTGTCAATTCCTTTTGCTATAGAGGCTGCCCCTACACTGAGAGAAATAATCCGAATATCAGAATATACTTAAGCCTTCAACGAAAGCCTTCTTTCGAAAACATTTTCCTATGCCCAAAACCTGACTCAATCCAAGAAATTTGCAACTTTTATTGCTTCGATCTGTGCCCTTCAATGCTTTCCTATGCCAATGAACGACTTGCCAGCGCGGTCTCAACTTTCCAATGCAGCTCGTGGAATTTCTCAGCTGCCTGAAGATTTGTCAAGTCCGTACAGGGAGGGGAAAACTTTTGGCCAGGCCGGGCCAACAACAACTGTTAGCATTGCCAAGCAACCTCTTCCTGCCCAGAAATGCCATACATAGTCGCAGCAGTCACTCATGTGGGGTGTGCAGCGACAACTTGCAACAACAACAGCAACAGTTGCTGCTGCCCTGGTCGCATGCATGTCGAAAGTAATAATTTTATATATGGCACGACAAACATACTTCTACTTATCGGCGATGTGCGTGCGTCGTGTCGTGGTTGTTGTTGTTGTCGTTGTTGTTGTTGTCGTTGTTGTTGTTGTTGTTGCTGTTGTCGTTGTTGTCGTCTCTGTGTGTTCCTTTTGAAGTGCACAGCATGTTAAATTCGTAAAATTCATTAAGATTCCGTTGCCGATGCGAGTCAGCGTCGCTGATGTTGAAAACTACCAAGAGCCAAGAGCCCCAGAGCCAACAACCAACAACAACAACAGCAACAGCAGCAACAACAACAACAACGACAAGCAGGCAGGCAACGAGCAAACAACCCACAGAGAGAGAGAGACCCACAGACATTGTCGAAGGCGACAATGTTGTTTGCCATTGTTGTTGCTGCTGCTGTTGCTGTTGCTATTGCTGCTGGTCGTGCTACGTAAAAAGCATTTGAAACAAACTCAATTATGCCCGGTGCAGTGCACACAGCCAACACACACACGCAGTGTGTCACACTTACACCTCCACTTACCAAACGGCACTGTCGAGTGTGACTGTGACTAAAATGCGGTCACATTGTTTGCCAGCTCACGTCGTAGTCTCATCTCTGCCAACAAACCGCCCCCCCCCCCCATGCCACCCTGCCCTGCCTCACCCGCACCCAACTCTTTAAGGTGATGCCCATTTGGTGCAATTTCATTTACCCGCATTTGTCACAGAGCATTTTACAGCAGCTCAGCCAAGTGTAGCCCTGGCCACGCCCCCTTCGCCCCTAGCCAAAGATTCATGTTAGAGAGGGGGTATATGTATGTGAATACCCTGGCCGATCGACCACAGCGTGTGGGTGTCTTGCCTTGCTTGACTAGGCACACAACTGGTCTAATGAGGAGCCCACCCACTCGACTCTCGACTCTCGACTGCCGACTGTCGACTCTCGACTATCGAGAGTCTCCTTCAGCTTGGGGCATGACTCGGTTGTAAGTTGCAGCTCTGTAATTCACATTGACAGACAATTTACCTGCCTAACAAGCATTTCCTGACTCTTTCTGGCATTTCCTGGCAACAGCAGCGGCAGCAACAGCAGCTGCCGGGTCGCATCTCTCGCATAAATTGCCATTCGGCTGATTTATAAAAATGAACAACGCCCCGAAAAAGCAGGCGACTAATAAATATTCATGAGCAGCAGGCCTCAAATCGATATCGCCCGATTCCTTGAATAGCAACCCGAACAAAACAACAACAAGAAACAAAAAAACAGAAAAAAAAAAACTATTGATTAAAAACAATCAAAATCCAGCGAAATGAATGCCGCCAGCTAAGCAAACGCAAACGCGAACGCGGACGTGGCATGTGGCATGTGGCAAGTGTTTCGACGGGGCAAAGCAATTTTCAACAAAAGCGCCTTAATGATCGTTTTTTTTTTTTTTGTTCTTCATTTCATTCTGTTGATTTTTTCCGAGACACGACCAAAGAACTGGCAACAAAAATAGTAATAATAATAATACAATTACCATTTGGGCAGGTTTGGAAATTGAGGTGCTCGCGGCGCCGTGCAGCCGAAGGTGTGACCAGGCACTAATTAGATTGAAATCGTGGCTCGACAAGCGTCTAGAAGCGTCTGCCGCCCACCCTTTCCCATTCCCTTTCCCTTTCCCTTTCCCTTGCCCAGCCCCAACAAGAAGAACAGCAACAACATTTGCCCATAAATTAGGTGTAATTAAAGTATTTTAAGGCTTTGCATTTGGGCTTTAACTTTATGACTGAAAATAAACATTGGCAAATAGTATTCCGGGGCAACCAGAACTATAAACCTAGCACGTTATCAGCACCCGGCTCTTGGGAAAATGTGTCATAAAAACTGAGCAGGCACCAGCTAGAATACGAAATACCCTGCATTAAAGCAGATAACGCTATAAACTAACATTAACATGTTAAGATTACAGCTAGCTGTTAACTAAAATAATGCGAAATGTTAGTGAGCTCTTGAACATTGTTAAACAAACCAAAAATACCCTTTTGTGAAAACTGAGTAAACAACATTTTAATGTTTACTTTTAGCTTCGCTCTGCGATAAGCTGTCCAAATGAAATTTTAATGCAAATCGCCAAGCTGGTCAGCAGGGCAGGTGGAGCAGGGGTGCAGCAGGGGTGCAGGGTGCAGATTGCAGGGTCTGCTGCATAAATCATGTTGGCAAGCCTTTTGTTCTAATGAAACCTCAATAGCCATGGGCCAGGGCCATGCATAGGCAATTTTCGTGACCAAGTCGAGTCCCAGTCCTCAGCTCCAGCCAGGAAACTTTTATTTATGTTCTGATAATGCGCCGGGCCAGTGTCGGGCGACTCGAGGCGCATTAATTTTCATTAAAAGCGCTTAAACGTCGCGCCAACTTATTTGCTTGTTTTATTTTTAATTAACAGTCTCAGCAGCCGTCGGCCTAAATGATTTATGAAAGGCCCCAAAACTACTACAACATGCCATCTAGACCAGAGACTAGAGACTAGAGACCAGAGACTGGAAACTGGAGACCCGAGAAGAGCGGCCCGAGTAAGCACTTTAATTAATAAAACACTCAAACCAAAACAAATTGACTGCCTGACTGCTTGACTGCTTGACTGGCATTCCATAAACAACCACCTGATGACCAAAACTTGAAACTCGAAAAAGTCAAGACTCAGCGCCGCACAATGACTCTCCACAGACTCGACTCGAGTGGGCTTTGGCAATCTTTACGATGCCCACTAAATGATATTGACAAAAGTTTTCAAGTGCCAAAGAAGCGAGTCACACACCATCAAAATAGCAACTGCAATCATACATATGTATATATGGAGACTCAAGTGTCTGGCACAGCCCATATAAGCCCTATTTATAGACAAATATATATACATATATGTAATATAGTTCCCGGCAATGCGTCAGCAGCTATATCAAACGAGCCGGGACTTTGCTCTACTAAAATTCAAATAGATTCGTCTTATTGGTGATTCGATCGCTAAGCTTCGATTTCTGTGTAGTCCACTCCAATAAATATAACATATATGACCCAAACAAATTTACGGCCTCAGCCAGGCACCTGCGAAAAAAAAAACTGGGCACTAAACCTTATGGTTATGGCTCTTGAGGACTCGTTGGCCTTGCCTCGGCTATGGCAGATTAGCTGGAATATCAATCCATAAGCCACTCGAGCGGTTTCTTGCTAAAACCAACTTGAGATTATTTCGAGAAAAAAACCGAATCGAGCTGTGTTAAATCTATTGTCAACAAGGTTTTCCAGCCGGAGCTGGGCCAAGCACACTTTCTTGGAAAAGTTCTTGTTAATTTTGTTCCAGAAATAATTGAACATGATATACTATAAGAAAACAGGTCGATCGACGACATTCGACTTCGTCTTGTTGTCTGGGCCCAGCCCACGATTTGTCTATCAATCGCATTGTGACGTGATCAGTCCTCCAATCTACGAGTCGTCGACGGCGTTTCCACTTGACCAGCTATCAGCCTCATAAATCCCCAAACAATCCACTCGATGCCGAAAGGCCCCAGAGAGCTGGGTGGCGAGGCTTACGAAAGTGGGCGATAAGAATGGCACTAGGCACAACTAATCATCATAGGAGACAGAGAGAGAGAGAGAGAGAGCGAGCGAGGGGGGGAGAGTGGGGCCTAATCACACTTGAGCAAAATTGCGGCTTTTGACCGATATTGCAAGGCACTCGGCCACAACACTCCATTCACCTGATTATTTTCTTTAATCAGTAATTAATTAAGATACTTTGCATTAGATAACTTAGACAGGCGGCCAACGGGTTTTTGAATTATAAATATGTATATATTTAAGGTGTGCACAATTTACGAGCCGACTTAATTGTATTTGCTTGTCAGACGTCAATGCTACGACTAAGGCATCCACTTTTGGGGGCAATCCCCCACAGACACAGATAATGATAGTGAAATTTTATTTATAGCAATGCGGGGCCTACACATTAGTCACGACCGATCCAGAGACGCCCATAAACAGACTTGCTTTAACGATAGGCCAACGGGCAGGGGGCAGGGGGCAGGGGCCAGGGTGGGTCTACATGTGCGCACTTGTATTGCGAGTAACTAGACTGAGCTCTGCGAGAAAATAAAAAATAAGGAAAACAAAAAACAAAACAAGCCGTAAATCCTAGCAGATTACATATGCATATATACAATGCTCGGATTAGCAACGATTCGCGTTATCTTATCAGCCAGGAGCATAAGTTCGTGTTTCCCACCAGCACGTGGAATCAAAGAGCACTAATCTCTGGCTACACTGCACGAAATCTAGTCAAGTCTGGCTACAGATAGATAGATAAGTGCGTAAATATGCGATACTCTTACCATTGTACCTAATTGTAGTCAAGTCTGGCTATAGATAGTCATAAGGATAAGTAAAATATGGAAATATGCTAAAGGCTAAAGGATTGTGCATGTTGCATGTGGATTCGAACAAGCAACCTGTCTTTTCTTTGAGTCAAGTCGGGCTAAAGGTAGTCATATAGATAAGTAAAGTGTAGAAATATCCTAAAGTATCGAAATATGTTGCATGTGGATTCGAACCAGCAACCTGCTTTTTTCTTTGAGTCAAGTCGGGCTATAAGATAAGTAAAATATAGAAACATGCTTGAGAATTAGGCAATTATTAAACTTTATTAGGGCTAGCGCCCTTTGCAATTGCATGTGGATTCGAACCAGCAACCTGCGTTTTTTTCTAGTGTACCGCTCTATCCGTAAACAACAAAAGATCAGACGATTTATGGACACAATAATTCTTCATTGGTTTTAATTAGTCGGCAGTTTATATAATCTCTTACAGAGCGAGATCTTAATCTGGCTGCAACAAAGTCTGCGTTGGCGTCGCTGCCGGCATCGCTGCCAGCGTCGCTGCAATCGGTTCCATTGATACTAATATGATACGACATATCGATCGGTATGCAGTCCCTAGACCCAGGCCCACTCGACTACGGCAACGGCAACTCGATACCCAAATCAGCAGCCTTTATGCCTAATCACCCGGGCGCCTTTGATGTGGCCGTTGGGGCCGCAGTCGCCGTTGCCTTGGGTTAATTGCGGCCAGCTCATTGGGTGGCAAATCAATTAAAAAATATATGACTACAAGTATTTGGTATGGCATGTGGAGAAAACCATTCCCAGAACATGCCGCGGGCTCGGGCTCGGGCTCGAGCACTTTGCGCGGTCTGGCATGTCCGTCAAGTCAAGTGTGTCTGGCAACGCCAATGCAGTTCTGACAAGACAACGCCCCAAAAACAAAAGAACTTAACACCTAACGCATTCATTTTCATTAATTCTGAATGCCCGCAAGCGTAACTAAAGAACAACGAACTGTGCACACACTTTAAGGGAAACCGAAACTTAGTTCAAATCAATAAGAACTGAGAAAGAAGGGATATACCCTTGCAGACCCAACCTTTTCGTAATGCTCATGATGCTTTTCTGGTATCTAAGAAGCATAGCGAAAGTAGTTAATGCCGAGTATGGTTAAGATTTTTTGAAAACAAAAAGTTTTTCATTCAAGAACCCAATTTTCGACGGATCTTTCCTATGGCAGCTATATGACATGGTGGTCGATGTTGATAGGATTTGGCATATATATGAGGAGCATAGTAAAACTAATAAACAAAAAAGTTTTTCATACAAGAACCTAGTTTTCACCCGAGCGTTCCCATGGCAGTTATATGATATAGTGGTTCGATCCAGCTGGTTCCGACGTATATGCTGCGTGCAGAGCAGAAAGAGGGACGAATGAAAAGTTTCATTAGGAAGGTTTTAAGACTGGGAGACTAGTTCGCATAGAAGCAGATAGACGGACAGCCGGACAGACGGACATGACTACATCGACTCGGCTATTGATACGGATCAAGAATATATATACTTTATGGGCTCGAAGATGTCGTTACACAGTTCGAGACAAGAGACAAGACAACTCGACTAAAAGTATTCTGTGTTGATTCTGATTTAATTCTCTAAAAGATTATATTTAACATATTATACCCGAAATGAGAATAAAATTGCTGATACCCTCGCCTTAAGCCTAATATATATGTAGATAGAGTGGGCACAGCTTTAGAGCAGACCACATTAAATTGTTTTATTAATGATAATGTTCATGATTATGAATATGAATAGAATAAAATGCCAGAGCAGCATGAGACTTCAGCTATTCGGGCATAATTTTACTAAACAACTGCAATATAGTACAAAAAAAAAAAAACAACAAAATAAGTGCCCAAAAAATATGAATTTTTGGAATTCAAATCAAAACGAATTCCAAGTGGAAGTCGAACACAAAAGCTGAATGGCGCGCTTTGTATGCGGTCGGGCGACAACTCCCGAGAGAGAGAGAGAGAGAGAGAGAGAAAGAGACAGAGGGAGGGAGCGAGAGCGAGCGAGAAGTAAAAAACTTAATTAAAACAAACGTTTGGTCTGTCTAATTAACATAACAAAGCCACTGTTGAGTCAGTCAGGCAGACTGGGGGTTGGGAAGGGGCGCAGAGGGGAATTGAGTTGAGTTGAGTTGATTCATTTGGGCTTAAGATCTGGGCAGGAAAAGGTCGCGCACGATGACTAGACTCGGAGACTCGAACTCTCGGACTCTCGGACTCGAACTCGAACTCGAACAGTTTTCGCGCTGCTTTGTTGTTTGCCATTTGCATGAGATGTTTTGTATGTAGATTTATTTACGCCTGGCATGCGTAATTTGATTGCCTGTTAGACCCCACCCCACCCCTCCCCCCCCCCACCCCTCCCCACCCCTCCGGTCCGCTCCCAATCCGCCGTACACTTTCATGTCCAAGGGGCGGAAATTGCAATTAGTTGTTAGAAAAATGCCATAAATTAGATTACCCAACGAAATAAGGCGCAAACTTGGCGCGATTATCGCCCCGACTTTGGAGTTCCATTGCCAGGCCCGGTCCCAGTGCCAGTCCCCGTTCCAGTTCCAATCCCATTGCCAATCTCAATCCCAGCCACGTAACTGTAGCAGCATGAACAATGAGGCCATAATTTAAGGCATTATGGCCGAAATCAGCCCCAGCCCCAGCCGCAGCCACCGGACCCAGGCAGAGCCCAAGTCTCGCAGCGAACAGTTCAAAAAACAGAATAATCGTTTTTTTTTTTTTGTAATTTAATAAATTATTTATGTACACGTTTAATACGTACCCCCCTCCGGCCTACCTCTGCCCAGCACACAACAAAGTATACAAAGTTGGGCATTCATTATTGTTATTATCTTTTAATATACTACATACGATATATAATATATATTATATGTGTATAGATCTGCAATTTCCATTCGCACGATTCATTAGAGCATTATTGTTATGCCTCAGATCGATTTGTATATTTATATAAATGTTTTTTTTTTTTCCTTTCTGTTGAACGAAACGAGTTCCTCTAAGTAGGGTCTGTCGGAGGCCTTTCAGAGAACGCACAACAAATGTTTTTTGTGTTATTTTTTAAATTTTTTTGTTTTTTTTTTATTTGTGCGTTGCCTGCGATAAAGCAAACAATAAAGTTGCCATCTAAAGCATTCATAATTTAATTATAGTATAGCCCATTCACACGCACACACACACACACACACACACGCACACACAACCGAGGGTAAAAAGAATTCCTTAGAAAATGCGAGCGTTAATTGTGTGTGTAATAATAAGTTGAATGCCTTCTCACATAAAGTGTAGTTAATTTGAATACCATTTATGGGCCTAGACAAGCTGCGAGTAATTTCATTGAATGGAGCCAAATAAAGCTGCATAAAACTAAGCCGAGTTCAAGCTCCAAGCCAAGTCCAAGTCGCATACAATACAAATACAAATAAAAGATAGAAACTTAGATATCATCCACATGAGATCTTGCTAAGTTTGTTTTTCACTCGAGCCATATCTGGAATGAAATTCGTGAGCTCTTGTCACATTCAGCTGAAACTTTGCACTCGTGATATTGTGGCAGTGTATATCTGTATCTGTATCTGTATCTGTATCTGTATCTGTATCTGTACCTGTATCTGTATCTGTATCTGTGTGGGGCCGGAGCAATGCGCGGTCATATCACAAGGTGTCCCCATATCATTTCCATGGGCATTCTTTGTATCGTATCGCCGTCACGTCAAACTCAACCCCAGCTTGGCTCCACGTGCTTTGGCAATCAGCGCTAACCGCGAACCACTTCACGCTTTTCAGATTTAAAAATTTCTGTAAATATTTATAAATTCATTCACTTGGCATTTATCAAGAGCTGGCCCTATCTCTCTGTATCTGTGTGTGTGTGCTAATTTCGGAGCGGCCCCCGAAGTTGTTTCAATTCATTAGATGTCTTTCAACTTGGTGCATATAAATAAATAATTCAGTGTACTTGAACTGTGCACTCAGCCAAAAACAGCACGCATTTCGTTTTCTTTTATTCCATTTGGGATAGTTCAAAAACAAGTAAGAGGTTCTAGTCGGGAGCTCCCGACTAGGGTATACACTGAACCCTCTTTGAGATGGTAGCGGGAAGTTGGCGATAGGTCTAAAATGAAAGATACTTGACATATATATAATATTCTAAAAGCAACATGTCATGTTTGGTGACTCTAGCTCTAATTATTTACCCAATTTGCTCAAAAAACAGGGTGTCGATATCGATTTTTATCGTGGAACGTGTGGAAACGGAGTAAGTTATCGATTATCGGAAACACACTCGATCTGTTAGGAACTAGGAGAACCTACAGCTAAAATTTCAAGTCTCTAGCTCTTATAGGTTCTGAGATCCAGACGGACATGGCTAGATCGACTCGGCTATTGATGCTGATCAAGAATATATATATTTTATGGGGTCGGAGATGCTTCCTTCTGCCTGTTTTATACATTTACATATTGCACAAAAAGATTATACCCCTTTTACCCATTTGTAATGTAAATTCTCACTCAGAGCACAATATGCGAAATTCTACTTTAGTTTTCACCTAGATACCCTTTGTATTGTGAAATGAATTGCCTTCTGCTTGATTTAAGTTCAAACTGCGCGCGTTTCTCTCAGTGTAGTAGGTAAATGCTGTGATCTGAGGAAACATGATGTTGACTGCCTACGTCACAATATATGTATATTGTTATCGCTCCAAATAGCAGAGTCAAATAAGAACAACAAATCGTGTACGTTAACAGCAGACAGCCAAAGACAAGCGACAACCGACAACAACAACAACAATAGAGACAGGGTACATACGTGCGAAATTTGTTGATTTCGTGAAAGTCACAAACTGGCATTAAAATATTTTTATACACATGACAGCGACTGCGACTGCGACTGCGACTGAGACTGAGACGACGGGGCAACGTTGTAAATAACAAAATAATAAAATTCACAAAATTATATGCGGAGCTTAAAATGCCCACAAAATGGAATGAAATGGAACGACGACGACGCGACGCATTCGAAATTAACTATAAAAATTCCTTCAAAAACAACAACAACAACAACAACAACAACAACAACAAGAACAACAAGCAATCATCGCGTAATATTTGTTCATTGCAAAATCAATTAACAATTTCAGGCAAATTGATATTAACGAGTTCTCGCAAAAACCAGAAAGCCCAAGCCATCCGATTCCGATTCCGATTCGAATTTCAATTTCAATTTCAATTTTGATTCGATACGCCAACTGCCAAGCACTTAAGACATACACATACACATTTATATATATATACATATGTATATGTATGTGTATATATATGCCATTATGTGTTACATGTGCGTCTGTATGTAAGTCACGATTTCTGTGCGGTGTGTGGAAGCAATCACGCAAATCCATAAACATATGCCACAATTTAAATGCAACAAATTTCAGAGCAAATAATAAAATCGCCAGAGAGACAGCAGCAACAAAAACAAAAACAACAGCAACAGCAATAGCAACAACAACAACTGCTGTTAATAATAGCTAAAATGTTTTTAATTAAGTGCAAATGCCAGATTAACGATTACAAGAAAAACACGTTCCATTAAAACACAAACGCCGTGAACGAACGTACGTTTCGGTTTGGCTTTCAGATTTTGATCCATTCCGTTTCGACTTTGCCCGCCAACTGTGACTTTTCACTCAGTCACACTTGCAGTCGCAGTCACTGTCGCAGTCACAGTCACAGTCGCAGTCGCAGTCACACTGCCAATCGCATCGTGATGGTTCAACTAGTTCCATTTGCGGATCGTGTCGTCAGCCAAGTTGATTTCATTGCTTTTCCATGAAAAACCTTGTGCTAAGACCCGATTATGTCATGCCACAAGAGATAACAGATCATCTAGAAACGAAGCTCTAGTTATTACAGTCGAAAAACCAGAAATGCCCAAAGAATGCAGAGAGAGAGAATATCAAAAGTAAGTACTTCCGATTGGAAAGAAAGTAGACTGATTAATAAATACTTCCCAAGTAATCCTGAATGCTACAGAAACAATCTGTTCAAGTCGCGACGTTCGTTATTTAAGGCCAAAACGATAATTGAGTAAATGTTGAGGCGAATTGCAGCTGCTCTCAACTTGGCCACATAAAAGAAATCTTAATTAATGCCTTAACCATTTTACGCTTATCTCTCGTTGCGTTGTCCCTGGCTAAATGTATCTGCATCTGTAGCTGTATCTGTATCTGTATCTATAGCTGTAGCTGTAGCTGTAGCTGTCTAAGTGATGGGCCAAGTCTGAGTGCGGCCATCACCTTTTGTAGTCATTAAAGCGCCTTAATTTTCATTTTGTGTCTGGCCGCAAGGGCCAAATCGCTGCTTGCCATAGAAGAAGTCATTCATAAATGATTAACGTGCTCCGCCGGGGCAACTAGCCAACCACTCGCCCCGCCACTAACCTTCACGAAAGCAATCCCAAACGAGGGCAGAGCCAGTTGCCAGTTGCCAGTTGGCAGCAGCAGTCGAGGCTGAGGCTGAGGCTGAGGCTGAGGCTTTTCCCCATTTCCCATTTGCTGCTTTATCTGCACGATTATCAAAATACAAGGGAAAAAAAAACTTGATGCCAGGCCATAAAAACGGAAAACACACAAAACACATAAAAAATTATATTTGTGCCCACATGAATTTAGTTTGTGTTTTTGGTTTTTGGTTTTGTATACTCTGTTCGCAAAGCGAAAAACTCTATATCCAGATCGGGATCCCGTATCTTACTCCTAACATTTTCATACGAATCGGATGATAGATGCAAAAGTTGTACTAGAATAAATTTTGCAGAACCCGAGTTTCTTTGAACTTTATAAACAATTACGCATGCAGGGTATCTGCTAGTCGAGCGCACACGTCTGGCGCTCTCTTATTTCATATGAGTGCGCGCTTAATTTGATTTTTGTTTTTGTTCACTTTCAGATATTTTTACGAACATATTTTGTGACGCTCGGTAATTACGCTGAAAAACTCATTTGACGGCTCGCACTGTCACAATGTGTGTAATAAATCTTTCGATATGTATAATTTGGTGCCGGGTCGGCCAACGCACAGGCCAAATTGTATCTCATAGATACGCGGCGTTGTCCGCCAGTCCGCCAGTCCGCCAGTCCCTCGGTCTGTATCTGTCTCTGTGTACTTTGTATTTTATGCCTTCACTCGCAACAGCGCAGCTTAGCTGGGGATTGCTTGGGATTGCTTTGGATCGGAACTCATCTCATTTCATCCCATTTTATCTGTGCCTGGTCCCTCGTCTGGGTTGCCTGCCCGTTTTTAAGCTGGCCGCAGGCAACAGTCGCTGCCACGGCTATTAAGAGTGCAATACTTATGCCAGCGACTGTGCCTAGCCCTGCAATCATTACTCATCTGGGATTGCTGTGCGCGGCTAACGGGCAAAGGCAGCATGTTGCATGCAGCATGTTGCACGCTGCACGCTGCATGCCGCATTGTCAATGGCATAAACAAACAATGAGCGAACAACGTGCATAAAAACTAAGTAACTGCGAGAGATGCGGCCTACTCGATAGGCTGCCTGGTCGGCTGGCCGGCTGGCAGGGGGGCAGATACAAGATACAAGATACATTTGAGGCACATGTGTATGTGGCACAATTTATGGCTTCCCACACACACACACACACACACACACACACACACACACATGCACAAACACACACAGAGCAGAGTCTAGAATATGACAAGTCGTAAATGTCGCACAAATGCTCACTCATTTGCAGCATCTAACAGATACACAGATACATCTACTGAAAGATACTTTTGTTGAAGCTAAAATCAATAAACGCAACGAGCATTGAATAACAAATAGCTCAATAAACATAAATTATAATTTATTAAACCTTTGCCACGTTTTCTGATTTTCTCTCGTTTTCAATTTCAATTTTTGTTTATTTTCTTGTATCTTTGTATCTTTGCCTTGGGACTCCCTACCAAGTTTTCTGTTTGTTTAGCTTCAAAGATATTTTTGGCGGCTATTATTACGAAAGGAAAAAAAAAAAAGAAATTCAAAAACCAAACGAAAATTAAATGCCAAATGATATACTATTTATGTGTTGATTTTTGATGTTTGCTCATTAAACGACGCGCCGGGCAACTATTTTAAATATTTTAATTATTCGCATATTCAAATGTTTATAACATTTCACTCTGCCGCTGTGTGGGCGTCGCTGCCGACGTCGACTGCGGCAGGGGCTGCGTCAGCGGCAGCGGCCATTTTAAAGCGTTTTTAATTGCCGCCTTAGTCCGTTAATCGCCGCCAGACCAACTGACGTCTGAGTTGTTTTTTTAGGAGGGGAGATTGGCACTACTTATAGAATGGGGTCTGGAACTGGGTGTCGGGGTTAGCTCTGGCTGTAGCTGTAGCTGTGGCTGATAGCCTGATGGCAGCGAAACCTTCACAACTTGCAACATCATTTGGAAAATATGAAACGGGCACAACACGAATTTCGAGTGTATCCGAGTCATGTGGCGTTGTTGTTGTTGCTGCTGTTGTTGTTGTGCGGCGATTGTGAAAACACTTCACTTCACAGAGAACAGAGGAGAGGGAACAGAGGGCGGGGCAGGTGCCCACATACGTATACGGCGAACTAGCAAGACGACAGCGTCAACTATTTGAAACATGAGCCTCGTGAGTGCTGATAATACTCGACTACTTTATTTATATATAAATATATATGTTTGCGTACAACGTATGCGGGTTGAGGGTAGCGAGTGGCAGCCAGCGGGTGGAGGGGGATTTGACAAGTGGCAGGGCGAGGAGGGTTGCCGCCGCCAAAGCTCTCAAGCATGAACAATGACAAATACGTGCACTGATATTGCATTTCATTGTTCATTATTCATCGTTCATTATCATTATTTTATGAATTGTTATTTCAAATGAGAGTACAAGAACAGGCCCAAGGTTGGCTGACAAATACGTGCGCTGATATTCAATTTCATTGCTCATTGTTCATTATTCATCGTTCATTATCATTAGTTTTATGATTGTTATTTCAAACGAGATTACAGACCATGCCCAAGGTTGGCTGACAAATACGTGCGCTGATATTCCATTTTATTGCTCATTGTTCATTGCTCATTATTCATGGCTCATTATCATTATTTTTTTATTTTCATTTCTAATTAGAGTACAAGAACAGGCCAACAATGACAAATACGTGCGCTGATAGTCCATTTAATTAATCATTGTTCATTATTCATCGTCCATTATCATTATTTCTAATGAGAAGAGGCCCAAGATTGTCTGACAAAGTTCCCAATTACGAGCCCAGCGAAAATACCATTTAAAATGCTAGTATTAGGCGTTTTACAATTCGATTCTCAAGTACATTTCGCTCTTGAATATTCCTAAACTAATTAGAATCATCGTTGATTTTAAAATTTACTTTTAGATTATTTGCTTGGGTTGGGCACAAAATGCCTATTTCAAGAATTTGAAGTACTTGGAAGTAGATCAAAAGAATTTCGAGATAGGAAATGATATGATATGATATTGATTTGATTGGAAAGGATATGAAAGATCCAATCAACTGCTTCTCCCAGCCGTCTTTAAGACCCTCAAGACACAAGTCCCAACAATTTGAAAGCCTGTATTTAATTTATTGCTCAAATTAACCGTTTATTAATTTGCATTATCTTGCTTTATTTTTTTTCTTTCAATTAATTATATCCATTTTTAATGTGTTCTTCAAGTTTTCATATGCATGCAGCCCAATATATTTGTTAATCATACAATAATATTTAATCCATGACTTAATATGCTACAAATCAGATGGTTTATACAATAATCATGCATCATATATATATATATGTGTGTGTGTGTATATATATTATTAATAATACATTATCAATGCTTGAGGACCTGTCAGCTATGAGAATATATATATATATATATATTTATAGTTATGTAAATGCTTTATTTAGGCATATAAATTCATGTACATTAGTTAATCAGCTTGAAAGTTGTTATGAATAGAGAAAAAACCGAAATGCCAAACCTGATTATATTTTGAATTTGATTTATTTGAGTGTTAATTTAAAATACAATGCACAATTAATCATGAATAAAACTACTATCACATTCAAATAGATGTATCTATATATGCATATGCTGTATACATATGTGTGTGTGTGTGTGCGTGTGTGTGCGTGTGTGTGTGTGTGTGTGCCTGGCTAATTTGATTTTTGAACATCAAAAAAATAAAAAACCTTTGCAAAATTAAATATAATTAATGATGAACACACGCAAAGCGAATGTGAGAAATTGTCGCAAATTGCTTTTGCTTTTCAATTAAATGCTCAAAGTTTTCATTTACAAATTGGCAACTTTAAACCCCGCTCTGACCCCCCACCCCCCACCCCCCCCCTGTCTCAGCAAAATAAATGTATGAAATTGCAATTTTCATTTAGCATATTTTCTAGTTTTATTTGTCATATTTATAAACGACCAGAAAAAAAAAAAAAGAGTTGAAAATTAATGCATATTTAAACATTAATTTTGTTCACAGCAGAAATTCATAATAATTTGTTTAAATGTATTATATATGCATATGTATATATATTTGTCCATATATGGTTTTTTTTTTTTATTAAATGTTATTTTTAAACATATTTTGCATTTTTTGCGCTGATTAGGTTTTCGTTAATTCAGCGCTCAAATTGTTGCCCTTTCTTTATACGCCGCTGATCTGTATATATATATATATATATATATATAGGCATAATATATATCTTTAGGTAGAGACTATAATTTGTTGTTGGCCTAGTTAGTTTAAGTATAGGGTTTGCTCCATGCTTTCTCTAGTATTGTGTTTTCTGTATTTTAGGGTCTTTTTCTTCTTTTTCTTTTATAACTCGGCATAGGCGTGGTTGGTATGTAGTCTAAATACTAGATACTAGATACTAGATACTAAATACTAAATACTATATAGTTAGTTGCATTATGTCGTCGTCTATATAGATACATTTATTATGCTTCGCTTTTGTTGTTGCTGTTGTTGTTGTTGTTGTTGTTGTTGTTGCTGTAAGTCACAATATGGTTGGCTAAGTTGTAGTTTATGGTATCAATTATCATGTATGTAGACATTAATTATGTTTCGATTAGCTCTATAACTGTTTAAATGTTGATTCGTGCCAGTTAAGTGGTTTTTCCGATTGCCTAGCCCGCAACAAATATGACCAGAAACACATAATTCGTATGTTTTGCGTGCGGCTTTCGTTAAGTATATATCATGTACTCTATATATATATATCTGCATATATCTGCATATATCTGCATATATCTGCATATATCTGCATATATCTGTGTATATGTATGTGTATATGTATTTAGCCAAACATTTTGGCTGCCATATAATTTAGTTTGTTTTTTTTTTTTCAAATGTTGTTCTGCTCGAGTGCTGCTTATCTGTATATATATGTATATATATGTATCTGTATCTGTATCTGCAGCTGCAGCTGCATTTGTATCTGTATCTGTAACTGCATATTAGTATACCCCAACTGCACTTAGGCAGTGCTAAGCGTTAATGCTTTTTAATTGTTTTTTTTTTTTTTTTTTTGTTTTTTGCTAACTAGTTTTACACGTTGTTTTTTTTTTCATATTTTTTGTTGTCAAGTGTAAAGTTTGTAGTTCAAGTTTTATTCGTAGGCCTTTTCGAAAGCGTGTTGGCCTCCCTTCTCTCCCTCTCGCCCCTCCCTCTCCCTCTCTCTCTCTCTCTCTCTCTCTCTCTCTCTGTGTGTTGTGGGGCAGCTTAAGTGATTTGCCAGGTATGAATAATATTTTATACAATTGTTTTTTACTTTTTCTCGTGTTTTTCTCAGCTTTTGGGCCAGCCAAAAGTGCAGCTCCACATAATTTATATATATATATTTTTTTTTAATATTTTCAGGGTTTATTTTTTTTCAGTTCAAGCCAAATGTCGCGATTTGAGGTTAATTGGCCATTTCGAAATTCAATTAAAGCCATTTCTCAAACAGTTTTGTCATCTGAGGCTCTGAGTCATATTCGAAAAATAAAAAAAAAAAAAACAATACAAATTTCTATTTTATACAAGTTTTTGGGCTTGGCTTGAATAAATTTCAAATGTGTCCGTATTTTAATTAATAATACATTTTTGTTTTTTTCATAATTTATTTAAAGCCGTTTTAAGCTGCGCTCCGCATTTCTCCGCACACAAATTATGTTAATTAGTTACAGCGACTAACTATAAATTGTATTCTCTTCGTTTAACAATTTAATTAAAGCTAATTAAAACTGTCGCTGGCTGATTATAAAAAAAAAAAACAAAATAAAAAAAAACAACAACAACAAATTCATTGCATTTGGCATAAATACATATTTAATTGTAAATGCGGTACTTAATTTACGACTTTAATTAATACCGAAAGAAATCATATATACATATATACATATACATATATATTTAAAAAAAAAAAATGATTGCAGCGAAAATGAATGCTTTAAACATTTAAATGTGTTTCGCAGCGGGCAAATGTTTTAATTAAGTCGCGAATTATAAAGCGCTTGCATTAGGCTGACCCCAAAAGCAGCTGCTCCAAAAACAAAAACAAAAACAGAAGAAGAAGAAGAAGAAAAAAGAAAGACCCAAAATGTATGAATGAGTGAGCAAAACAAAAACAAAAACAAAAGCAAAAACAAACGTAAACTGGTTGCCCAGGCGTCGGTCTCGTCGCACTCGCCTCGCAGTCTATGTCTGTCCTTGTCGCTCTGCTCTGCTTTGCTCTGCTCGTAAGCATGGGCTTTATGACCAGCCTCAATGCAAGGCGTAACTGTAATGACCATGCTAGCCCGCCCTCGCTCTCGCCCTCGCCACTTGCCGCACCCACAGCCAGACACACTCACACTCACACTCACACACACACACACACACACACGCACACAGACAGTCATCGTTTGTTAGACAGCTTCCGCTGTCGGCGTCGGCGTCGACGTCGCCGTTGTCATTGTCGCATTTCTGTCTTTGCTTTTCATTTTGCGCTCTACTTCACTTTTTATCGCATTTCGTTTTTTTTTTTTTTTTTTGTGACTTGATATTTGTTTCTGGACTTCGCCTTGCGTCATTTCATTTAAAACAATTTTCGTGCGTTTTTTCTGTTTGCATTTTCAGCTTAAATTTATAAATAACTAATCATCACGGTGTATGCGTGTGTGTGCGTGCGTGTGTGTGTGCTTAATTTGATTTTATGTGCGAGCTTTGGGTGCCGTTTTATTTGCATGCTTTTGTTTTGTTTCAGTTTTTATGCGCATTTCTCCTGGCTCATTATTGAGTTTATTTATCTCTGTTGATGACTTTTAAATGGCACCTGGGGTTTAGGGAGGGGGGAATATATAGCCAAAGGCCAAGCAAATGCGTACAAAATTGTATATTAAAAGCCCCATCTATTGTTCTGCAGACGAACTATAGTTCCACCTGCTGATTAATTACCCCCCCCCCCCCTGCACAACCGCACACACACACACAAAAACTCTTTGGCAACGCAGACACTTGAACGCTGAGCTCATTTCTATTTCAAATAAAGATCAAAAAAAATATAAATACATATAAATATAAATAAAATAAACGAACACTTGAATTTTCAAGTGCACTACTTGAAGCACAGGCCCATTTATCTCTGAAGATTTGCGTTAAAAACACAAACAACAATTCTCTCTATAAAGTGCAGCTTTTGTTTTATTCCAATTTAGCTAAAGCTCACACCCACACACACACGCACGCACACATATGTGTGCACACAAAGTATCATGCATGCATGCATAGAATATGACGACAATGAACTCGCATTTAACGGGAGAATGCATGGAAGGGGGATATAAACAGACCCAGAGAACAACTACAGTGGGCGGCAACAGCTGATTTGAGCGTGCTTTCGATTGATCGCAAACAAAACACTTCGCATTTATTTTTATTTTTTTTTTTTTTTGCCCTGAACGATTGTAGTAAATTTTAATTACTGCCAATTGGCATATTGCAAGGGAATTCTAATCTATGGCGGCCACTTTATTATATGTACATTTATATGAATTAAATAAATGAATAGATGGCAATCATTTCTCAGACCTAAATCAGCATACAAAACGAACGTTTTTCACCCCGTCTCTTAGACTAAACAAGATTTGTTGACGTTGCTTTCTACATAGTATAACATGAATATAGTACATACATACATACATACATACACACAAACTGCTATAAATGGACTTAGATAAGTCCGCATGTGGTCTACATAGGCAGTCGCGGCCAGTTCCTGTCATGGTTTTGTTGTCTTGTCGTGAGTCTTGACATGGCTTGGACTCGTTTGAATTTAGGGCAGACCAAAGTGAATCATGTGAATGGATTCGCTTTAAACGAGTCACAAATCAAATGGTTAAACGAGTCCACTTTTGGTCAATGGGAAACGGATGTCGTTTTCTACTTAACGCCTCTTTTTTTTTTTTTGTTTGAAATGAAACATTTTGTTTAATTAAGCCGACGGCTGCTTTATTCCGGTTAAACGTTGCGTAGCATTTGGAAATGCATTAAAAACTTGAAGCAATGACCACCCTTATGTTTTTTTCCAACCGGATTTCCTATGAAATTTGAATTTGTAAGCAGGAAATTGGGAATTGGCGAAATACGTTCATATTTATTTGGGAAATTTGTTAAGTTATCAGCTATAGGAAATTAAGATTTGAAATTATTTCAATTTCATTAAATGATATGATTTTTTTTTTTTTTACTTAATCATATGCCCTGCACACCCTGTAATCTCTGACAACATAGAGAGATTATTAAAGACTCTGACTGCGACCTCCTCATCCTCCTATTTCAACCACTGTGCGTGCGGGCCAAAGCCAAAGAGTCTTCCATCAATGACAACAATCAATCACAACGAATGTCGGCGCAGGGTATGCGTGGGGAGGGGGGGGTAAGGCTGACACCAAAACCGAGGCAAAGCACGAGGCGAGCAAGAAATCAAATTAAAGCAGCTCACACAGTGACAACAAAAAGTAAAGCAACAACAAAAATAAAGAAAGAAAGAGAGGCGACAAACTGTAAAATAATCCAACAAAGTACCGACGGCAAAAAAAAAAAAAAAAACAGTTGCTGCGCTCGCTCTCTAACGGTATTTACATCAATTCACCCTCTCTCTCTCTCTCTCTCTCGCTCTCTCTCCTTATCTATGTGTGTCTGTGTGTGTTTCTGCCTGCCTTCCTTTCGTCATTGAAAACACAATTTGCTAGATTTTCGTTTACTTTTTTCTTTTTGCGCATATTTCGCTTCAAATTACGTCGCATAATTTGGAATATATTTTATTTGCATTTAAATGTGTGTGTGTGTGTTTGTGTTTGTTCTGCTTCTAACTGTTTTCAAATATGTATATGTAATAATTTTGTTCGTAACAATTCTGTCCTTTAAGAGTTTCTTTGTATATTTTCATTTTCATTTTCTTTTAGTGAATAGCAATAGTAATTAAATAAGCATATGTTTAGTTTTTAGCATTTCTCATTTACTTGTTATTGTTGTTGTTTTTGTTGTTGTTGTTGGTTTACACGCATTGTGTTTGTTTTGTTTTGTTTTGTTTTGTTGGTTTCCTTGTTGTTTAATTTAAATTAAATTAATTACTAAAATTATTTTATAACAAATATCACTACAATAGTTTGCATTTTTTTTGTTTGTTTTTTCATTTCTTTTTTGTTTTGTTGTTTGTTTGTTTATCGAATTACTACAAATTACTTTTACTCTTTAGCAAGAAGAAAAGAAAAAACAAGTATATTTCAATTATTTTTGCTTCTTGCTTTTGGGCTTTTTGGCAACAATCTTTCGCAGCTAATTTAGGTATAAACCAATAATTAAATATGTATATGTGTGTGTATGTATTTACCGGCTTTCCAATTGCCTGGACATTTAAACAAAACACTTTCTTTGCTGACAATAAAAACAGTTCGTGTTTTTTTTTTTTTTTTTTGCAAAATACGTTTCTTTAGCATATCACAATTGAAATTTAACATTCTGCCTGCAAGTCTCAAGCGGCGCTTGCTTCGAAGAGCTCACGCACACTGCACAAAAGAGAGCTTTTTTTTTATTGGGCATCTGGCATGCTTTCATAACGGCACATCGCACACACACATGCGTACACATGTATACATACATACATGCATTAGCTTATGACGCCTTCTTTTGCTCTCTGTCTCTTTTATTGCCAATACCGTTGTTTCGTTTACATGTTCAACACACCAGGCACATTGCAAGCCCTACAGTTAAACAGGGTACATAAAATCAAAAAGGAATAACAGAACATTTCAAAAAAAAATTTGTTAACTAAAACAGAAAGCGATTTGCAGTTTCCTTTTCTTTCTCCTTTCTTCTTCGTTGACGTTTACTTTGTAAGCGTCTGTCTCAGTTGTTGTTGTTGTTGTTGCTGCTGCGTTTGCTGTTATTGTTGTTGTTGTTGTTGTTGGATCACACGTTGTAGCAGGAGATTTGCTGCAGTTGCTGGAATGTTGGCGCTGCCGTCGCCGACGTCGCCGCCGTGCCGAAGGGCACAAACGAAGCTGGCCCCAAATTGGCGCCGGCCGCTGCGGCTGCCGCGAGGGAGGCGGCCGCTGCCGCTGCTGCGTAGGGATGCATGCGATGCTGCGTTCGCAGATATTGACGATATTTGCCGCTCAGCTTGTCAGTGGACGCTGTAGGCGGCAGCCGGTGCATGGGCGTGGCCTCAGGACCGGCCTGATAATTGCTAGGAACAGTTGCCATCGGGGAACGGTCGATCAGCAGCGCAGTCGCCGCCGCTGCCGCTGCCGCCGCATCCCACGGTGCGACAGGAGGTGGCAGGCAGTGCTGGTGCTGCTGCTGCTGCTGATGCTGCTGCTGATGTTTGGCAGCGCTGCTGACGTAACTGCTGCTGCTGCTGCTGCCCGAAATCAATGCATCGCGTTTGCCGGCGGCATTGGCAGAGGCAGAGGCGACGGTGGCTGCGCTGCTGCTTTTTGCAGCATAGAGGGACGCCGGGTGCTGCAGCTGTTGATGTGTGTGTGTGTGTGCATGTGAGTGTGTGTGTGGGTGTGACTGAGTGTGTGGGTGTGCGTGTGAATGCTGTTGCTGCTGCTGCTGTTGTTGCTGGTGTGGCGTCAGCGCAGCGGCCAGCTGTTCCCACTGACCCGACGCCGACGTCGCTGCTGCCGCCGCGGCGACTGCTGCGACTGAGTTGGCTGCTGCGTGGCTTTGGCTTTGGCTTTGACGACTTTGGTTGCGATGTTGTTGTTGTTGTTGTTGTTGTCGCAGCTGCTGCTGCTGCTGCTGCACTGGATACAGCGCCTGCTGCGACATTTGTGACATTTGTTGCTGTTGCTGCCGCAGCTGCTGCTGATACGCTGCCTGCCGCTGCTGCTGCTGTTGTTGTTGTTGTTGTTGCTGTTGCTGCTGCTGCTGCTGTTGTTGCTGCTGTTGTTGCTGCTGCTGCAGTTGGGTTTTGCGTCGAGCTGCGCTGCTGCTGCTAGGCGCTGCCGCAACTGTTGCCGCGCCGCTGCCCAATGCCGCTGCGCTGCTAACGGCGCTGCTGGCCGCGCTGCGGGCGCTCGCCGTCGCAGTCGCCTGCATGTTGTTCACGAAGGGGCTGCGCCGCTGCGACTCCATTTTGCGGAAATAACAGGGATGGATCATAAGCAGCGGCTCGACGCGCTGCCCGGCGGGCGGCTTTGGCTGGTTCGGCAGCTCGTACTCGACGCTGCAGTCGACGTGCAGTGGAATGCTGTAGTCCTTGTTGCTGCTGACGGCGCTGCTGCTGCTGCTGCCGCCGCTGCTGTTGTTATTGTTGCTGCTGGCGCTGCCGCTGGCAGCTGTTGCTGTGCTGGCGCTGCCACCGCCGCCGCTGCTGCTGTGTTGGCGTTGGCTGGCGGCAGAGGCAACCTGCGTCGCAGCCGCGTGGCGTGTGTTGTTGTTGTTGTTGCTGGCGGGTGGTTGCTGCTGCTGCTGGCGCTGCTGCTGCAGCAATTGTTGCTGATGCGCTGCAACCGCAGCATGATACATGTGCTGCTGCTGCTGCTGTTGCTGCTGCTGATGATGTTGCTGCTGCTGCTGCTGCTGTTGTTGTTGTTGCTGCTGCAGCTGCTGTTGCTGCTGCTGCTGCAGAGCTGCCGACATGCTGTGCGAGAGCGAGAGAGACGACATGGAGGACATGTCATAATTAGCATAACACGCAGCCATCGTCATTTTTTTTTAGTTGTTGTTGTTGTTGTTGCTGCTGTTGCACACACAAGATTTAAAGCTTTATTTGTTGTTGAATCTTTTCTTTAATTTTTCAGCATTTCATTTTTCGTTTTTTTCTTTTCAGAGCTTTTTCACTGCACTTTGACAAATTTGATTGGCACTGGTAATCCAAAAAGTGAGAGACAGCGTTTAACTGTAGTTAAAGCTGCTGTTAATCCGTTTGTGTGTGTGTGTGTGTGTGTGTGTGTAAGAGGAACCTTAATCCATATGTTGTTTCTGCTTGCGTTTTGCTTTTGTTTTTTTTTTTTATTTGGAATTTGCTTTCGGTTTTGTTTTGTTGCTTTGTCGCACCCGTAATTCAATTGTTTTGCATTTATTGTATTGTTTAATCAGTCTTGTTATTATATTTTTTTTTTTTAACTATTTAGCTGCAAATTGAGTTTGTATTTTGCTTGTTTTATGTTATTGGTTCAGTCTTTATAAATTTATATGCAAATACACGCGTGTGGTTTACAGTTTTTTAGACGCTATCGACAGGCAGAGAGATTTGCTCGAGCACGTCCGTTCACGTTGAGCAGCGCAAGCGAAATGAAACGAACTCTCGACTGTTGTCAATTATTTTGTAATTTTCGTTCACCGAGCAGAGAGAGAGAGAGAGAGAGAGGCAGAGCGCGTGAGAGCGTAGCGCTGAATCATCAGAGTTTTGCTGAATTGAGAGCGACTGAGAGCGAACACTAACAGCTGTTTCGCGACGCCAACGTCAATGTTAGATGTTTGTTGTTGTTTTAGCTTGGTTATAATTTTTGTGTCACTTTGTATACACATATACTCATACACATGTAGCTCGCTTTGCTGTCACTTTAAAGAATTCTTTTCGTATTGTTGTTATTTTTTAACTGCCACTATTTGCATTTTTTCATTGGCAATGCTGTTATGCTGTTAATTTCTTGCAATTTTTCCGAGTTACGTTTACAAAGTCGTCTGCACGCGTCAAGCTCTCTCAAGCGACTGGCTCTCGCAGTGTGGCCCTTTTTGCTGGCCAGCGTTTTACCTGCTGTTTTATTAGCGCTGCCGCACAGCTGATTGCCGACTGGGCCGTGACGTCGCCGCGTATTCAGCGCACACACACACACGCGTTGAATTGTGTCGTTGCTGCAAACGCTTAAGCCAATTGCATTCAGTGGCTGTAACTGAAACACATGCCGCATCAACTGTTTGCTCTCTCATTCTGTCTCTCTTGTGTGTGTGTGTGTGTGTGTGTGCGTACAAAAGTGTTGGTGTCGCTTACAAATTCAGCTATATAATAGCCACGGCGGCCATCTTTACAACTGCTTTCGTGTTGTGCGAGAGAGCGACGTCGCTGCCGCTGCCGCTGCTGTTGCTGCTGCCTTTTTATTTTGTAATCATATTTCTGCTGCCGTTCTCGCTCTTTTAAGCGTGTGTTTTAAGTGTTGCCCTGCTTTAATTTTTATGATTTCTTTATGGCCTCTGCCGCTGCGCAGCTTCAGTTTTATGCGCTCCTTTGATCATTCATTTGCCATCAAACTCTTGTGTTGGCTGCCTTTTAATAGCCCCGGCGACAAGCTCTTGAAAATGCACTCGCATTCATGCATGGACATGTACATAATTACAAAAATCTATCGCTTCAAGAGAATTCAGTATGCACATACATACATAAGTGCATGTAAACATACATACATACATGCATACATATAATGTCAGCCAAAGCCTTCGCTTTACTATTTTACTGCAATTTCTGTCATCTCTTTCGTCCATCTTTCTGCTCTTTTGTTCTATATTATGTACAAAGGTGCGGCACTAAAATAAAATCCCCAAAAAAGAATCAACACTCACAACGAAAGCAGAAAAAACAACAACAACTACATACATACATACACACATAAAATAAAATTCAAACTAAGCCACGCGGAAACTGCGCAATGAGCACAAGATTTTCAGTGCAAAAGCTGCCAGCAAAAGAGATTATACCCCTTCTCCATCTAACACACACACACACACACACAGAAAAGCGAACAAGGCATAAGAAGCGACAACGGCAGCAGCAGCAGAACGGCAACAACAGTAACGAGCCAGCATTAAACTTAAATGTTGCAGACATTTCTGCACTAAAAACTAAGCAATTTAAGTCAGCGCCTTCCGTTGCCCCCCTCCACCCCTCCTTGCTCAACGGCATCGTCTTCATCAGCATCATCGACACCAACAACAACAACAACAATAACAGCTTTGTCGTCGTCGTCGTCTGCAAGCAACATACGACACACATACTAGCTGATACACACATACACAGTAGACGATTACACACATTGTAATAAATAAGGAAGGTCGTTGCCATAGCAGCAGCCGCCGTTGGCGTCGTTGTATTTTTTTCATTTTTTTTTATTATTTCTTCCACCTTTCGTTGTTGTTAGTGCCGCTGCTGAGCGTGAGAATTCAGCACTTGAAGCTTAGTGCTCTCTCTCTCGTTCGTTCTGTGTGTGTGTCTCTCTCTCTCTCTCTGTTGTGTGCTCATTCAGCGCCGTTGATAACAAATCAGCTGTTTCGTGAAATACGCACACAAGCACACAAGTCGGCTATAATTTACGAGCGCCCGAGTACTATACAAAAAATGGGGAGGTGTGTCAGTGTCCGTGTATCGATGCTGTTGCCTGTGTGTGTGTGTGTGACTGTCTGGATATGTGTCTGTGTGTGAAGCTTTGTGAATTTGGCGTGCCCATTATAGTTGCCATTGTTGTTGTTGTCGAAGCATATGTTTTGTTTGCGTCGTCGTCGTCGTTGTTGTTGTTGTTGTTGTTTGCTGACTGCCTGCTTGCGTGCTCAACGCCGAGTCGGCCGCATTACAGTTGATTATGGGCAGGTAAAGCGGAGCGGGGTTTCAATTTTAAATTACCAAACTGCTCAAATTAAAGAAAATAGGTACGAGTAGACCGCAAGGTATGGCAAAGAGAAACAGGAAATTGCCCAAGAAAATAAGCTATGGGCAAATTGAATCAACGGTAATTAGCTTGGGCGCTGCAACAGAATGAACACACATGCATACAACAGAATGGACACGAACACATACACATGTATGCATGTATGTACATACATGCATTTCTCTTTTAAGATGCTCTTAAGAAAGGGAACATGAGTATATACCGAGGTACTTTTTTTGTTCCCTTGAATTTAACCCTTGTATATTTGGTTTAGGCACAACAAAAGAAACCCAACCTGGACTTAACCCTCTCTTAAAACAGCCGCTCGCAGATTTCCTGTTGTCGTTCTAATCGCGCCTTGTCATCGCCTAGATAAAAAGCTAGTCCGTCATCATATCCATAACTTGGCTGGCCTTTCTACTTGGCAATCCCTCGCTCGCATCGCATCCTTAGATCAGCCCGTCCGAAACCCGTTTGCATTATTAAGTAACCGCTCGGCTCGGCTGAGAGCCAACCGGTTCGATCCATGGCTTCCTGTAATGCGCATTCTAAAGAAGAATCACACAAAAAAGAGAGAAAAAAAAGAAGAGAAGAAAAAAAACTCATGCAACTTTCGTTTTTTATTTTCACAAGCCACGACATAGTCGTTGTTGTTGTTGTAGTTGTTGTTGTTGTTGCTGTGTTTTTCATGTTCTGCTGTTGCTATCTCTGTCTCGCCGTCGCCGTCTGTTTGCCTGGGCCCCGCTTGTTAATTCGAAATAAAAACAGGAAAATTTACTTTACAATCTGTGCTAAAATCGTAAATTTTTAGCTGGCACCGGCTTCGACTGCGGCTGCGACTGCGGCTGCGGCAACCCGGCACTCAGGGGAGCGGCTCAGAATCCGCTGCGTCCCGCCCGGCCCCGGGGCAGGTAAGCTAATCCGCTTGCCATGGTCATGCCGATGACTCGCCTATTTGTTCTCAGCTCGGCTTGTTTTGTTTGCCGTTCCACGTATTCTGTATTGTGGTCTCCGGCTCTCATGCTCTCATGCCTAGGCTGTTATCTTTTCTTATTTAATTTTTTGGCTGCCATTGCGCCGCCTTCTAATCTTTCCAGCAATATCGTCACGAGTCTGCAAAATGCGCTCTTTCATTCCAGAGCCGCTCTCTTTATTGTTTCTCTGTCCCGTTCCAATGGCAGGGACGCTGCGCTTGCAATTGCGAGCTTTCGGTGATTATGTTTTGCTCGTACGCTTTGTGCGTTCATTCCATTCTCTTGCAGAGGCTGAGACGAGACGCTTAAACCGTTGATTGATGCGTTTCCCATTCGGAATTTATGCCATGGACTATTTGGGCGAGCGAGCGAGCGCTAAGCAATTCATTTTTCAAGGCACACACACACACGCACACACACACACAGCTGCGCCATCAGCAGCCGAGATCGAAGCGTGCGATACTCAGGAAACAACAACAACAACAAACGTCCCGAGGAGCCGCTCGCACACTCCAGTTGGAGATCGCGTTCGTCTCGGACACGACGTCGAATGCATCTAAATTGCTAAATACCTTTTTATGGTTAGTGCTGTGAGTTGTCCCCACCCCCTTCCAGTCGCTCCCCGCTCCCCGCTCCCCGCTTCCAGTTGCCTGCATCAATTTAACATTTTAAAAATGTATCTTTGTATCTTTGGTGTGGGCTTCGCAGAAGTTGCCTGCCTGCCTATATAATGTATTGTATGTATGTATGTATGTATGTATGTACTTTTGCAAGAGTCGACAGCTCCTTACTGATTCATCATGGCCATTTTTGTGGACTGCTGATTGCTGGGCACACATTGGCATCTTTTTAATAGCCCCCACAGGCCCATCGGGAATTATTCATTCCCATTGTATTCCGCATTCGCAGTCGCAATCGAGTTATAAACAATTTCTGTTATTTTTGTGCGCTTTTTTCTTTCTCTCTCTCTCTCTCTCTCTCTCTTTTGTTTTGGGCTTTAAATTATGCAACTAATTGTCAGGCATGCGAGCTATTTGGCTTCCAATAACAAGTCCCATTCCCCGCCCCTCGCCCTCCCCCCTCCCCTCTCTCGCTCTGCCGTGACAGCTGTCAAATGCATAATTAAACCGACCTTCGACGGACCAATCAAAAGCGCGAGGACCTCGAGACAGAGTCTCCAGAAATTGCAGTTATAATAGTGCCTGAATATTTGACCGTGTGCTTAGCTCTGTTTTTATACCCTGAGCCCATTAAAATGGGCAAAAAGGGTATAATGTATATGTGTGAATGTATGTAACAGGCAGAAGGAAGCATCTCCGACCACATAAGGTATATATATTCTTGATCAGCATGAATAGCCGAGACGATCTAGCCATGTCCGTCTGGCTGTCCGTCGGTCCGTTCGTATGTATGAACGCAAGGATCTCAGAACCTATACGAGCTAGAGACTTGAAATTTTAGATGTAGGTGCTCCTAGTGCCTGCGCAGATCGAGTTTGTTTCCGATAATCGATAACTTACTCCGTTTCCAAGCAATCGATAAAAATCGATATCGACATACTGTTTTTTGAGCAAATTGGGTAAACAATAAGAGCTAGAGTCACCAAACTTGACATGTTGCTTCTAGAATATTACGCATATACATATATGTCAAGTATCTTTCATTTTAGACCTATCGTCACCTCCCCGCTACGATCTCAAAGAGGGTTCAGGGTATTCCCTAGTCGGGAGCTCCCGACCAGAACCTCTTAATTGTTTTTTTCTCCTGCAGTTTCATTCTCATTTTTTACATTTTTTTCATTTTCCATTTTTATTGCAAATGCTATTAAACGAATTCCGTTGAAATATGTAGCTTTGAGCAGAAACCGTTGCCCGGAATGTCGTTGGGTTCGGGCGCTTTTTTCTGTTTTCCTTCTGACCCTGACATCAAATTATAGTTATATACATACATATGTATGTATTTAGTTATATAGCATTTGGTTATTTGAAGAATTTTTTTGTTTGTAGCCCAATAATTATGTATGTATGTGTATGTGGAATAAAACTCGAGATATTATCCCATTTTCTCGCTCTCTCCCTCTCTCTCGCTCTCTCTCTGTCTCTCTTGATAGACTTTTTAATAATATATTTCGTTTACGAATTGATGGCTCATCATTTAATCACCCTTTCTTTGAACTAACCGGGACACTCCCTAGAAATTCAACTGCACGCACAGCTGAGCCGAGCCGGGGCTGAGCCGGGGCTGAGGCCCACCTCGGAGACCCTCTGGCTGCCTATAAAGATAATAAAAAAAAGCCCAGCTCGTATATTTAAAATAATTTCAAAATAATAACAGTGCCCCTGCCGGCACGGACAGTCCAGACAGTCCGCAATTGCCATAATCTTGCCGGCATTGTACAACAAGTATTCTATACACTGAGAGAAAGAAGAGCTACAAGCAAACGGGCCTCAAGTCCAACTAGTAGATACTTTGTGCACAGTTTGGCTTTCGCTGGAGTATTTACTGAATGTTTAGAGACTTGCAGTTTTACACTCCAGATACTTTTCACTTCAGATACATTTCACTCAGATACAGTGATAGATGAAGATACAGAGCTACAAGCAAACGGGCCTCAAGTCCAACTAGTAGATACTTTGTGCACAGTTTGGCTTCCGCTGGAGTATTTACTGAATGTTTAGAGACTTGCAGTTGCTATCACGCAAAAGCCCAAGATACTTTTACACTCCAGATACTTTTCACTTCAGATACTTTTCACTCAGATACAGTGATAGATGCAGATACAGTTCCCCGCGTGTTGGGAAGTTGTATCTGACCGATTTTAGTTCGTTTTGGAGCCAGACAACGCCGGGTAATTACCAGGAATTAATAAGAAATAAAGTAAAGCAGAGATTTTTCATTATTAAGAGAACTATTTCCTTGGTAACGGACACAAAACTTACTTAGGTGAAATACGCAGATACTTTTACACTCCAGATACTTGGCACTCAGATACAGTCAAGTCCCGCACGATGGGAATTCGTATCCGAACAAAGTTCGCGCGTTTTGGAGCTTGACAACGCCGAGTAATTCCTGGCATTTAATAAGAAATAAAGTTGAATATTTTCAAGCAGAGATTTTTCTTTATTCTTGCGGAGAAATATGCAGATACCTTACACTCCAGATACTTTTGACTCAGATACAGTCAAGTCCCGCAGGATGGGAATTCGTATCCGAACAAAGTCCGCGCGTTTTGGAGCCTGACAACGCCGAGTAATTCCTGGCATTTAATAAGAAATAAAGTTGAATACTTTCAAGCACAGCTTTTTCTTTATTCTTACTCTTTCTTCCGCATTTTGTTAAAGCAAACTTTTTTTCTTCTCAATGGCAACAAAAACTAAATGTTACTTGGAGGAGTTTTCACTGTCCTTCACAGCCAGATACTTGCTGGGAACAGATACAGTTGGACTACAGTTATTAACAATGTGCGGAAAGGGGGCAAACAGAAGAGGAAGAAGAAGAAGCCCTCCAAAACTGTCACTTGCACCGGGAACGGGGGCTGTATCTGGTAAATGGGGGCTTTTAGCGCTAACTGTTCCGTTTTTTTTTTCAGCTTCTTTTTTTGGTCTTTTTTTCAGTTCTTTTTTTGTGCGTTATTTAGTGGCCCGGTTGTTGGTACGGGCGCAATATTTTATACAAATTGTTGGCAGTCGTTATAAGGGTCGCACCTGCCTCGAGGGAGAGAAGTGCACACACACACACACACACACACACACACACACACACACGCTCACATGGCACATATGCAGGGGATTTAGGCGCTGTGCGAAAAAAGGAAAACGGAGCTGAGCTGCCTTTGCATACGGAGCGCGGCTGTCGGGCAATAATTTAGCATAAATTGTCCAGGCTGTCGAGATTAATGTATCTAATGACCTGATTTGCTGATTTACAGTAATTTCCAGCTTATAGACAGGCGCACACACACACACAACATGCTACCTGCAGAGATACGAGCACTTTTTGTTTGCCCGGCATTTCCAGGAAGTGTGCACAAGATACACAAAAGATACGACCACCAAGTCCAGGCCACGCTCAGCCAGGGCATGGGCAGATACACAAATCTTTATGAGCATTGCCCAGGCCAAGCTACGCTCCGTTGAACGCCCGGACTCATGTTCAACTCGCCGGCGGAAATGAATTTGCAGTCATTAATCATGCGTCCAATAGGATTTTGCACCCATCCCCCCTCACACCCCTCTGTCCACAGTTTTATTTCTCTAGTTTTTTAGATGCCACTCGACAAGAATGTGTGTGAGCCAAGGCGCAGCGCCAGGAAAGGAAACTAATGTGCTTGGCAGCTGGCAGAGTTCTTCTAAATAATACTCGAACTATTCTTTAATATCTAATGCACAGCAGAGACGAATTTTGTACTTAAATCAAGTGCAAACGAAGTCAAGATCCATTTGAAACTTGTTAATTATAGTTATAGGGAGGTTATAGGTATTCCCCGGCCTTGCCCGTGGCACGTATCAAAAAAAGTTGTTCAAAGTTCTTTGAAAATGCGAAACCGATCGAACCGTTAACAAAAAAACTTTCATACAATCCTTTTCCGCCAATTTACCACTGTTGCGGGTGGAATTTCATAAATTTTTGAAAATAAGTTTGATGAAAATCGGAATAAACTTAAAACTTCGGCAAAAAAAAACATAGAATCGCATTTTCAACACGTCTCAAATGATTTTTCAACCAGATCCTTGGAAATGAATTTAAACACGAAAGGTCAGCCACCAAATCGTTGACCCCCATTTCCACCAGGAAGGCATAAGTTTTTCTCGAAGCGTGAGACACGCCTCAAATGGATTTGAACAAAGATCTTTGTAAGTGAGTTTGAGTAGGATCGGAAGGTAAACAAAGAAGTTTCATACAAATTCGATTTCGCGGTTCAACCACACATGTGGGTGGAATTGCAGCAAACCTCGTTTTCGCATGCACCTTCGACATAAAAGGCAACTGTAGTGAACATTTCATCTTCCTTGATCTATAAGTCAGTCAGGATAAACAGTTTGATGTAAAGAGATTGTATTTTTTGGTATATACTAAATTATAGTTATAATCTAACCTGAATCCTCGGACAGCTCATCTATCGAGGACTGTCAGTTCTTAGTTACTTTTAAGTTCTATTTCTTCCTTTTTCCCTGACTGCTTGCACTTGGTAAATGTTCTATCTATCATTTTTCACTGTACCCTCCGCCCGTATGCAGGCAACAGTTTGCGTTTGATAAGCGTATCTCGAGAAGGGGTTTCAACAGCTCTAAATTGCCAGTCATTCGCACTTGGACGCGCCCCTATATGAATACGAACCCCAATTCCGATTCCGATTGCGATTCCGCATCGAGAATCGAATTCAATGCGGCACTTGAGACGCTGCGAAATCGAATGCCTCGGCGATAATTTGCACACGCAGCTGGCCGTAATATCCTGCATCTATTTATCTTGCTGGCCACCCCTATATATAGAGTATAAATTAAACCCTTGAGTGCGATATTGCGGCTCAAGTGCGAAACCAACGAGCCTTAAGCTTCATTTTTTTCCCCCCACCCCGTTTATGTATTTTGTGCTCGTTTTTGCCGAAACGGAAATAAAGCATAAAAGTTACTTTTGGATGCTTAATGATAAAGTGGAACTTCAGCGTGTGTGTGTGTGTGTGTGAGTGTGGCATTGTTCGCTGCCACGCCCCTTGCACACAAACGCCCCGAGGGCCGCCGGTTTTTGCGTATTTTTGCACGCTCAGCGCTAAAAGAAATTCCCAAATGCCTGCGAAAGGAAAAACGCATTAATTACGCTTTTCAGCATAATAAAAAAAATAGAAAGAAAAAAAAAACACAACGGAACGGTTAAGAGGAATAATAGGCAGCATCGAGTGCCGGGACCCTTAACCGGATTCCCGTGAATGGGGTGGGTTCCCGAGGTAGGAGGCATAAACCGGGTTCCATTCTATTCGAGCTGGTTTACCGGTTGATTCTGCGCCGTTGGGAGCGTTCTCTGGAACTAGTTCAATGATACACATGCAGCTGGCACGCTTCGAAATGCAACGAAATGAAAAACCGGAAGCAAACAAATGAAAATCGACAGTTTCCAAATTAACCGGTGCAATGATAAAACCCAAAAGCGAGGCCAACAACACAAATTGTCTTCAAAGAGAGAGACAGGAAGCGAGAGGGGGAGAGAGGGAGGGGAACGCAAAAAAAACCAAATACCACAAAAACAAAAAACAAAAAACAAAAAAGGTGAAGTTATGTCCATGCTGCAACTGTCGCTAATTGCTGGGTCAGGGGTTGAGCTCGCACGGGGTTCGGTTGCCCAGGAAGTCGTTCAAAATCAAGCGAAACGAAATAACTTGGCCCTCGGCACGTCGGCCCGAGGCCCCCCCCCCTTGCCTCCGATAAATGCTAACAGTTGGCCGTAGACCACAGCCAGACCAGCTCGGAGACCCAGGGCAGGGCTGGGCTGGGGAGGGGAGGCGGCGGGCTCATTAGCATTTTTTTGCTGGCTGTTGCTTTATGTACAAAAAATATCCATGGAGTCGGCAGTTGCTGCTTGTTTATTTTTTCTCTTTTGTATTATTGATAAATTATGCAGTCGCACTTGCGGCCTGTAAATCGTTTGATAACACGCAACTTGGCTAACGGAAAGTGCCAAAAAAAAAATAAAAATAAATACAGCAAAAAGTCGGACGAAACATATACGACTATGTAAATTAAATGTCTGTTAAAAGGGTATTTATTTTTTTGGTAATAAAACATGTCCCCTTTTTTTTCGGGGCTTGGCAAATTGTCAGAGAGACTCAGCCACATGCAACTTTCTTAATGATTAGGGTTGCCAAGTTGCCATTCACTTGGCCTAGAGTTGTGCAGACTAGTTCACTAACAAGTTCTAGTTCAGTTCACAAAAGTAGTTCATTTATTGAGTCACCTTCTAATTCAGTAGTTCATTGGAGTTGCGAAATTTGTTAGCAAAGGATTAGCTTTAAAAAATACTGAACGATTCCTGAACTCAAATGAACTAGTCAACTTTTAGAGACTCAGTTCACTTGGGAGAGCTTCGAAAAAGTCCCAAAATCGTTAACTTCTTTATTTAAGAAACAAAATCTTTCGGTTATTCATTAAAATTTGTCTCAATAAAAACGTTTTTAACTCTTAAATGAACGTGTGAACAATAATATGGAACGCAGTTCATTCAGTTAAAACATTAGTTCAATTGAACTAGGCCCAAGTGGTTCGGGTTAGCTCTAATATAGAATGCAGATTTATAGTTTTTTTGATTCATATATTTCCAACTCGCGTCGTTCATTTCAATCTCCATTATCTTTCTGCTGGAACTCAAGTGAACTAGTGAACAATAATTGTGAAGGCAGTTAGTTCATTCTGTTTAGATATTAGTTCAATTGAACTAGGCCTAAATGGTTCGGGTTAGCTCTAATATAGCTTGTATTTTATTTTTCACATCATTTATAGCTTTTTGACTAAATTATGTTTAAGTTGTTCATTTAACTTCCATTATCTTTCGGCTGGAACTCAAATGAACTAGTGAACAATAATCTGGAATGCAGTTCATTCAGTTCAGATATTAGTTCAATTGAACTAGGCCCAAATGATTAAACTTCCATTAACTTTCGGCTGGAACTCAAATGAACTAGTGAACAATAATCTGGAATGCAGCTCATTCAGTTCAGATATTAGTTCAATTGAACTAGGCCCAAATGGTTCGGGTTAGCTCTAATATAGAATGCAGGCTTACAGTTTTTCTGACTCATATATTTCCAACTCTGGTTGTGCATTTCAATCTCCATTATCTTTCGGCTGGAACTCAAATGAACTAGTGTACGCTAATCGTGCAGACAGTTCAATCAGTTCACATAGGCTTAAACGATTCGATATTGCTCTAATGCAGAGTACAATTCATTTTTACCAGCTTTATTGTTTTTTTTTTGTCTGACCCATTTATTTCCGACTCTTGTTTCAGTCCATTGTTATGGAATATAATTATGGCTCAGCTTCAAAGCGACTGCAGCTCGCCCCCAGCAACGGATATCTAAGAAAATTGCAAAACATGCCACAAGACAAGAACAAAGGCCGGCAAATAGACGCCAGATGGGATTGATGAGGAGGTGAAGGAGGGGTAGTGGCTGCCTTTTTAGTCGGCCCTAAGATAAGTGCACACAGAATGAGATATTTTACGGAAATGATTGCACTGACTGCGACAGTTGAAAAGACTCCACTCAAATGGCAATCCCAATTCCAATTCGAATCCCCAGCCCCAACTTCTTTATCTTCTTCTTCTTCTTGTTCTGGTTCTTGAATGTGCAGGTTGCTCTCTGGGTTGGCTTTTCATTAGGGGCGCCCAGCAACGCCCTTTTGTAATTCAAGCCAGCGCCACGTGCCATAAATTTTGGCTTTAAATGGAGCATGCCCAAAGTGTAGCCTGTTAGCAGGGTGCCCGGCACCGCTCCCCCCTGCCAATCCCCCTCCCCCGGCAGCTCCTGTCCTAATGTTTCATGAGCCGCGTTATCTCACAATAAATTGCTGTCTTAGTTTGCGGGCAGTTACACCCCGCCGCGGGGCGAGGCCATGAGTTTTCGTTTTACATTTTCTCCGTTTTCTCGTTTTCCTGCAACCTAGTTAAAGTTTTTCCTCTTCGCAACGTCTGTCTGAAATTAATATTAATTTGGAGTGTGTATTATTATTTAGCCTGGCAGCGCAACTTTGACGTCTCGCCGACATCTTATTAAATATGCGGCCAGGCCAAATTCAAAAGTTTACAGCCGGAACCAGAACCAACGACAGCAGCAGCATGGAACCAGCTCCAGAGCCAAAGTTTGCCGACTTTGCTGGACTTCGCCTTTTCCTAATGAAATGTCATTAAAATTGTATTGCCTGAGATTCTACGACTTGGCTGCTGAATTCTTGGCCAGGTTAACTAAAATCAAGCAAAGGATAACTAGGTTTTCTTATTGTTAGATTCTTTCGAGCCCTTTAGAAAAGTTTCAACTATATCCATTAATAGAGTGTTATATAATGTAAGGTAATTCATAGAAGAACATAATGTATTTATAACACTTTTTGTGACCCTTGCAATTCCCAACAAGTTAAAGCTTTGATCAGGGAACGTGGCAGAGTCGAAAAGTTTTCAATGTATTTCAATCCAATTACATTTAAAAGTTAACGTACTTGGATTTTCATTTGCATTTATATAAAAATTCCACTCGTGACTTGTTCAGCATTTTTCACATCCCAAAGGCAAGCTGAAATGTTTTTTCTCCCCAAAATAGCCACTGAAAACCCGGGCTGACCCCGCTCGGAACTGCCAAACTTCATTTAAATAAGCCACCGCCGTGAAATTTTATAAATTTTGGCAACTGGCGGCAGTTCGTTCGACATGTCCGCCCGAAAAGCAGCTAACAAAATTGCAGAGCCACGTAAATATTCTATAAATTTGTATGTGCAACTGTCTGACAGTCTGTCTGTCCGACTCGCTGTCTGGCTTTGGCCTAAGCTTTGCTCCTGCCCCCCCCGCCATGTTCAATTGTCTGCCGTCTGTTCAAATGCCTGAAACGCCTCTGTGTTGCGGCAGGAGCCGGCAACTGGCAACTGGGAGCAGGTATTACGTCTGCTTCTTGCCAATGCGATTCCCATTGCCATTGCCGTTGCCAACTTTCGTTTTGCCTCTGACGTTTCACGAAGTAATTGCCGCTCTCATGTAGTTTTCAGTTGTAGTTCATGTGCTCCTCTAGCCGCTCGCAGCCCGCTCGCAACGTACACTTGGAGAAAAGAACCAGAACTTTTCTTGACAACCAGAATATCTAAAAGCAAGACTTAAGTCTGGTTCATAATCTTAAAGATTTTAACCTTATATAGAGCACGTTTTCGCTTACTTTAAGCATAAAATACGCTTGGAGAAAGATACAAATATATCTAAAAGCAAGACTTAAGTGTTGTACGAAATCTTAAATATTTTTAACTTTTATAGATCACTTTTACGCTTATTTTAAGCATAAAATATACTTGGAGAAGACCCCTACAACTTTTCCTAACTACCAAAATATCTTAAAGCCAGTCTTAAGTGTAGTATAAAATCTTAAAGATTTTAAACTTAAATCGAGCACGTTTTCGCTTACGTTAAGCCCAAGATACACTTTAAAAGTGGAGAATAAAATCTTAAAGATTTTAATCTTAATTCGAGCACGTTTTCGCTTATTTTAAGAATAAAATACAGTTGTAGAGAAGACCCAGAACTTTTTTTAACAACAAAAATATCTAAAAAGAAGACTTAAGTGTAGCTCAAAATTGTCAAGATTTTGAACCTTTATTGAACAATCCTTAGCTTATTTTAAGCATAAAATACACTTGGAGAAAAGACCCAGAACTTTTCTTAACAACCAAAATATCTAGAAGCAAGACTTGAGCGTAGTAAAAAATCATAGAGATTTTAACCTTTAATCAAGCACATTTTCGCCTACTTTAAGTATACAAATACTTGTTTTAAGAAAGATTTTACTTTAACCAAGCATATTTTCTTTTCTTATCTCATTTAACAATGAAAATTGGAGCGAACTTAGCCAAAAAAATTATAGAAAGGAAGAATATTTTTGCTGTAGCCCGGCTATACTAGAAGCTGATACGCTGTTTTTCTCCGAGTGTATCGTTGCCAGGACAAGGCTCTACTTGTAGCATGCGCACGAGTATGTGTGTAAACACCTTGTCTGGGCCCGCCTGTCTTGCGGCCATTTCATTTGCACAAATATTTCGCAATTTAGCAGTGGATGTTTCTACTGCTGCTGCTGATGTTTCTACTGCTGCTGCTGCTTGTGTAGAAGATATTTTGGTGTAGGCTGTGCCACCCGTTGCCCCGCAAGGCAAGGCAATTAGCCATGGGCCTGGGCCATAACTCTCCTGGCAACAGATGAAAGGCTGCTCTCCCTCTCTCTCTCTCTCTCTCTCTGTCTGTCTCAGCCTGTGCCTCTCTCTTTTTCTCGACAATCGACAATCGCTTTCAGCCTAGAAGTTCGGCATAGTTAACGGCCGTGATAAAAGGCTCCTGCCGGGAGAGTCGTGCTGTCTGAGATCAAAGAGGGACATCGATTAAAATTCCATTGGAAATGTTCTTGAAAATGTGTACAAATTCTCAAGAAGCTGCAGCTGAGGCAAGCTTCCAAGGAAATGTTACCAAAAAGCAAAAACAAATAAAACACCAAAGAAATCTGCAAGATGAGTTGGCAAGACGCAAAAATAAGTGAAATTTTTAAAGCAAATTATTATTCTTTAATGTATTTGCACAAAATTCCCACGAGCAGCAAGAAGTCGGTTCCCAGAGCAAGAAAAGAGGCAAGACGGAAATCGAATATAAATATTGATCGATATCGGGCAAAACTATATCTATAAATCTATACACGAAAGGGATCTATCTCTTCCTTCATTCCTTTTTCCATGGGATGTACACGTAATTTCTGGCATGTCTTTACTGTGAATCGTATACAGTGTGTCAATAAAGTGTTTTTACTAACAAAATTGAATTCTACAAAATGTTTGGATAATGTTACTTAAACAATTTTGATGTCGTCAAGAATCAAAAAATTAATAAGATATGAAAAAAACGACTCACTTTAAAGTACATTTACTTTCAACTATACCTAAAGAATGAGTTTTTGCTCTCGCTGGTAAAAACACTTTCTTGACAAACTGTACATGAATTTTGTTTCTCTTTTTGGGCTTTCTATCAGTACAAAATTTACCTTGGCAACTGTTTTTGGTAATTTGTTTAGGCAAGTCAATTAATTTTGGTTCTGGTTCAAGTGCACTTAATGTTCTGTGTGTGTGTGTGTGTGTGTGTGTGTGTGTGTGTGTGTGTGTGTGTGTGTGCGTCTGCTCGTCTGTTTATAAGACTACCCTTCAAAGAGCCAACCCCGAACTACTCGCACACACACACACACGCAGACAGAATATGCCAAAGTATCGGGCCAAAATATCAACTTGAACAGTTAACAGCAGGTGGCTGACAGCAGCAGCGCAGCAGCAGCGCAGCAGCAGCAGCAATGTGGCAGCGGAAAAGTTCTCGTGCGTCCAAATTGAAGTTAAAAGTTAAAAAGTTATCTGGGCCCAAAAGGCGGGCCCCAACTACTACGCCCGAGTGGCTAAATTCATTTGGCAGCAAAATGCAAATTATTACAACTGACTTTTCATTTTATTTGCCATCATTTCTTTTTCTCTTCGGCTGCCCTTCTTCTGCTCCGCTTCCACTCGGTTTTCCTTTCTGTATTTTGCAACTGTCTGAAAATTATTTACTTGGCTGAAGGCAGCTACCAACTCCCCCCCCTCCCACACTCACATTCACAGAGAGTGTGGGAAATGCTGAGGGTTGCTTCCCTGCAAGTTTTTGCATAACTTTACTTGGGCATAATTTTCACCGTCTCCCGGACCAGAAGTGTGGAGAGGGTGAGGAGGAGGAGTGCAGGGGGAGGGGGGAGGCAACTTCCGTATGTATTCGCTTATGATTTGCTTTTGCTCTGATAAACATTAAGATATCAGCTTGGATTTCTGTATGAGGGAGCCGTCTCTCTTTAGAAATTATACAGCACACACACAAAGCCGGCTGCCTTTGAAGGGGTTGCTCAGCTAAGGGTCGTGGCTGGGCGATAAGGCCTGCACTTTTCAAAGGTGTCTTGCATTTTCTCATGCCGCCCGCAATTGTCATGTAAATCAATGCAACTGGCCCCCAGCTACAGCTCTTCTCCCTCTCTACCACTCTCTTCCAATCTTCAATTTCCATAACAACAACAAGCGAAGGTTTCCCTGCCTGCATTTCGCGCTTAAACGAAACCAATTGAAGCGTAAATCTTGCACGTCTCAGGCTGCCGATAAAGAAACGAATAATGAGATCTTGACAAGGGCAAGAGAATGTATCTCTAGGAAAATGGTATACGCTTAACAAGAAAGACGGCACACCGAAGATTAAGTACCCCTTGTGCAAATGCAAGCGTTTTAGGTTCCTAAGATTAAGCCTATATATTATGGACATACGATTTGACAGATTAAGCCTCTATATTATGGGAATCCGCTTTGATATGGTTTGGCAGATATGTTAGGGAAGTATGGACCCTCGCAATTTAAGTTTCCAAACTCCTTTAATTGAGCCTTCACGATCTTCATTTTCGACCGATAGTTCCTATGGCTTCTGTATATTAGCGTAATCCTTTCCAGCAGATTTGTGACTGATCTAGAATATATACACTTTACATAACTATAATAACCCTCCGCGAGGGTATAAAACACAGAATGATAACTTCCACTATGAAATGGATATTCTATAAAAGGTATCTAAAACATGTGCAATACATAAGGCACATCTGGTTCATCAATTCAGTATAGTTAAGAGTTTGATTTAAAATATGCAGCTAAGCAAATGCGCCACAGCAAGAAATTTAGAAGGAAATACTTTCGTATCGATTCGTGACGCGACTTTATATTGATTTCCATTTAACATTTTCCGTGTCTATAGCTTACATGGGATTCCTGGCTTGGGCTAGGGTTTCAATAAAATCGCTTTAAAGTAACCTGAAACGCAGCACAATTTATTGATAACCAGTCTCGGTCTCTGTGCCAGACCAAATCCCTCTGCCCGTAACTTGCTCGTGGCCAGTTTTTCCAGCTCGTAATTGATGTGCGCGATTTAAACGCAATTGATAAGCAGACCCAGACCCAGAACCCAGAACCCAAAACCGAACCTGAGACCCGGCCATGTCCACGTTATTTGGTCGTATTTAGTCAGACATGGCCGAGGCTCGGCGTCATGTATCCCTCTCCGCGCCAGTCCCAGTCCCAGTTTGTCTATTAAAAAGTCAGCAACTGTAGCTAATTAAGGCTGGCAAGACTCGAATCAAATTTTGGCGCATATCAAATTATGAGCACAGCTGGCAGCAATTGTTGCTGCTGCTGCTGTTGCTGTTGCCCTGGCAACTTGACACAAATTGATGGGCTGCCGGAGCTGGGCGCAATAACCACCAGGGATTCGACTAATTTCGCTGCGTTTCCGTTTTAATTATATAAATTCGCATAGGAATCAAAATAAATATAAATACGGGACATATTTATGGCGCCCAACTGCAGCCAAGTACTCCGACAGTCGGTCGGCCACATGTGCACATATTTGCTAAGGATTCTCAGTGACAATCGCCTCGTCCGTCCGTCCGTCCGTCTGCCTGGCTGCCTCTCAACTCAGCTCATCCCTCGCCTTGGATTTCCATTTTTTGTTTTGTTCGCCCATGCTAAGAGCTGATCCAAGCTGAGCTGAGCTGGCCTGAATGCGACACTAGGGTCCACGACTCGGATTTCTCGGGCAGACCAGCGAGCAATTGAGGGATTGGCAATCTTAAGCCCTGAGACAGATGATACTATGCCTGGGTATACGATTGCAAATGGAAAGTAAGGTGACTGGCATGAAAATGCAACTACTTCGTATATAAAGATTGCACGGGTCAAGTACTGGCATCCAAAAAACGAATATTTAATAATTACATTTAGATAGTTGAATACACTTGAAGAAAAGATAATGCTACTTGTACTCAAGTCAAGTAATCAAGTCGGGAACATTTTTCCACACGTACGAAATTCGTTTTCTTTCAAGAACTTTTGCAAGCCAGAAATTCTTCAAGACTCAAGATAAAATGCTTAAATTGAGAAATTTTGGGTTTTCACAGCATTTAACTCAAGCAAGAAAATACTTGTAAAAAGTGTTTTCTACTTAAATGAATATTTTATTTTTTCCAAAATCAAGAATGTTTTCGCGCTTAATTTAAGAAAATGTTTCCCTTTCATTGAGCTTATTTTGTGCTTAATCGAACATTTCTCTTACTGAGAACATTTAATGCTCAATTTAAGCTATACTTCTAAATAGTATTTTTTACTTATATTAACCATTTTTTTCTCACAAAATCAAGAATGTTTTCACGCTTGATTTAAGAAGATTTAAGCTTGAAATGCACTTGAACTCGGAAAAGTATTTTAAGCAGACTCTTAAAATCAGCAAAGTTTTCTGCTCAACTCTGAAATCTTTGCCAGGGCCTGCCATCTAAAGCCTTCATCTTGGTGCTACCAGGTTCAAGTCCAACAACAACAACAACAGCAAAATGCAAACTTGCCGCGCTTAATGGACATTAGTTAGGCCAAAACCTGCTGCCGACTGGCAGCGTGAAGGGGTACGGGACTGGGACTGGGACTGGGACTGGGACTGGGACTGGGACGGGGACGGGGATTGGGAATTTAAGCACAACTTTTGTGCTGAGCTGGCAAGCGCTGGGCTGCCGGGACTGTGTGTCGGAGTGGAGTCTCGCTGGCTTTTAGCTTTTGGTGTTTTTTGGTGTTGCATTTCAAGTAGAAATTTTGCAGTTTGGTAGCAATTTTGTTTAATTTCTTTCGGGCCAGCCGCACGCCTCTAACATAACGAGCGTTGTTAATTGTAACCATATACGATATCCACAGCCAGCACCCAGTCTTGGTCCCTGTCCCTGTCCCGGTCCCTGTCTCGCTCCTGTTAAGTGGCAAGTAGCGAGCGGGCAGGGCGGGACGGTGGGGGAGGGGAAGCGGCAGCGCGTTTTGTTCGAGGCTGTGGCAAATGTGTCATTAGGCATGTTTCATGACCCTTTGTCATGCACAAATAATTATAATTTAATACACTTTGCAGCGGCAGCAGGTTGCAACAGCAGAGGGGGCGAAAATGCACACAGAGGGAAGAGGGAAGGGGTGGGCAGCCCACCCTAAACGGCTGTGTGGAGATTTTTCCGAAACAGATTCGACACGATTTTAATACAAGCTCAAATTTTTCCTCCACATTGTCTGCGTGTCTGTGTGCGCGAGTGTGTGTGTGTGCGCGCGCGTGTGTATGTGTGTGTGAGTATTTGTACGTTACTTTGTGCCACATAATTGCCGACAATTTGCTGAAGTTGCAGCACACGCCTGGCAATTACCCCAAGCCCTGGCGCAGTCGGGCACAGGATGTGTTTTAGTGCCCAACCCCAGGCGACTGGCTCTCCTCCCCCTCAAATCTCTCCCTACCCTAACACCCACCCCCAACCCCGAGCCCATATCCACTGTCTGCCGCTACTAATTTCCAGCTGGCTGCAGAATATGAAAAGTTTGTCTTGGCTAATTTGCTTTATGGCATTTTAATTGTATTTGCCCAACTTACGACTCGAAACTGAAACTCAAACGCAAACTGGATACTCGGAACTAAGAACTAAGAACTGGGAACTGGCAAGTGGGAACTGGGAACTGGGAACTGTTGTCGTCTGCTAAAAATTTAATGAGCTTATGAATTTCTAACGAATCTCTCAATGCTGGCCAAGTGCACCTGGCCGCAGCCCGAGTTCGAGTTTAGCGCATTCCCCAATTATTGATAATTTATGAAAGCAATTGAAGCTAACTCAACATGTGTGCTCGGTCTGTCCTTCTGTCCGTCCGTCGGTCCGTCCGTCCGTCCGTCTATTTGCCCGTCTATCTGAGTGCTTGTGTGTCGCACATCTAAATGAGCAGAGGAGGCCCCAATGGGTGCAAATATAATTCTTATAAATAGACAACAAAAGAGACCCTTGTCGACAGTTGGCAATCATCATCATCAACATCGTCGTCGTCGTCGTCGTCGTCGCCGTCGCCGCCAGCCAACTAAATAAATAAAAACTCATGCCCAGCGCCAGTTCCCAGTTCCAGTTCCGTGGATAATATGTATGTATGTATACTCGGAAATTTCTGAGTGTAGCACTTGGGTTAGAATTTCTACAGTTTTGTACTCAAAATACTCAAGTGTGTTTTTTCTGTCTATGCCCATTTCCATGTCTTAAACCAGTTGGGAATTGCAAGCGTTAAGCAATTCGAACTACGCTTTCTGCGCACATTTGCAATTAGAAATTTGTTCGTACTTTAAGACCATTTACATTTGACTAAACGCTCAAATTCTCGTCTTTTTCGCTGAGTGTGTACAGCGTCAGGCGACGCCTTTGGCTTTGGGTAGTTGCCTTCAGTTGCCGTCTCAAATATCATAAAAACAAGTCAATACAACCCGCTAATGAAACCAAACAAAAACATTAAATGTTAAAAAAAAAAAAAAGGAAAGAAAGAAAAAACATGAAAATAAAATACATTGCATTGTATGGAAAAGTTGTTTCACAATAAATAGACGCATAGATGGGCATGGAAACATGTTCATAAATATTTGTTGCCAGTTATGTATGTTGATACAAATGGTTCGGATCGTTCGATTGATATTGATGTTGATTTTGCGGGGCATGGGGGGAGACCGACAATAGAAACCCGAACAGGCAACAGACTTGACACGTTTCCAAAGAATATTTGTGCTGGCCGTAAAATACTCGAAATAATATGCGAGCGGTTCTGTCGTTTGAACTAGTTCAGAGAAATAAGCTCACGGAACCAATTCACAACTGTTTGGCATGGAACCAATTCGAATGTAATGTACAAGTGTTTAATTAAACAGATAAATAATAAGATTATATATTATAATAGTTGTTGCCCAACTTTAAATAGAAATAGAGAACTAAGTAATTAACTAACTACTTGAGAACTGAACTAGTTTCTTCTTTTGGGTTCGAAACGTTCGGATAATATTGATGTTGCGGGGCAGGGGGGAGAACCGACAATAGAAACCCGTAACCCGTGGTCGTAAAATACTCGAAATAATATGCTTACACAGTCGAGCGGTTTTTCGTTTGAACTAGTTCAGAGAAATAAGCTCACGGAACCAATTCACAACTGTTTGACATTGAACCAATTCGAATGTAATGTACAAGTGTTTAATTAAACAGATAAACAATAAGATTAAAATTGAATTGAATTGAAATTAAATTGAATTAAATTAGTTAGGCAAATGAAATATGAGCTAGTTTATAAAGCGGCTGCCCAACTATTAATAGAAATAGATAATTAAGTAATTAACTGCTTGAGAACTGAACTAGTTTCTTCTTTTGGGTTTAGCCCAATTCTAAGCTGGCATAATTAAACGAGTTTTTGCCTTTCAACATAACCTGGAGATGGGCAAGAAAGTGCACACAGTCTCTAGTCCGGCTTATCTTATAAGGCACCTGTTCGCTTCTCTCGCTTCCACTTACCACCTCGACAGAAATGTTTTCTTCTTCTTCTTCTTCTTCTAAAAGCAAATGCATACAATAAATAGCGCACAATTAACAAGTTGCTAGTGATTTATGCCGACGCGTTTTTCTGGGCAAGATTTTATGGCACCCCAACCGTGCCGCGAGACAATGCCACAGATAATTTTTACGAGGCACTCTCACTGCGCCATATGTTGCCCGGTCCGGAGGAGGGCTCAAAGAAAGAAAAAAAAAAAGGGAACATAACGCTCTACCTGAGGGTCGACTGGCCCTGTCCCCTGTGCCTGGCCGTGCCCGAGTCCGTGCTCGAGCTCTTTTGGCCCTTTTACGATCGTGTGTAATTAAAAGATTTGGTAAAAGGCGTTAGGCATGCGCTCGACAGCCTTGACAGCCGGCCGTCCCAGGGCTCATTAAAGCTGTAAAGTCAATAGAAAGAAAGAGACAGAGAGAGAGAGAGGGAGACAGGGAGAGGGAGAGAGAGAGAGAGAGAAAGGATTGCCAGGCCAGGGACTCTTGTCATTGTTCGTGTGAAATTCAATTTTGATTTGTGGCAATAAAGTTTTTGGCCCGTCATGGCTATTGATTTTTAATTTCCAGCTAAAGTTTTCGCCATACTCTCCTGACAGTTTAGCCGGAACTTTTCTAATTGCTGGCACACCAAGTTCTGCCACCCGCTGCCCGTGCCCCTCCCCTCCTTCTATTGTGCGTGTACGTTCATAATTTTGCAGCTGGGCTGCGACTGGCGGACTGGCTATTGAACAAAGCAATATTTGCTCAAGTAATTTTGGTCCGAAAACTTCCTCGTCCGCCGCCACGTGACCACTTGAGCTGGGCTGCCTGGAGGCGGAGAAGGAGGAGGAGCGCAGCTCCAAGAAGCTGAGACTGCAGTTTTTGACTTTTTTTCTTTTCTTTTCGCCTTTGCCAGTGATTTCCCAGCCACGTACTTCAGCACGTAGCCAACTTTAATCTCTGCTCGTTCGAGCTGTCTCTCTCTCTCTCTCTCTCTCTCTCTCTCTCTCTCTAGCTTCGTGCCCTCTCTTTCTACTCTTGCACCCACTAATTTCACCTTAAAAGCAGAATTTATGTGCGCACAGCATTTTGCCCTAATACGAAATCAAATAGTAATTTTTTTGTTTGTGAGCCATGAAAATGTGAGCAAAAAAATATAGATTCGCGCTGCATTCTGTTTGGCTGGGCTCATCTTGATTTATGGCCAGGATGTTTGCGCCATTCGCACCGACATTGGAGACGCCATTATTTTGCGTATTTATACAAATGTTTTCAGCTTCCAAGCACACACACACACACCACACACACACATGTGTGTGTGTCGCTGCTGGCTCTTATAGGCATCTATAAATCAATAAATGAAATTTACACGCACATTTTGTGTTACGTGTTGGAAAATTTATACGAACTTTGTCCAGGCCAAAGAACAATATCGGGGAGGGTTTTACATCTAGAGGGGGGCCGCAGTCTGGGGCCGTGGCGCATATTTGAATGGCTTTTGCTGGCAATGTTTGGGGCCAAGTGCCTCAAGTGATTTGCCGCAAACTTTGCGAAATATTTGCACACAAAGGGCGTTGCCATGTGCTCGACCAAAGTCAAAAACTTCTATACTGCCAAGTCATCTGCCACTGCGAGCAGTTTATTGATAAGTTTTTGTTCTTGCTGTGAAAGTACCAAAGCAAATACCCAAATCAAATATGTACTATGTGCAGACATATTTTCAAAAAGGGCCAGACGTATTCATATGCCCGCACAATACCTTGAATTGCTTTCGAAACAAATAACTTATGCACTTTTGAAAAACCCATATCAAAGTTGGGCAATTGAATTTGAGAATCGCATAGAGGACTGCTCGGCTAACCCCAGGAGCAGGAAACCAACGTTCGAATAGATGTGCTTCCAGTCTCATTCAATTTACACACTGTCATGGACATAACTCAAGTTTTATACAAAGCGATTGCTAATATAAGAAAATGATTATGAGAATCGCATAGAGGGCTGCCAGGGTAACCCTAGCAGCAGCTAGCAGCTCTAATCAGAGCAGCTCTCATCATTTGACACCAAAAGAATTTTTAATTAAGGCCGTGACAACAAAACAAAATAAAATAAAATATAAAAAAAAACTAAACTGGAAGCTGCTGGCAGCAGTTTCTGCTGTTATTGTTGCTGCTGCAACATCAGCAAATGGCAATGAAACGATAACAATAAAAAAATGCAGCTATGGCCATAGAGATATGCGAGATACGCGCGAGAGATACGAGCGAGAGATATATGGGCCTGCAATGAGTACGAATATGAGTTTGAGTGCGGCTCTGGATATGGGCATGGGGCACTGAGGCAGCAGGCCCAGAATGCACATAAAACTTGTCGGCATTGTAGTCGCCGTGGCAGTTGTTGTTGTGGTTGCAGCAGCAGAAGGAAGCAGCAGCGGCATAAACAACAATGTCATCAACATAATTGTATGTCAAGTGAGCGCAGTGAGAAAAACTGGGGAGGGGACAGTGCCATAAAAAGTAAAATGACAAGATAGAGACAGGGCGAGTAACTGCGCGAGTGAGAAAGGGAGGGGGGAGGGACCACTCGAGACCATGACGAGACAATGCAATCAAAGGAGCCACAAAAGAACGTTGGGCGAAGGCGGCAGCGAGGGGCAGTCGAGTAATGAATGAATGACGAGTGCTGCATACGCAATATTAAGCCATCGGTAGTCGCATTTCCTGCCTTTGCGCAGCGGGCATATCGATGGATAGAGAAGTCTTCTATGCGATTCTCATAATCTTTTTTCAATATAACCAATCAATTTGGATGGGTAGAGAACGTTTGCAGCATGCCTCAGAAACGGAAGCTATATGTGAACTTTAAGCTGCAGATTTATATGTAAATGGGGTATTTGCTGTTCGATTTTAGCTGTTGCCCGCACTAACTGCCCTTTTGAGTCTCCATCGGTAGCGGGCATATTAATGGGTATAACACGTTTGTAACATGCCACAGAAACGGAAGCTATATGTGAACTTTTAACTGCACACTTATATGAAAAATACAAGGAACATATGCCACGGCTTGGACTAGGGTATTCGCTATTCGATTCCAGTTGTTGCCCGCACTAGCTGCCCTTTTAGGTCTCCATATGCTGGGGCATATCGGCTTATATGTTGTGCTTAGACGATGCGGGTCACAGTCGTTTTGTTGCTTACAGCAAACGCTGCTGGGGGTGCATTGGGGAGGGTGGAGGGTAGGGGGCGGTCTGGAGGTGGGGCACCTACCATTCGCTTGCAGTCATCATCATCATCATCATCATCATTCGGCAACCTCATCGCTGCAGTTGGCGTCATTGGTTTGTGTGTCATTGAAATGAAACGCCGGGCGACGCCTCTTGAGCGGAATTATTATTACCACTTATGGATGTATGTTTTTGAGTGTCTGTCTCTGTGTGTGTGTGTGTGTGGGTATGTGTGTGTAAGCCATAACCATCAGAAGCCGCAGCCGCAGCCACAGCCGCAGCCACAGCCGGAGCCGGAGCCGGAGCAAAAGCCAGGCCAGCAGCCATTGCCATATCCATTGTTTTCCCACTGCGCGACTTGGTTTGGTTTTGTTTTCTTGTTTTTTTATTATATATTTTTTTTAAACTTTTTTCTTATGTTGTATGCAACTTTGTGTGTTGCCTGCACTCATTTCCACATGAATGCGCCAGTCATGACACCGGGAGGGGGTATTGTTAGCAACAGGGCGGGCATATGACCAGGGGTGGGGAGGAGGTAAGCCACACAAAATGACATAAGCCGCAAATATATTTGAGAATTGCTGGAGCCACGCAATTACAACTGAATAAATAATTATTGTCGGGAGAGAGAGAGAGAGGGGGGAGAGAAAGGGAGATTTCTTATAGGTAATCACCTGAAGAACATCCAAGAATGTTGAACTTTAACAAAGTGTAAGAGAGAGAGAGAGAGGCAGTGAGAGAAAAAGAGAGAACGAAACAGATCTCCAATATCTACACACTTGAAGAACATCTATGAAAGTTTTATCTATATTAAAGATGTGAGAGAGATAGAGAGAGAGAGAGAGAGAGAGAGAGAGAGAGAGAGAGAGAGAGAGAGAGGGAGAGTACCGTATAGATACACATTTATAAGAAAGTTCTTGTATAATTTTTACTTAAATAAAGTATCTCAATTCTATTTCTAAACCTGCCAACATGGTTGTAATTTGTAATAAGAAATTATTCCATCCAAAATTTCCTTGAACACGTTTTACGCATATTTTGTGCTTAAAACAAGTCACTTTTTTGTGTCTTTTCGATACTTTGAAATCCAGTATGATTCATACTTAATCTGAGCATATTTAAAGAATGACTTTACGAATTCCCGCCTCGTCGTACTAATATTCAAATAGGCTTTCTTCACTGCGATACGACAAAATGAAAGTTTTGTGAATATCCAACATCGGTTAGAGGTGGGCGGGCAATTTTTGAAGAACTGGCCACAGTTTTCAATCTACATAAGAGAAGAAAAAGAATAAACAAAATAGTTATTCAGCACACGTCTCTAAGCTATTTACAGAGTGAAAAAACTCAAGATCATTCTTAGCATTTCTTTTGCCCACTTTTGTCTACTCGAAGACGGACTGCGGGCTGTCAAGACGGGCTGCTCTATATAAGGTCACACACATGTGTGCCTCTCTATGGCATGCCCCTAATGTCCACTTAACAGCCTACTTAAATACATGCCATGCATATGAAACTGGACAGCAACAACAAGAACGGCAACTCATCAATGGCAGTCCGAGAATCGAGAACATTAAATGCCAACTTCACGTAGATGGCCAGAGAACAATGCGCCGACAATAAATGCTGCTGATGATAATTAAGTCGATGCTGCTGATGATGATGATGATGATGATGATGGGGATGCTGATGATGCTGTGGCTGTGGTCTGTAGACTTCAGCTTGAATATTGTCGTCGTGGTCTGGGTTCCACTCGAGTCCAGCAATCGGCGAGCTGCCATCGCAGCCCGTTTCAAATTCCGAACGCAATTGTTAGTCATGCGAACTTTAATTACACAACGGATCACTTGGGTCTCGCCATGGAGACGACATCGCTGCTCACTCTGCCGCCTCCCCTCGGCTCCTCCCAGTTTAGCTCCTTTCTCCACCCGCTGTCTAGTCCAATCATAGGCCATGTGGACATGTGGGCTGACTAAATGCGGCTCATTAAAGTAAATTACAATTTATGTTTGCATGTCGCATATGGGCGTGGCATGCTCATCTCTTGCCACTTCTTTTTGGCTATGTCGAGCGTGGGGCGGGGGTTGGACTAGTACACGCTGTAATTAATTTTGATTAACGGGCGAAAAGTTTCCGAGGTAACTTGCCACGCATTACTCATGCATTACGTGGCACGTATTTCTCTAGCTCTGAGGGTAGCTCGGATTTCCTTGCGGCCCAAAAAGTTTACGTTTTCACATTTCGAGCTTTTAATTGTTAAGCTTGATTAATGTGTTAAATGTGAATAACGAAAAGTGAGAGGTTTCTATGGATTTAATATACCTTTGCAGATATAAAGTTTAAAGCGAACAATTCAGCTTATTATTCCATCCCCTGGTAGAGTATGAATATATGATAAATGTGCATCTAGTTTCGCATTAATTAGAAGACAGTTTCCGATGACTCATCGGGCCTGTCAGCAATATCTGCTGAGATCAATTAAGCCGCCCACAATGCAAATTACCCGTCAGCTGGTTTGTAGTGTACAATCGCTTGATCGCACAGCTGGATAGGATACGGGGGCACAACCGGGGCCAGTTACCCAGGGGGGGGGGCAGTGCCTCATCCCCAACATGAGAAATATGCAATGCTCGCGACTCGCCACTAAAAATGATTGCCTACTTCGGTGTCATAAATTAAAATCTAACAAAATAAATCAATAAAGATTAAATCTTACGTGCACAGAGACAGAGTGTAGGCATAATCCAGCTGGCTTTGTGTCTGTGTCTGTATCTGTATCTGTAAATGTATCTGTATCTGTATCTGTATCGGTATCTGTAATCCGTTGCCTCCTCTATTTGTATCTGTAACTAACAAAACGTGTGGCCGCATATATGAAAGCACCGCCATGTGGCATATTACGGCTATGCATGCACCGTCTGCACGCATGTATCTGCATCTGTGTTTGTAAATGTATCTGTATCTGTAGCTGTATCTGTGTCTGTGTCTGTGTCTGCCGCTGTGCCTGTGCCTGTGTCTGTGTCTGGCAGCCCCTCGAAAACTACTTAAGTATTTAGGTCTCTGTGCGGCTGTCGCTTCGCATTTTGAATGCTGAATGGGTATTTAAATTTCATACAAATTCTATGAGCGCTTGTCTGGCCCCGACCCGGTCCGGATCGGGGCTTGGATCGTGTTTGCAGTAGGCTGGCGCAAAAAAAAACAAAAACAAAAACAAAAACAAAAAACCACGCCAAAGCAAAAACAAAAAAGCAGTTGAAAAATGCAAAAGGCGGCAGTTCAATTCATTCACTCGCACGCACACTCACACACTCACAGACTCAAACCCATATTCACTTGGAGTAGACAGGCAGACTTTTAGACGGGCAGAAAGCCGCTTAAAGCTCTCTGTTCCATCCGCATCCGTCGCATCCGTCGCCGGCAGCTACAACAACAACAACAACAACAACAACAACAGCAATAAGATATAGAAGTTGATAAAGAATGGATGCGCTTTAATAATACGCAAAATAATAAAAAGCAGCCAGTACAACAACAACAACAACAACAACAACAACAACAACAACAAGAACAACAACAACAACAACAACAACAACAATCAAGTCCCGCCAGACAATAGAGTTTTAGAAAAACAGTTTTTTCTTCTTCTGTCTCCCCCCCTGGGCTGTGCATAGACCATGCAGAGAGTATCTTATAAAGGGCGTCCATTGTTAGGGCTGACATATACCCGTAACTTAGAGCTTTGTAGACGGTAATCCTCAATCGCGCAGAAGCTCAAAGCAGTTGAAATAATACTGGACGAACAACTAACTAAGTCGGCTTACTTAAAGAAATATATATATTTCTAAGCGAAGAAATATATATTTCAGATCGTTTTGTTGCTCAAGAGCATTTCGTATTTATTAATACTTTGAATTGGGTAAAAGTACAAAATTTAATGTCTAAATGTATGAAAAACGAGCTTAAATGAAGTAGAAAATGTTTTAAATGCCAAAGCCTTTGAAGATAAGTTCAATATTTGTTCGATTAAGTATTCTATTAGCCCCTTAAATTATGTAAATTTACGGACTCAAATATCGACATATTTCTAATAGTTCAGATCGTTTTTTCCGCAGAGCATTATGCTTTCCAATACTCTGAATTGATTTGAAAAGTCTAAATAAGAAAAACGAACTTAAATGAAGTAGAAAATATTTTAAATTATATAAATTTTCGAACTCAAATATCGAACTTGGCTAAATTCTTACCATGTTTGCATTTGATATAAAAGATTTTTCTAAGCGAAGAATATATAGTTCAGATCGTTTTGTTCCTTAAGAGCAGTCCAAAGTTTAATGTCTGAAGATAAGAAAAACGAGCTTAAATTAAGTAGAAAATATTTTAAATGTAAAAACCTTTAAATATAAGCTCAATATAACTTCGGTTAGGCATTGTATTGGCCCCTTAAATCGACCTTGGCTACATTTTTACCACATTTGTATTTGATTTAAAATATTTTCGATTTGTTTTTTTCTCAGAGTACAGCTGCTTAAAGATATCTATCCTTGAGCGCAGCGCTGTCTAAAATCAATTTGATTTTTGTTATTCCCACGCATAAATATACACATACATATATATATATAAGGCGCATGTTTTGCATGTCAAGCATTTGAAGCGATTGTTTGATTTCCTGTCAGGTCTTAGACGTAACTCGCTTTATATAACATAATATGCAATCGCCACACCCATCGCTACCTTCCTCCATCCTGTCGGCACCAATGGTGCGTCATCATCGTGACCAGCCGGGATCCGGCTTCACTCAGCCACGACTGAGCAGATAAACGAATACCGAATACTGAATACCGAGCACTTATTATTATTAATAAGAGCGCACGTTAATGTTTGCTTGATTAAGCGCTCAATCAAATGAAATTCTATACGCATGACAAGCACAAAAAATACAAACACAAAAACGAGCCTCGAAATGAATGCCCAGGCAGGCGGGCCCAAAAAAAAAACGAAAGAGAAGGAAATAAATCCTTTGCGTATTCACTAATTTCGAGTGCGTTCTCGTTGCAAGGCTCAAAATTTAAGTGGAACGCGTCGCGCGCACAACAAGTAAATATAATTCATAATTTTCGCTCTATTCAAAGAACGCGCCGAGCAGAACGCGTGACAGTGAAGCCAGGCTACGGGGGGTGCTTACCAAAAGTCAGTCGTCAGCTAGGGTTGCCCTGGCTGTGCTTAAATACCCTGTACTCCGATCAAGTTAAGCTAATACTCATTTCAATTGAGTAGGCAGGGTATAATTTATATACGGATGCATCACCGATGCGATTGGGTATATAGTTTAGTATACTAGCGGGTATTGCCCGGCCTTACCCGTGGAACATGTTGTGCTAAACATTTTAAGTATGCGCCCTTGGAAAATTGAAATTTACCCATCTTGGTCTCCAGAACATATCAAATAAATTCGCACAAAGAACTTAGAAATTGAGTTGGAGGCGTTTTTCCCCGATTTTTCCACACCTGCGGGTGGAATTGCCCACTGATGAGTGAAAACATATATTCCCCTACATTTAATGAAGCACAAGTAAATCATTATTTGATATATCTCCTTTCGCTTTTATCACATCGATAAATATCGATTGTTAGACAAGGTTTTTAGAGCATAATTTGTGGATTTTAAGTGCTAGAATTTGATACATTTCCAACATCTCCGAATATTTTACTTTTTTTCGAGGTATCTTTTCTTGTTCAAGGGTAGTTTTGTGTTTTACTATTAATCGATTGCATAGCTCCCATAGCTTTGATTGTTATTTATTTTTGCTGCTGACCATCAATCATAATAAAATTATAGAGTAGTTCAAAGCAAGAGTCCAGTCGAAGGGGCGAAGGGCAACAGAATCCGAGTCAACGCCAGAAAGTGGCAGCAACAGCAGCGAGCATCTCTTCGCCCACAGTCTGCGTTTTATTTTTGGAACTTGAGAGTTTGTAAATGTATCTGTATTTGTATCTGGTATCTGGTATCTGTATCCGTATCTGTAGCTGCACTTATGGCTCAGCATCGTGTTGGGCCTGCGGAAGTGCATCGCCGGATAGTTGCACCTTGCTTCGATGTGCAACCAGCCGCCACGCCTCCTGCCCTTCCCTTCGGAGGCGTCTTGGTTTAATTGTTTGCACAGCAGCCGGTTTGCCGGCTTTTATCTGGCCTTACAATTTACCGTTGCCCGTGCTGCATTGTTTGTTGGTCGGGGCCCAAAAGGACGAGACTCCGTTTTTCGGGATTCGTGTGAATTTCTTGGGATTTTGTTGCTGCGATTTTTTGCATTCCGCTTTGTTTGTCGGTCGGGCAGGAAGGATGTTTGCACCTTTCGCAGCTACACATCCGAGGGTTGGGCATGCATCTGGTTGCCTAATGACAGGTTGGCAATTCTGGGGACCGCTCGAGTTATTAATGCCATTCGAAAGCAATTTAATATATGCATTCTGTTTATTTGAGCTGCTCTAAGCAAACAATTCCCAGCTAGCTGGCTGCAACCCCTAATGGACATGGAAAACCCTTTAGAAAATTGCTGCCACTCGCATTTGAGTGTGAGTGTGTGTGTGTGTGTGTGTGTGTGTATGAGTATTTGTGTGTGTATTAAGTCAAAGCCAAGCCGCATTCACTTGAGACCCACAACGAAACGAAATGGCATTGGGGCATAGAATAAGTATCCTAAGTATACACATGTGTGTGTACAGTCAAATGCACACACTCGCACACACACACACACAAACACACACAAATACAAACTCAAAAGTATCTCAAGTAGTGAGCATTTCTCATGGCGACGACGAGGACTGCGTTTTAAGTGCTTACGATCCGAATTGAAATTTAAATGCGCTGTTCGCGTCTCTGAAGTGCCAAATTCGAGTGTCACGACAAAGCCAAGCTGAATAACTCTGAATAACGCCGAATAGCTTTGAATAACTCTTTGAATATCGAATGCAATTTCAATAAATCAAGCAAACGATTGCGCAGCGTTTCGCAAATCAAAATGCAAATCTTAACATTTTTAGAAGAATTTCCGTTCATTGACCCAAGTTTGATTTCAGTCTGCGATCCGCGTAAATTGTGTATATATCAAAGATGTGTAATGTGTAATAATTAAACGTAATATTATAACATTTAAGATACGGATTAAAAAACATGTTTCGTACAGGCCATTTGTATGCAAATGCTTGAGTCAGCTGATTTGCGGCTTAAATAATCGTTGATTGCATATAAATTAATAAAATGGAATTGTACAAAAGTGCATTTGCAAATGAACGTACGTGCATTCAGGTCTTTAATCTAATTATAAACACAGTTATGACAAGGCAAGATACATTTTCGAGAGTCGAACTAAACTTGCGCATAAACTTTACGCAAATGTGCATAAATTTCAATTTCAATAAAAGGCAAACGAATTAACCAAAAACATGCAAATGCCAAATGTCATTCAACATTCTACGAGATGCCATTCCCTTAATATGCAGACCGCCGGAGATGAGTTGCTGACGAGGCTCAGCACAGCCTGGATGCCAGCCAAGCGAATGGGAGCAGCTTGTCTGAGGCAGGGAAAGGGGCAGAGGCAGGGACAGGGGCAGGGGCAGAGGCAGTTTGTAGTTGTTGTTGTTGTGTATTTATTTAAGCGCTCGGCCTCGCTCTTTTGTGCCCTTTGAATGTTGCACGTTCCACAGCGTATGTTGCCGAGCTACCCGCCTAGACGAGACCCAGCCCGGCCCGGCCCGGCCCGGCCAGACCTAACCAGTCCAGGGCGAGGCAGCACAGCGCACTTAATCATATTCGATACAGATAAGCTTCAGTGCCGGTACGTGCATAGAATTTAAGCATACATAATAATCATCGACAGGCAGGCAGTCAGTCGTCCAGAAAGCAACAACAGCAACAACAATGCCTCACTGAGTGACGTATAATAAAAAATGAAAAAAGGAAAGATAAAAAAAAAAAAACGAGGCGTGTAGCGCACATTATTATCATAAAGCAAACACGGCGACCAGAAAACAGTTGGAGAACAACAGGAACAAAAGGCAAATCCCAGCCCTGGTCAGCTGCTCCGCTCGCCCCTCCCCGCTCCCTCTCGCTCCGAGTGCATTTGTAATATCATATTATTGTTATTATTCTTGAGATACAAAAGGCCAAATGATCGCCAGCCGCTAAGTTCAAATTATGTTCGTCTACCGTTCCAAAGTTCCCAATTTGAACTTCGTCGGCCGCTGGGCGACCCTTGCCTTGCGGTTGCCAACCAACCAGGCAGCCAGTCGACCAGGCAGCCAACCAACCAGGCAGTCAGTCGACCAGGCAGTCAGTCGACCTGGCATCGCAACCGCAGTTCCATGTATCTGCGTATCTGAGAGATTTGAGCTCGACGCTGGCAACATTTGATCTTTGGCTGGCGGCAAGCTATTTTCTCGTTTACTCGTTACGTTTTTTTTGTTTTTTTTTTTGTTCTCCTGCTTGAAAAACAGGCTTTGTCTCATGTTTCAGCATATGCCACTGGAAACCCACCATGATAAACTGGGAATTTGCATAGCTTTGATTATGTGGCTATCATCAGGCCAGAAGCTGTGCTTGCTGGCAGGGTATCAAAGTGTACAGAAATGGAGTCTGAATAGTTGGCATTGGCTCGAATGAGCCCAATGTTCCTTTCCAGCTAATCTGCTTGAAAACGTATTCGGTTTCACAGACTCCACAGACTTGAAATATCCAAAGCTTTGCAAAGAGTAAATCGATTCATAAGGTCAATATCAGAATATTCCCGACTAATTTTGCATTTCAATTCGAAACATATTCGATATAAAAAAGTTGTTATTTTCCGGAAAAACTTCAGTCACCCCATGCTTATTTGTGAGATATTTAAAATATTTAAAATATAAGTACATATATATTAGAATATTCCTGATTTGTTCTTTAGACAAATTCTGCATTCAAATTCGAAATATATTCGCCATAAAAAACATAATTTTTCCCGGAGGAACTTCAGTTACCCCATGCTTATTTGTAAACTATTGAAAATACTAAAATATTATTTTTTATCAACATCGACTATCAAGAATATTAAAAGATTCAATATTAAGCTGACGAGTTTTCCTCTTTCAAATTTAACAAACTTTTTAAAGTCAAAATTTTGCAATTTCATTCCAAAATTGATCACATTCTTGATACGTAACATTTCAAAACCTTAGTCTGTATTCCTGTCAGATTTTCAATATGTTTAGTTTACATTTGAGTATTAATATGTTGAAATGTTATCCCGAAATTGACAATAATCAGAATACGCAAGATATCAAAGCAAAAGTCAACATTCTTCTCGGACTTTTATGGCCGATTTTCATGTGATTTTGAATAAAATTTTGTTCATGGTTTGAAATCTGGTTTGGTTGGCTAATTCAATATTTATTTGAAAATAACATTTTATTGATTTTTCTTAATGTTTGCTTGTGTCGTTAACCTTGCATTGAGCCCTTTTAAATCATTTTATGGAAATGAAGAATCAAATTATTGAAATGCAAAATATTGAAAATGAAAATGTAAATGGAACCAGGTGAGGGACAGGAGCTGAGCTAAACGCTTAATTGGCATTAGACACGTAAGCATTGACGAGGGGTAAGAGCTGTTGTCAAAGCCAGCCAGGCGTTGGCAATTGTAATTAAAAAGAGATGGAGAGAGAGAGAGAGAGAGAGAGAGCGACAGGGTTTAAAGCGTTGACCAGGTCCTTTCAGGGACTGCCTCTTGCTGCCTCTTGCTGGCTGCTGCGTATTTATTTAGGCGCTCTACGTGCCGCCAGGCAAAGCCTTTAATGCTCTGGACAAACAAAGATGTGATTTTGAGGCGCTTACGCACGCAGCATTGAAGCTGGGATGAGTTGAAGGATAAAGGACCTGACGCAGGACACAGTTGCTATGACGCACCCCTGTCACGGTGCATGTCATCAGCAGCAGTTGCTGCTGCCTCGTGTTGTTGTTGTTATTATAGCAATTATTATAATTGCGCGCACAAATCGACAGTTACACGCAGGGAAAGTTTGCTCGTCCTTCGTCCTTCGCCAGGCTAGGGCCAACATCCTACACAGAAAATTGCATAAAACTAATTCAGTTCTTTTGCGCTCGTTTCCTGTCCTGCGTCAGCAGCATCAACATCACCAACAGCAGCAGCAGCGACAGATTTGCATAACTTTTTCAATTTCAAAGCTCAAGCTGTGGCCGAAGACGAGGACGAGGCCGTGGCATATGTGCCACTGGCAGCAGAAACGCCCCCGCAACAGCAATAAGCTGGAACGGATATCATTGGCAGGCCGAATTTGAAATACTCTTCCGAGAATTGGAGCCAACTGCTTGGCAGCTGTGTGAGCATTTTGAGTAAACGACAGATGGAGAGTAGTATAAGATAGAAGTTTCAGACACATGTTGATTACGAGTAATAAGGACTTATCGGAGACTCAAGAACTCATTGAGAGCAAGAATAAAGTTAAAGTATATATGCATATCAAATATAAATAATACAAAATAATAATCAAAGTCATGGCATGTATGAAAAACCATCCTGACAAATAAATACATTTTGTGGCAATCTCGAAAAACGAAACTATCGATCGATTCACTCTTTAAAGCTGTATGATATAGTGATCCGATATGATTCTCATATATCAGGAGCACAGTAAAGATAAAAAAAACCCCGGACTTGGTCACTTTGAAAAACACAAATGTTTTGTATATGATAGCCCAATCAATAACCCGATCAATCCTACGAGGATTCCTTTGCATATGATAACCCAATCGGCCGATCAAACATATGGCAGAAATATGATTTAGTAGTCCGATTAGGCAGATTTCGATACATAATCTAACTGTAACAGATTAAAACTGAGGTACACTTCTGTGCAGAAACAGATATATATGTATATATCTATATCGCCTTGGCTTTTGTTACTGATCAGGAATATATACACCTTATGGGGCTCAAATTGTCTTCTTCTCTGCGTTACACTTTCGCTGAGAAAGTTATAATACCCTTCATAAGGGACGCCCACCTTCAGTCAGTCTATCGCCAGCGTCATCCGGATCGCCATCTCGCCATTGGCATCGTGGTCGCCGTAAATGTCGCCAAGCTGCTTTTTATTTACGTCAATTGCGCACTCTTCGACAGCGGCACTTGGAGTGAGTCCTGCTCCTACGTGGGAGCAGGAGCTGCTGACTGCAACTGACTCTGCCGACGTCAGTTCGGCGCCGTGTGGGCGTACGGTGTCAATTTTTAGCCGGATCGCCATTGGCATTGTCATCGCAGTTGATGGGAAAATCGCTATGTTGCTCCTTATTTACGTCAATTGCGCACTCTTCGAGAGCGGCCTTTGGAGTGAGTCCTGGAGTGAGTCCTGCGTGGGATCAGGAGCAGCTGACTGCAACTGACACCGTCGACGTCAGTTGGGCGCCATGTGGGCGTACGGCGTCAATTTTTAGCCGGATCCGGATCGCCATTGGCATTGTCATCTCAGTTGATGGAAAAATCGCTATGTTGCTCCTTATTTACGTCAATTGCGCACTCTTCGAGAGCGGCCTTTGGAGTGAGTCCTGGAGTGAGTCCTGCTCCTACGTGGGAGCAGGAGCAGCTGACTGCAACTGACTCTGCCAATGTCAGTTGGGTGCCGTGTGGGCGTACGGTGTCAATTTTTAGCCGGATCGCCATTGGCATTGTCATCGCAGTTGATGTGAATGTCGCCAAGCTGCTTTTTATTTACGTCAATTGCGCACTCTTCGACAGCGGCCCTTGGAGTGAGTCCTGGAGTGAGTCCTGCTCCTACGTGGGAGCAGGAGCAGCTGACTGCAACTGACTCTGCCAATGTCAGTTGGGTGCCGTGTGGGCGTACGGTGTCAATTTTTAGCCGGATCGCCATTGGCATTGTCATCTCAGTTGATGTAAATGTCGCCAAGCTGTTTTTTACTTACGTCAATTGCGCACTCTTCGACAGCGGCCCTTGGAGTGAGTCCTGGAGTGAGTCCTGCTCCTACGTGGGAGCAGGAGCCGCTGAGTGCAACTGACTCTGCCGACGTCAGTTGAGCGCCGTGTGGGCGTACGGTGTCAATTTTTAGCCAGATCGCCATTGGCATTGTCATCGCAGTTGATGTGAATGTCGCCATGCTGCTTTTTATTTACGTCAATTGCGCACTCTTCGACAGCGGTCCTGCAGTGAGTCCTGCTCCTACGTGGGAGCAGGAGCAGCTGACTGCAACTGACTCTGCCAATGTCAGTTGGGCGCCGTGTGGGCGTACGGTGTCAATTTTTAGCCGGATCCGGATCGCCATTGGCATTGTCATCGCAGTTGATGTGAACATCGCTATGTTGCTTCTTATTTACGTCAATTGCGCACTCTTCGACAGCGGCCCTGGAGTGAGTCCTGGAGTGAGTCTTGCTCCTACGTGGGAGCAGGAGCAGCTGACTGCAACTGACTCTGCCAATGTCAGTGGGGCGCCGTGTGGGCGTACGGTGTCAATTTTTAGCCGGATCCGGATCGCCATTGGCATTGTCATCGCAGTTGATAGGAATATCGCTATGTTGCTCCTTATTTACGTCAATTGCGCACTCTTCGAGAGCGGCCTTTGGAGTGAGTCCTGGAGTGAGTCCTGGAGTGAGTCTTGCTCCTACGTGGGAGCAGGAGCAGCTGACTGCAACTGACTCTGCCAATGTCAGTGGGGCGCCGTGTGGGCGTACGGTGTCAATTTTTAGCCGGATCCGGATCGCCATTGGCATTGTCATCTCAGTTGATCTGAATGTCGCTATGTTGCTTTTTATTACCGTCAATTGCACACTCTTCGACAGCGGTCCTTGGAGTGAGTCCTGCTCCTACTCTGCCGACGTCAGTTGAGCGCCGTGTGGGCGTTCGGTGTCAATTTTTAGCCGGATCCGGATCGCCATTGGCATTGTCATCGCAGTTGATATAAATGTCGCCAAGCTTCTTTTTATTTACGTCAATTGCGCACTCTTCGACAGCGGCCCTTGGAGTGAGTCCTGGAGTGAGTCCTGGAGTGAGTCCTGCTCCTACGTGGGAGCAGGAGCCGCTGAGTGCAACTGACTCTGCCGACGTCAGTTGAGCGCCGTGTGGGCGTACGGTGTCAATTTTTAGCCGGATCCGGATCGCCATTGGCATTGTCATCGCAGTTGATGTGAATGTCGCCATGCTGCTTTTTATTTACGTCAATTGCGCACTCTTCGACAGCGGTCCTGCAGTGAGTCCTGCTCCTACGTGGGAGCAGGAGCAGCTGACTGCAACTGACTCTGCCAATGTCAGTTGGGCGCCGTGTGGGCGTACGGTGTCAATTTTTAGCCGGATCCGGATCGCCATTGGCATTGTCATCGCAGTTGATGTGAACATCGCTATGTTGCTTCTTATTGACGTCAATTGTCCTGGAGTGAGTCCTTTTCCTACGTGGGAGTAGGAGCTGCTGACTGCAACTGACTCCGCCGACGTCAGTTGGGCGCCGTGTGGGCGTATGGCGCCAATTTTTAGCCGGATCGCCATTGGCATTGTCATCGCAGTTGATATAAATGTCGCCAAGCTTCTTTTTATTTACGTCAATTGCGCACTCTTCGACAGCGGCCCTTGGAGTGAGTCCTGGAGTGAGTCCTGGAGTGAGTCCTGCTCCTACGTGGGAGCAGGAGCAGCTGACTGCAACTGACTCTGCCAATGTCAGTTGGGCGCCGTGTGGGCGTACGGTGTCAATTTTTAGCCGGATCCGGATCGCCATTGGCATTGTCATCGCAGTTGATGTGAACATCGCTATGTTGCTTCTTATTTACGTCAATTGCGCACTCTTCGACAGCGGCCCTGGAGTGAGTCCTGGAGTGAGTCTTGCTCCTACGTGGGAGCAGGAGCAGCTGACTGCAACTGACTCTGCCAATGTCAGTTGGGCGCCGTGTGGGCGTACGGTGTCAATTTTTAGCCGGATCCGGATCGCAATTGGCATTGTCATCGCAGTTGATGTGAACATCGCTATGTTGCTTCTTATTGACGTCAATTATCCTGGAGAGAGTCCTTTTCCTACGTAGGAGCAGGAGCTGCTGACTGCAACTGACTCTGCCGACGTCAGTTGAGCGCCGTGTGGGCGTATGGCGCCAATTTTTAGCCGGATCGCCATTGGCATTGTCATCGCAGTTGATGGGAAAATCGCTATGTTGCTTTTTATTTACGTCAATTGCAGACAGCGCTATTCAGAGTTTTCCAGTTCCCTCGACAGTGAAACAGCTGAGAAGAATTTTGGGACTTTCGGGATGGTACCGACGGTTCGTAGAAAACTATGCTAGCGTTAGCGAGCCGCTGACTGATTTATTGAGAAAAAACAAGGCTTTCGTTTGGAATAGTTCAGCTCAGGCTGCATTCGACCACCTTAAGGCAAAGTTAACATCAGCTCCTGTCTTAAGTTCCCCAAACTTTTCTAAGCCATTCTTACTAATATGTGATGCCAGTCTGCATGGGCTTGGTTGCGTTTTAGCTGAAGAAAGCGAAGATGGCACGGAAATGCCGATAGCATTCATGTCGGGGAAGTTGTCGAAAGCGCAGAAACTATAGAGTGACAGAGCTAGAGTGCTTAGCAGTGATCAAAGGCATCCAAAAATTTCGAGCGTACGTAGAAGGGCAAGACTTTACGGTCATTACCGATCATGCTTCGTTGTTATGGTTAATGAGACGGAAAGATCTTTCTGGCCGACTAGCGCGATGGTCCATTCGTCTACAAGGAGTTTAATTTTTGATTAAACACCGTAAGGGCTCGCAAAACATCGTCGCCGACACCCTTTCGAGACGCGATGAAGATGCGCTCAATGAGCTTTCAGATCTTGGTCCCATCGTAGATTTATCGTCTGCTGAATTCAAGTCGTTGGAGTAGAGTAAATTGATAGTGCAAATTGAGGAAAATAAATCGAGATTACCAGATCTAGAATTAGTAGACAAATTCGTATATAAACGAATGGAACATGCGACAGGAGCTGAAGCTCAAGAATCGGGTTCATGGAAACTTTGGATACCCTCTGGACTAGTGGCTGACGTTTTAAAGCGTGCACATGATCCTCCAGACGCGGCGCACCGCGGAACTGGGAAGATGATTGAATGTCTCAAACGATTTCTCTTTTGGCCTGGAATGGTGTCGCAAATCAGAAGTTATGTGTCAAATTGTACAGTTTGTCGTTCTACTAAAAACCCAAATAGTGTTTTGAGACCACCACTGGGTAAACCAATGTCATCTGAGAGACCCTTTCAAAAGATGTATATAGATTTATTGGGGCCGTACCCTCGCTCCAAGAACGAAAGAAATATCGGGCTCCTGATTGTGGTTGATCACCACACAAAATTTCATTGCACCCTTTGAAGAAGTTTATTGCTCCTCAGATTTGTACATACTTGGAAAAGTTTATATTTTATACCTTCGGCGTCCCTGAATCTGTACTAACGGATAATGGATCACAATTTAAGTCTGGATATTTTAAGGCCTTTTTGACTCGGTTTGGTGTATCGCATATTTGTACGGCTATACATTCGCCACAAGCCAACGCAAGCGAGCGTCTTAACCGGTCTGTTTTGGCAGCCATTCGAGCGTACATAGGCACTGATCATTCAGGGTGGGACCTACATCTAGATGAGATAAGCGGATCCTTGAGAGCTTCCATCCACCGTAGCACTGGTTACTCGCCATACTTTTTATGTTTTGGCCAGAATATGATCCTAGACGGTCGCAACTACGCTCTTTTGCGTAAGCTGAATCTGGTGAGCGACGATACCGTCTTAAATCGGCCTGATTTGATGCAACTAGCGCGTAGAGCAGCGAAAACGAAGATAGCCGAAACCCATGATGCAAATAGTCGGAAATATAACTTACGAAGTCGTGTTAAAGAACTGAGGATCGGAGATAATGTATACGCGAGGAATTTTGCCCAGAGCGATGCCAAAAAGAAATTCAATAGCAAACTGGCACCTGTCTTTAATAGAGCCACAGTTGTTCAAAAGCTTAGTCAGTCTTATTATGAATTAGCAAATGAGTCAGAAAAAATTTTGGGCGTATATCATCTTAAGGATATACTAACTTGAGTCGCGATTACCAGCTGTTCTTTTTTCAGTTAACGTCCTCTCAAGAAATTCTTAGCCGACGTAACTGCGTTGTAGGGACCAACTGCCACAAAAATTCATCATTTCATCCCATTATACCAGCACCCATAGTCAGAAAAGTCACCGAAATATTGTACATGCATCCCATCGTAGTCGCCATTTGCTTTCGCACGGTGCTGCATGATTTCGCTATCTCAGCGTCGGTGCGTTTCTTCACTCGCACTTACGTGAGAATGAAGGAATGCTCGATAGATCAGGCCACATCACCGATATAATTTAGATGTGGTGAATAATAATTGTGTTTGTTTTGTGTTTTTGCTGAAATTGAAGAAAAGTAGAAGGTCCGATTGCCACGCTGCGTTCTATTTAATTCGACAGCGGAACAAGTAAGACGCATATTTTGAGCGCGCATAAATCATAGTAATTAAAGGTGCAGTGGCTGTACACCGCTTCGGATTTTTAAGGGCATATCGAGCCCAACTCTTTTCAAAAGTCTCCAGTGCTCATAGATTTCGCGCTCAGCAGTTTTCCGCCACCAGGTGATATTCGCTTTTAATTAATCAAGCGCGTAATTCTGAATTAACCCTTTTTCAGTGGGTAAAATCTTACTTAGCTACCGGCCAGCCATTGCGCAACTACGCTTTCGTGTATTCATATATATATACACATATAAATTCAGCGTTGCTGGTCGGTCGTAGCCAATTTGGGAGTTGCAACAGCTCTATGGGAGTGGAAAATATAAAAAGGGGCACCGATTTCTTAAGGATCACTACAGATTAACACTGCGGCGCCACCGGCACTTTGCGGCTGAGTCTACAGCCCGCGACCGCGTGTTTAGCCATTGATAACCAAGCTATATACTGATCTATTTCTACTTGGCCGCCCCTTTTTGATCAACGGAATGGGACCGCTTAAGTGTCCGCAGATCGAGATCGAATATACGTGCTAGGCGATTGGTTGCAATTTTTGCGTACACGCTTTGATCTAAATGCTCATGCCTTAATATATAAAAACCTCTTTCGTTTTGTTTAAATTATGAAAGTAATATAAAAGTCGCTGCTTTAGAAACTTCATTTCTTTAGCCAAATCAATATAGTCAAGATCTATCGTATTTTATAATTTTTTTGAAATCGACCATTTAAAGTAACTGAATAATGAGATGTTATACTTAAACTAAACGGAAAACTAAGTGCCATGACAATTAGGCGATGAGTGTACGGTATATTCCAAATTATTTGTAAACAGATAAAATAATTCGAATTGCTCCACAGATATTACCACCATGCCAACGATGGGCCCAACGTACGCATCGATGGATTTATTTGTTCAATTTTGTGAGTATGCAATGGCCACATAAGCCAGCAAAAGAGTTTGAAATATTGGAAAATAATTGTAAATCGGCGAGCCTTCCGACATAGGAAAAGCATGTAATTTGAAACTACCGTCTCCCAGGGCCCATTATCTATTGTCAAGCAGCATGGTTTCTGTTTTCGATTATTTATTAGGATTACGTTCAGTATATAGATTCTTTTGTAATCACGACACAGTGTCGACCGAGCGTTAGTGCTCTTAACATAAGTCTTCTTTTTTTTATGGTCTTTATACATTGGTTTCAAACACGTCCTATATGAAGCAAATAGGCAATAAATAATATGAAAATTGGAATTAATATGTTTAACTAAAACATTCGTGGTTCGTCGCCAGTACCTTAGGAAACTAAATATGTGCAAAACAATCAATTAACCGACAAAAGGTTCGAATAAGGGGTGGCCGTGACTTTCTCCGTGCCACCAAGGTAGGGTGGGTACAGACCGTAGGGCAACTAACATCTTTGGTACCCTACAACCAAATCGAAGCTCTTAACCGTCGACGACTGACATCGCACCCGTTACCATTCGCAGCCACAACATTGTTGGACTCGTAGTTTTGACCCCTTTTTTTTTTGTTAAAGTGCATTTATCATTGTGCTAGTGTGTAGCATAGTAGGATGACGAAAGAACCCAGACCCCATCCGACGAGCTAAGTCTAAAGAATAAGGCTAGAAGTGCACGACTTCTGATTCCACTATGCACAAGTAGGCGAGATAAAGTCTATCTTCTCAGTACGCACACGCTACAGATCGCCATTGACATTGTCATCGCAGTTGATGTGAATATCGCTATGTTGCTTCTTATTTACGTCAATTGCGCACTCTTCGACAGCGGCCCTTGGAGTGAGTCCTGGAGTGAGTCCTGCTCCTACGTGGGAGCAGGAGCCGCTGAGTGCAACTGACTCTGCCGACGTCAGTTGAGCGCCGTGTGGGCGTACGGCGTCAATTTTTAGCCGGATCCGGATCGCCATTGGCATTGTCATCGCAGTTGATGTGAATGTCGCCAAGCTGCTTTTTATTTACGTCAATTGCGCACTCTTCGACAGCGGCCCTTGGAGTGAGTCCTGCTCCTACGTGGGAGCAGGAGCCGCTGACTGCAACTGACTCTGCCAATGTCAGTTGAGCGCCGTGTGGGCGTACGGTGTCAATTTTTAGCCGGATCCGGATCACCATTGGCATTGTCATCTCAGTTGATGTGAATGTCGCTATGTTGCTTCTTATTTACGTCAACTGCACACTCTTCGACAGCGGCCCTTGGAGTGAGTCCTGGAGTGAGTCCTGGAGAGAGTCCTGGAGTGAGTCCTGGAGTGAGTTCTGCTCCTACGTGGGAGCAGAAGCCGCTGACTGCAACTGACTCTGCCGACGTCAGTTGAGCGCCGTGTGGGCGTACGGTGTCAATTTTTAGCCGGATCCGGATCGCCAGTGCCATTGTCATCGCAGTTGATGTGAATGTCGCCAAGCTGCTTTTTATTTACGTCAATTGCGCACTCTTCGACAGCGGCCCTTGGGGTGAGTCCTGCTCCTACGTGGGAGCAGGAGCCGCTGACTGCAACTGACTCTGCCGACGTCAGTTGAGCGCCGTGTGGGCGTACGGATCCGGATCGCCATTGGCATTGTCATCTCAGTTGATGTGAATGTCGCTATGTTGCTTCTTATTTACGTCAATTGCGCACTCTTCGACAGTGGCCCTTGGAGTGAGTCCTGGAGTGAGTCCTGGAGAGAGTCCTGGAGTGAGTCCTGGAGTGAGTTCTGCTCCTACGTGGGAGCAGAAGCCGCTGACTGCAACTGACTCTGCCGACGTCAGTTGAGCGCCGTGTGGGCGTACGGTGTCAATTTTTAGCCGGATCCGGATCGCCATTGCCATTGTCATCGCAGTTGATATAAATATCGCTATGTTGCTTTTTATTTACGTCAATTGCGCACTCTTCGACAGCGGTCCTGCAGTGAGTCCTGCTCCTACGTGGGAGCAGGAGCTGCTGACTGCAACTGACTCCGCCGACGTCAGTTGGGCGCCGTGTGGGCGTACGGTGTCAATTTTGGCGGGCCGCCATGTGGCTGGAAAATTGCTTCTATTTGTTTTATTTTCTGTCTATTTCAGCTTTTTATGCGGCCCTTTGTCTTGGGTTACCTGCCAGTTGGCGATATGAGTTACTCTCCAGTTGGTCACCCGAGGCGCCATTGTCACGTAGCTGGGCATCAACTAACCCAGTTAGGTCTATATTCTAATCATGCCTCTCTCATCTTAACCAGATGCACTAAAGTACAGCTCATCATTCTGGTTCAGGAATATAAATACTTAAGGGGCTCCAAAATGTCCTTTTTATCCTCCTATTACAATATATATTAAAATAATGTGCAAAGTTTGTGTTAAACTAAAGTTACGCACGAGCTAGGAAACTTTTCTGGGATAACTTAAGACTGAAGAAAATTAACGATTATGGCCCATAAAATATTCATTAATAAATAACGCAGCATGTAGAATAACTTGCCCCGATTCCAAAATGTATACCATTATCCTTTGTTTGTCTTTTGTTTGGCTGCCTGTGAATCAACTGTCACAGTTTATGTCACAGTTTGTGTCACTGTCACTGTCGCTGTCACTTCGGCATCTAACCAAAGCGAACCCAACTAGTTTGTCGCCTGAGCTGGCTGTCCGCCGCCCAACCCTGCCCTGGCCGACCTTCACTTTAAATCGCCTGCCTTTGTCTGTGTGTGTGTGCCTGTGTGTGTGTGTGTGTGTGTGTCATAAAAATAAAAATCTCGCTTCATTTCATTTTCATGGTTTTTGTTACTCCAATTACCAATGCGATGTCGAGTCGCTGTCTCTCCTTCTCTCTCTCTCTCTCTCTCTATCTCCCTCTTGCGCTGTGTCATCGGCTTAGCCCACATAACGGGCCCCGTTATGTGATATATTGCTTGAGCTATGGCTTGGTGGACATTTTGCACCTAAGCTGTGGCTCCGCTTTGTTGTTGTTATCCTCAAAATGCCAACCACCCCCTTCTTTTGTGCCCGTTGCGACCTGTTACCAAGATTAACGCAGACAGAGAAGCGGGCGAAGCAGGCAAAGGACGAACAGCAAAATCAGTCATAATATTTCAAATTTCATAAATTGATGCGTATCACATTAGACGGCGACAACAACAAGGATGGCAGCTAACGGTAAAGATGCTGTTGCCGTTGTTGTTGCTGCTGTTGTTGTTGTTGTTGTTGCTGCTGCTCAGTGAGCAACCCTCGGGAACTGGCTTTGATAAACGCGCCCAGGGGCCATTGAATTATTTTTAAGCGCGGGTGCGAGGCGTGCTGCCACGCCTACATTTCAACGCGCGCCGCATCAAATGCGCTGCTAACTAACATACATACGCTGTTAAATAACATTACATACATATTTGTATGTATGTATAAATGTAAAATACTAACACACTAACGTATGTACATATATACATATATATAGAAAAATATCCTGTTTGATTTTGCTGCACGATTGATTTTCTCGCTCCGAGCTCGGAAGACGTTGCCGCCAGCATTCGTGTCCTTCATTCGCACCTGCTGCTGCTGGTCTGTGCTGACTTAAATTGCTCCCCAGTCGTGAGATGGCAGATGGATGGGGGGCGGGGTGAGCAGGTCCTTTGCCGGCTTCGTTTATGGCTTTCTATGCGACGTTATTTTTTTTTATTTTTTCTTGTTTTTTATTGCTGCATGGCCATAAAACAATAAAAATTTCTCGTATTTGTATTTAAGTTCGATTGCTTGTAGAGCATCTCGCGGGAAATGCTTTCCTAATTAAATTTTATGACTTGTTCTATCAAGTTGTTAAGATTAAATAGAAGCAATAAATATAAATTGGCTTGGAAAACTTTGAAAACTGTTGGAAAAAGGCTAGTTGCGCAAATAAATGAAATCTTTGCGACTTTATTAGTATTTATTTATATATTTAAGAAAGCATATTATGAAAACTCTGATTAAATGCTTCTAAAATATCTTAAACAATAGCAAAAATAATCGCTTTAAGTTCTTGGAGGTCAAAAATTGGTCGAAAATATCTAAGATTTTTTCAAAAACTTCAAATAACTCGATTAAGCTCCGTTCACGGAAAAATTGGCCGTTTTGAAATCGTGGAGGTCTTTAGAAGCGATTGCCGTCAAAAAGGTATATATCATTCCAAAATCGGACCCATATTGTAATATTTTACAAATATTTAAAATTTGAGAACTGACATTCTTTTTTTAATTACAGGCGCCATCTTTTAAACGCTAGCAAAACACCAAGCGCCATCTCTTGTTTAAATTAAAGACTAGCAAAAGCACACAACACAAACATGTCCAAGAAATGATTTTTCATAGCAAGCAGCTTTTGTGGCTAAGCGTGACAGCATAATGTTATCCTAACAGCTTGAAAAGCAATGAATGAAATGAACTTAATATCGCCATTTGAGTTAGTGGGAAAAATGTTAAAACATCTGATTTTCCTCTTCTTGGAGCCGATAAGTCAATACGCGTTCTGAATTTGTTTGGGATTTGCAGTAAAATTTAGTTTAAAGTATATAAAATCCAGCCAATATGCATGGCCGTGTCAAAGTACGCACCACCGAGGAGGAGCGAGAGCGCAAAAAGAAGGAGCAGGTGCTCAAAATGCGCGCCTACCGCGCGGCCATGACACGCATCCAGAAAAAGCGCAACGCCGGCGAGCTCGATGACGAATTGCTCGGCCTGACAGTGCAAATACTGCAGCGCAATCCGGATATCGCCACGCTGTGGAACATACGACGCGAGTGCGTGCTGAGGAAGACAGATGAACTGCAAAGCGCATTAAAAGAGCTCGAAGCAACAGAAGCGCCCGAGGCACCTGCTGCAGCAGACAAGGTAGAGGAGGAGGAGAAGGTGGACAAGGTGGAGGAGAAGGAGAAGGAGCACAAGGTGGAGGAGAAGGAAAACAAGGGCGAGGCAGATGGCAAGGCAGTGGCTGGTGTGGCAGCATTGGCACAGCAGCTGCAGGGTATTTATACGACGGAGCTGGATCTAACCGAACAGTGCTTGATGGTCAATCCGAAGTCGTATAATAGCTGGCATCATCGCTGCTGGACCCTTGAGCAGAATCCTCAAGCCGATTGGCAGCGCGAGCTGCAGCTGTGCAACAAGTACTTAAAGTACGATGAGCGCAATTTTCACACTTGGGACTACAGGCGCTATGTGAGCGCAAAGGCGGCTGTGCCCGCCGAGCAGGAGCTGGACTTTTGCACGGAAAAAATCAAGGTAAACTTCTCCAACTACTCCAGCTGGCATCATCGCAGCCTGCTGTTGCCCACGCTTTATCCCAACGAGCAGCACGATCGGCCCATGAGCGAGCACAAGCTGCAGGAGGAGCTGGAAATGGTGCTGACCGCCGCCTTTACCGATCCCAATGACAGCAGCGCGTGGTTCTATCAGCGTTGGCTGCTGGGCAGCGGCGCCCAGGAGCGCGACCAGCCAGTCGCAGTGGCTGCCTTTCGCTGTTGGCCCCACAAGGCACAGCTGGCGCTGAAGAAACCCTATCCAGAGCTGGCGCATCTGCAGGTACAGCTGATAAGCGAGCAGCAAACGTGGCAACTGCAGCCCTGGCAGCCGGCTAACGGCGAGAAAACCCAATGGCAATGCGACCAAGCCATCAATATCGATCCCAGTCAGGACTATGTCCTGGCACTGGCCGGCCAACGCCTAAAACTGTCTGTACAGCCCAGTGATAAGAGCCTCTACTACTTTGTGCCGCCACACGCCGCTGCCAGCTGCAGCAAGGAGCTGCTGGGAGAGCTGCAAACCCAACTGCAGTCCTGCCTGGATCTGCTCGAGTACGAGCCGGACAGCAAGTGGACGCTGCTGACCAGTGCGCTGCTCATGCGCGCCATCGATGTCACCGGCTATCACGAGCAGAGCCTGGCGCACTTGGCCAAATTGGAACAGGTCGATGCATTGCGCCGGGGCTACTACAAGGATTTGGCACTACGCTGGACCATGGAAACGGCTCTGGCCAAGTGGCCGCAAACGTCCAACTATCCGCAACTATTTGAGATGCCCACCAAAATGCCAAGCACAAGGACTCCCTATGTCCAGTATCTGATTGTCGCCGACACGGTCTCCAGCTGAATTTGTGGGGTAAGCTTCAATTTGGAATCTCCTTTAAAAATTGCTAAAACTTGAATCTCTTGCAGCTCGCCAGGATCACAGCCTCTAATATACTTAAACTTTAGATATGTGTAGTATTCATTTATATTTAACTATTCTACTTAAAATATTCCTGTTTAGTAAGGAGGAACTTTGTACATGCTTGTATATACTTTGTATAGTCAATCATTGCTGAACACATATTTAATAAACTATTTTACACGCCAATTAAGAAAAGTCTGAGGAGAAAGTCAACCCAATTAATTGCCTTAGAAGATAATTCACCTTTATATACAAAAAGTTGCCAAGTCTAAGGGTCAAAACTCTCTCTGTGTTAGTTCTAAGGCCAAATTTTACCCATAGCCTGGTTTACATAAAACTTATTCCAAGATTTAATTCAATTCATCATGATTTGCAATATTTTAGTTGAACTGCGGCGCAGAGCGAGAAACTTGCGAATTATATTAAACCGTTGCCAAGTGCGGAAGAAGGCATCGATACCAAGGACCAGACGCTTGCTGCTCGAGTGGCTGATGCGGTTTATGTGCATTGGAGCGCTGCGAAGATTTGCGGTCTTTTGGCTGGCTGCGGTTGCATAAATTATAATGCGAGTGGATGCTGGCGAATGGCTGCCGGCGAGGCATGCGGCTCTCTGCGCGTCCACAGCGTTGGCAGCCGCATGTCATTACGTGCCACATGAAGTGACAGCAACATTGTGCAGAAGCGTCGAGTGTGTGTGTGTGTGTGTGTGTGTGTGTGTGTGTGTGTGTGTGTGTGTGTGTGGCATTGAGGTGTTAATGCACCTGCAAAGAGAGCAGCAGCAGCAGCTTTCACCTGACACTGCCACCACGCTGGCATATGGAAATAAGCGTGCAGCTCCTTTAATGCACCTCATGCACGCACGCATCAACATATCCATATCCCCAGCAGCGTCTTGGCATTTAAATTTCCGCACCCAACCCGAGCCCCACCTCCCCGCAGCCCGCCGCCCACCTGCATAATATTCGGCTGGTGTGCTCGTCCGCCGCCTGACTTCGTGTTAATTATTCCGCTTCCATATCTTGTAAATATTTTGAGACGAAAATCGTGACATTGACACGTTGGCGCTCATTAAAATATTTGATGCCAATTACTCGCTCAGTGGGCGTGGCAGCAGGCAAAAGGCATACGGAATGCAACTTATCTTTGCACAGAGCAAACGCAAACTTAATTAATAAGACACGTTCAGCAAACACACATCGGATGCGCACTGAGATGCATCTCTAATGTAATCTGGCTCACACAAATTCCATTAGACGCTTAGACCGAAAGGTTTATCAATTTATTGACTGTCATCAGTCGGAACTGGGATTAGATTGAGAGATGCTAGCTGACGGAAATTATTATAAAATATTGTGCGCTATTGAAGACACCTAGATTTTATAGTCCATAAAGTTTGACGTTCTTCTCAGAAATATGTGTTCCAAACATAAGCGCATCTGCAATATACCCTGTTTTTGTACCTGGTACAATTAGATTTCATCACTTGCGAGTGATTTACCAAGAACTGACTAGGAAATACTGGAAATTTTCAGCCCCTAGCTTTTATAGTCCATAAAGTTAGTCGTTCTTCTCAGAAAAGTACTATATGTTACATACATACGCCCAACTGCAATATACCCTGTTTTTTAAACAAATTTTCACTGGGTACCTGGTACAATTAGATTTTATCACTTGCCAGTGATTTAGTTAAGATAGATTAGATTGAGAGATCCTAGCTGACGCAAATTATTATAGATGTGAGCGCTATAACTATGGAACTGACTAGGAAATACTTTAAGTTTTAAGCCCTCGGCTCTTTTAGTCCATAAAGTTTGTCGCTTTTCTCAGAAATTAATGTTACGTATGTATATGTGCACATCTGCAATATACCCTTTTTGTAAACAAATTTTCACTGGATACTTGGGCCAATTAGATTTTATCACTTGCGAGTGATTTATCTAGAATAGATTCGATTGAGAGATCCCAGCTGACGGAAATTATTATAGATTATCTTTCGATCTTATGGAACTGACTAGGAAATACTTTAAGTTTTAAGCCCTCGGCTCTTATAGTGCCATAAAGTTAGTCATTCTTCTCAGAAATGTACTATATGTTACATACATGCGCACAACTGCAATATACCCTGATTTTTAAACAAAACTCTCAATGGGTACCTGGTACAATTAGATTTTATCACTTGCGAGTGATTTATCTAGAATAGTTAAACTACCGGATCCGTGCAGCTAGTGCAACTGCAATGTCTGTTACTTTTACGACCACGGCCAATCTGAGCACACATCGCTGCGCTTCCTTTGTTGTTGTATTTGTTGTTGTTGTTGTTGTTGTTGTAGCTAGTGCCAAAAACTTTAATTGCCTTTCGGCCAAAAACTTTGTACACGCTGCACAGTGCATTTTGTTAACATTTCCTGTGAGTTTTTAGGCGACGCTGCATTCCCTACGCAAATCCCAACCCATCTCAGCCCGCTTCCCCTCCCCCCTGAGCCAGTTTTGCAGCTTGGAGTTGGCAAAGACTTGAACTCTGCTGTTGTCGTCCCCATGTTTTGTATGCCCTTTTAATTGCCCATTGAAAGTTGTTCACTTGTTAAAATGAACTTTTGCCTTTGGCACCAATCGCTGCTGCCCCCGCAACACACAGCGAGCCCTCGACCCTGCCCACCCGCCCCGCCCCGCAACATTTAGCTCAGTGACAAAGTTGCAAGTGAAGTGTAAGCAACAAGCAGCGTGAAAGTATGTGTTATGCAATTAAAAAGTGCCAGCCAAAGATGCTTTAATCGAATTGAGCAGCTATTGAATTTTCCCAAACAATATCCACAAGTTTTTCCTTGCAGCAGGTGCCAAGTTTGCGGTTATCCAACGAATGCTTTTCAACAATTCAAATATGAATGCAGACGAGCAGACGAGCAGAAGAGAGAAGAGGCTTGGGTGTGGCACCTCGAGAGATAATCTTCAAATTCTTTTTTAACCCTAATACACATCTGAGCCAACCTAACAAAAAAATCTACACACTTAGTTCTTTAAACTCATGAACAGTTTGTTACTCCCGTTTTAATTTTCTGCAGGGTATGCAACACGTGGTACAGCTGCGGATGCCTGAACGTTCTTATCAATTGCGTCTTTTGTTTGTCGAGTTGTTTTGGCAATTTTTTATACTCATTGAAAATTGCTAAAATGGGTAGTTTAGTTTTGTGCAAGTCTATGTAATGCATCCCTATACCCTATAAAGTGTATGTATGTATAAATGTGTATATCATTTGACACGTCGATCTAGTCATGTCTGTCTGTCTGTCAACCTTTTCGTTCCACTTGTCTGAGTATTTTGGACCAAGATTTTCTGCCCCGCCTGTTACAGATATTCACATAAGTTATAAATTATCCTAGATTTAATATATATCTGGGATATGGATGGACAGCCCCAATACAGGGATTAAAATGAGCTGACAATGAGCAGCATTTCGTTATTTGTTCCATGAAGCTCACTGAAGAGCTGGTACATGCTATGGGTTTGTTTTTTTTTTAGTTTCCGACCTATTTCTTATCGCTCATAAGTTTTGGGAATGTTGGAGGTCTGAGCTCTCAATTTATTTCCACATTTGTTCAATCTATTTTCGTGATTGCCGAGTCCAGTTGAGTATCGAATTTCAGTTCCGCAATCTTATAATGAAATTTGTTGTGCTTCTATATATCAGCCTGGTCGGGATCACAGGAGAAGCACACGCTAATGAAAGTGAGGTAAAAACAAAATAAACATCTAACATCTATTAAATAAATAAATAGTACTTTTATTGGCATTAAGGCAACCATAATAGCTGAGGAGCAATGCGGAAAGTACATCCATAAGGCTGTCAGACCTTTGACAAACTATATCGATCAACTGAAGGCGGAAATTGAAGATCATAATAATAAAATTGAACGAAAAGACGAAGAAATTAGGCGACTGCAGGAAAAGCTGGCCCAACAAAATGAGCATATCATGAAGGAACAAAGAACTCAGCTCGATTTCTACAAGCGGACTATTGAAGAGCTAGCCGAGAATGAGTTATACATAAAAGATCAAATAAATAAGTTCACATCGCAGAACTGTGCAAATCAGTTGGAGCAACAAAATAAACCAATTGACGAAAATATATCCAATATCGAAAATGAAATCAACATTTGTGCCAGCAAATTAGAAACCTTCCAAGATCGACCCATTCCCAATAGCTGCACTCACTTTAGAGATATTACGGGTATTCACGCAATTAAAATAGATAATATTACGATCGATGTTCTTTGCGACAGTGGGACGGCAGGTCCTGGCTGGACGGTTATACAACAGCGAATCAATGGTCTGGAAGATTTCTATACGGATTGGAAAGCATATCGCGCAGGCTTTGGCTCCTTTGATGGTGATTTCTTCTTAGGTCTGGAAAATATTCATCGCTTGACGAGCTCACAGCCGCACGAGCTTTACATACATATGGAAGATTTTGATGACAATATCCAATATGTAAGATATGCAGAGTTTGCCATCGCTGGCGAGGACGATGAATACAGACTGATCACCTTGGGTCGGGCTGAGGGCAATGCAACACTTGATGCCATGGATAACCAAAAAAATCAGAAATTCAGCACATACGATCGCGACAATGATAGTAGTTCTAGCCACGTCGCAAACATGCTTAGAAGTGGCTGGTGGTACAATGACTATAACGGCAGGTATGAAATACTGTAACATAGTTTAAATAATTCAAACCTAATTGTCTTTCTTTGCTTTTAGCAATTTAAATGGCAGATACTATTATCGTAAGAAATTCGATGTTGATGCCGTCCATTGGAAAACCATCCAATCTTTGAAAAAGGTCAAAATGCTTATACGCCCCAAAAACAATGGAGAATAATATAAAATACAAATATATAGATTTATTGTATCTCCATGTCAATCGCTTATGACTAGAGCAGTTTCTTGTCTTGTTTCGATTATATGTACGCCCTCTGATCCCATAAAGAATATATATTCTGGATAAGCATCACAATCCGATTCGATCTAGCCATGCCCGTATGTCTGTCCGTCCGTCCGACCGTCCATCCGTATCAACGCTCTGTCTGTATGAAGCTAGAAACCTTTGAACGTAGGTCCTCCTAGTATCCGCTCAGTAAGAGTTTGTTTCCGATAATTGATTCCTTGCCCCGTTTCCAAGTAATCCATATGAATCCATATCGAAGTCCTGCTTTTTAGAGCTAGTGTCAGTGAACTTGACATGTAGCTTCTAGAATATATGCATATGTATATCACGTACCTTTAATGTTATAGCTATCAACCCCTTGGCTAAATCAAGTAAATAAATCGATTGGAACTACCCACCAATTTAAGCCACAAACTTAATGCTGTTTTCTTTTTGAGAATTAACGAATATTCCATAGCGTAATAAGATCTAATTTTAAAAATTTCATCAATATCTGTTAAGAAACACAGAAGTTATTAAAGAAAACGTGCGCTTATAAAGCTCAAGAGTTTCTGTGTACGTGTGCACACATACATACGCATTCAACACACAAAAATAATTACAATTGCGATTTCATCGTTTGCTGTGCTCTGTGTATGTGATGCTACTTTAGTTTGTTTTTTATACCCTGAACCCATCAAAAATGGGTAAAAGGGGTATAATGTATATGTGTGAATGCATGTAACAGCCAGAAGGAAGCATCTCCGACCACATAAAGTATATATATTCTCGATCAGCATCAACAGGCGAGTCGATCTAGCCATGTCCGTCTGTCTGTCCGTCCGTCCGTCCGTCCGTCCGTATGTATGAACGCAAGGATATCAGAACCTATAAGAGCTAGAGACTTGAAATTTTAGCTGTAGATCCTCCTAGTGCCTACGCAGATCGATAATCGATAACTTACTCCGTTTCCAAGCAATCGATAAAAATCGATATCGACATCCTGTTTTTTGAGCAAGTTGGGTAAATAATTAGAGCTAGAGTCACCAAATTTGACATGTTGCTTCTAGAATAGTATATATATTTGCATTTGGTGTTGGAAGAAGAGGGTTTAGGGTATCCCCTAGTCGGGAGCTCCCGACTAGAACCTCTACTTGTTACTTGCAGGGGGTATTATAAGTTTGTCGTGAAATGTGTAACGCATAGAAGGAGACATCTCCGACCCATATGACCATTTGAATTATATATATTCCTGATCAGTATCAACAGCCAAGTCGGCATGGCCCCGTCCGTCTGTTTCTATGCGAACTAGTCTCTCAGTTTTAATGCCATCGTCATGAAACTTTGCATTCGTCCATCTTTCTGTTGCACGCAGTACATATGTCGGAACTGGATCGGACTCCTATATCATATAGTTGCCATAGGAACGATCGGTCGAAAAGTAGGTTCTTGTATGAACAACTTTTTAGTTTATTAAGATATCTGAAACGAACTCGGCATTTATTGGTTTTACTATGTTCCTCATATATTTGCAAAATTCGATCAACGTCGGACTACTATATCATATAGCTGCAATAGGAACGATCGGTCGAAAATTAAGTCGATGTAAGGAAAACTTATGAAAACGTTGGGTCTGCAAGGGTATGAAATGTTAGGCGTGCCGAAGAGAGCTCATCTCTCTCTCGTTTATTTTTTAGATGCTTACCTACTGCTCATCGCTTATCGGTTTTCGAAATGTTGGAGGTCTGAGCTCTCAATTTATTTCCAAATTAGTTCAGTCTTATTTTGTGTTTGCCGAGTTCAGTTCAGTGTGGAATTTCAGTTCCGAAATCTTATAATGAAATTTGTTGTGCTTCTATATATCAGCCTAATCGGGATCATAGGTGAAGCACGGGCTAAAGAAAATGAGGTAAAAACATAATAAACAGCTAACATCTATTAAATAAATAAAAAACACTTTTATTGGCATTAAGTCAACCATAATAGCTGAGGAGCAATGCGGAATGTACATCCATAAGGCTGTCAGACCTTTGCTAAACTATATCGATCAACTGAAGGCGGAAATTGAAGATCATAATAATAAAATTGACCACAAAGATCAAAAAATATCCAATATCGAAAATGAAATCAACATTTGTGCCAGGAAATTAGAAACCTGCCAAGATCGACCCATTCCAAATAGCTGCACTCACTTTGGAGATATTGCGGGTATTCACGAAATTAAAATAAATAATGTTAAGATCGATGTTCTTTGTGACAGTGGGACGGCAGGTCCTGGCTGGACGGTTATACAACAGCGAGTAAATGGTCTGGAAGATTTCTATAGGAACTGGACCACTTATCGCACAGGCTTTGGCTCCTTCGATGGTGACTTCTTCTTAGGTCTGGACAATATTCATCGCTTGACGAGCTCACAGCCGCACGAGCTTTACATACATATGGAAGATTTTGATGGGGATATGCAATATGTAAGATATGCAGAGTTTGCCATCGCTGGCGAGGACGATGAATACAGACTGATCACCTTGGGTCGGGCTGAGGGCAATGCAACACATTATGCCATGGATTATCACAGAAATCAGAAATTCAGCACATACGATCGCGACAATGATGACAAGAGTTCTGGCAACTGCGCAAGTCGAACCCAATGTGCTGGTGGCTGGTGGTACAATGACTGTGCACACAGGTATGAATTTTCAGCTTTGTTATAATATTTACAATTTAACATAATTTTCTTTGTTTTTAGCAACTTAAATGGCGTTTACTATGATCAGAAGGTGCACCGATATAATGCCATATTTTGGGAAAGCAACGCCTCTTTGAAAAAAGGTCAAAATGCTTATACGCCCCAAAAACAATGGAGAATAATATAAAATAAAAAAATATATATATACTATATGGATTTATGATATCTACAAGTCAATCGCTTATGACTAGAGCAGTTTCTTGTCTTGTTTCGATTATACGTACGCCCTCCGATCCCATAAAGTATGTATATATATTCTGGATAAGCATCACAATCCGAGCCGATCTAGCCACGCCCGTATGTCCGTCCGTCCGTCCGTCCGTCCGTATGAACGCTCCGTCCGTATGAACGCAAGGATCTCAGAACCTATAAGAGCTAGAGACCTGAAAATTTGAACGTAGGTCTTTCTAGTGCCCGCGCAGTACAAGATTCCGATAATCAATAACTTGGTGTTGGTAGAAATGGGTTCAGGATATCCCCTAGTCGGAAGCTCCCGCCTAAAGCCTCCTGTTTTGAATAATTTTTCTCTGTCTGCTGTTGACTTGGCCACAATTTGAATGGAACAATGGAACAATAGAGAGCAGACAGCTAAATACTTTATTTGTCCGATTTTGCAGATGCATTTGCATGTCTGTAAACTGTCTAGCATAGAGCCAGGTTCATTGTGTGTGCCCCGTTGCCTGAGGGTGTTTACCCATGCAATATATATATATCAAAAACTAAAAACTACAAATAATAAACACAGCTGGAAGTTATGAGAGGATAGCTTTGAATCTGACAATTAGACAGTGAAGGGATAAACATGCGTCGAGTTGTTAACAAGGCGAAATAAATAACAAATGAAGGGAACTATGAACGTACTCAGATGTAAGTTATGTAGTCAAAAGCTAGCGACATAACATTTAAATACAACTAGTTGTTAATGCTACCACATCTATACATCAGCCTGGGGTTCGAACCCTGTTGCTCGTTTCTCAATTATTCAATGGAATATGCATTTCACATAATGTGCATTTTATAATTATGGCATATATTTATAACTAGCTGCTGTTAATTCAATACCAAATGCATATGCTAGCCCGAGGTTCGAACTCGTTTCCTTGTTAAAATATCGATAGTTGCACGGGGCTTGTAAAAATTGAGTGATGTGCTCCACTTGAAGTGCGGCCATAACAATGCCATAATAGTTAAGTGCCACCAACAATGGCCACAGCACGCCCTAAACACACAGCCAACACACACACACACACACACACATGCACATGCACACACACATGCACATGCACACCATAAATGCATATTTATGCACTATAAACATTAATTTACTTGCCGTTTAGTTAGACGCACAGTTAATTGAAAACAACAGCAACAGACCCCCAGCACATGGCCTTAAATTATGCAAGAAGTGGAAAATGCAACAGCAAAAATTGCAACGAGCGTTAAATGTGCTGGCAGTGTGGCGGCGGGGCGGGGCGGGCGGGGCGGGTCGAGGGGTCGGGTTGTGGTAAGCGCCAGTAATGCCAAATTTAATTGCAATTAAGGTGCAGCTAAGCGGAAGTGGCACAGCACAGCGTGCTAGGACGCTGGCACTTCCGGCAACGGCTGCCGCCAAATGCTAAAAATAATTTTGATGCCACATGCAGCAGAGCCTGCAGAAATGTATACAAGAAACTGTGCCACATGACACCTGCAACGGTAGCAGCAGCAGCAGCAGTTACTGTAAACGGGTCGCCAGTTGTTATGATGGGTCTCCATTTCAGCCGGAATTCAATTACTCGTGCACCATAAACCGATTAACTTATATAAATATTTATATCGCTGAAATGCACACGAGCTGGCTTTATGGCTGGGCGTGGTCAGGTTGGGTCAGCCGCCGCCTCCCCACCCGCGCGCGCTCAATCGTGGTCTGTTGGTGTGCCTTTGCATATGCAAACACTTTTACAGCAAACCCATTCCCAGCCACAAGGCCATCGCCATATAGCCATTCCCATACCCAGCCCCAGCCCCAGGACCGACTGTGGCAATAATTCCATTCTGCATTTGCATTTGTTGGCGTTTATGGTCCACTTAAGTGTTGTCATTCGCATCCATGTATGGCCAAGGATTTAATGATAACACGCTAGGTGTCATTTACAGGCGACACGAGTGTCTATGTGTGTCTGAGTGTCTGTGTGTCTGTCTAAGGCAATGTGGAGCCAACTGAGTGCAGGCAGGGAATGGGTTAGTTCTATAACTGGCAGTTGCTTAGCAGCCGGAAGTGGCCAGTGGGAGGGGGTTGGTGTGGTTGTACTCCTAATGTCTCTTGTCTTTGGTTTGTGTTTTGTTCCGTTTATGTTCGAACTGTTATGTGGGCTGGCAGCGGCGACAAGAGACCAAAATGGGTTTAATCTCATGGTCAGAGCGGGACAGCTTGTGGCCAGACTAGGGTCTGATTTATCGGTCAATGTTGATGCCAGAAAATGTCAAACGGCGCGGCCTGCAGTTGTGGCCAGCTTGAGAGAGCTTGATGAGTTAACTAAATATCAGGAGACAACCACAAAGACTGACTACCTTTTGTGTTGTATGTAAACAAAACGGAGTTTTTTAAAATTCCACCCTCATATAAGTATCTGTTCACATAATTAATTGCACTTCACTCCGCAACGAAATTTAATGTTCAAACTTAAAACTTTTAATTTGAGCTTGTGACGATTTCAAACGGATTTCCACACAAGTCCAGCTCGTCCCATGGCCATTCCCATGCACTCAGCTTCACAGGCCCCAGTGTCGGTTGTGTTTCAGCTGCAGCTGTCGCAGTTGTCTCTCGAGGGCGGCCCGCCCCTCGAACAGGCTCCTCTGCTGCAGCAATCGCCTGGCGAACGCATCTCGCTGCAGCTGTGTCAGCTGGTCGCGCAGCCACAGATGATTGGCCTGCAGCTGGCGCAGCTGGACAAGCACATCGACATCATTCTGGCAGAGATCCACGACCGTTGAGTGTGCCTTCATTGGGCGTCGTTGGCAGCTGTCGAAGACATGAGAGGCTAAGCATAATTGAAGCGGATGCGGATGCGGCGCGGATGTGCGGTTAAAGCTGGCAAAAGTTTGCCCTAATCGCAGCGAAAAGTTTTTATCTGCAAAAATTACGTATACGCAGTGAATGCCACCGCCTTTGTTTGCCTGCGTGTATTGTTTTTTTGTTCGCCTTTTTTTCTTCTAGCTGATTGACTTATAAATTGAAAATTTGCCAGCATTTGGCCAGAGTTTTTAGCTGCTGCCTAATGTCTTGGCCGCTTTGCTGAGCAATGCTCACTGATGCGTTCCTGAAATTTGCCTGTTGCCCGCCCCACTTGCCCCACTTGCCGCACATCCTGAAGGTGTGGCACAGACAAAATTGCTTTTACGCTTCAGGCTTCAGTCAAGCATAAAAATGTCTGCTCGACGGGCCGCCCTCTGACCCCCCGCCAGCTCCTGTCGATGTTCGATTTCCCAGTCATCGATTGATTTTGCATTCAGTTTCTATGCAGCCAGGCCCCACTGCTTATGTGCACACAATTCTTTGCTATGTTGGCCAGTGTTAACCTAAGCTGACTGTAGGCGAGCAATTATGACTAGCATGAAATGATTGATTGTAATTGATTTACATCTTAAACAGCTTTTTTCTGCCTTTTGAAAGGGTTAAAACCTTTGCCAAGCATTGCGAACTAAGAGGATTTGACCAAGAATTTACACACTAGCAGCAAAAGCGAGAGAGCAAGCGAGCTAATACTCTTTTGCGCCACTGTGTGGCTCCAACGTAACCGCAAGAGCAAAAGCTGTGATTCAGGCTCAGCGGCTTTGCTTTCAACAACTAGCCCAGCGACATGTTGCGGCCGTGCTGGGCCCAGCCAGCCAGCCATGCGTATACGTAATATTCTGGTGCAGGCGCTTGTTAAATGCGTTTCAAGCTCTACGAGCCTGCTGTTGCTGCAAATGTTCGACAGTTCGACATGTTCTGCACTTGCTCGGCAGGGGGGGTGGAGTTTGGGAGGCGGGACTAAGCTGGCCAGCTGCACTCGAGCTTGTTGCTTGGCATTCATAAGCTGTCGCATTAGCGGCTTTTGTGTTGCCTGAAATTTAACGCTTGTTTTCTATTTGCAGCTTATGCTTTAGACAATGTTTAAAATACGATTTAAGCAGCCATTAGGCAGAAATATATATATGCGTATTTTAATTGTAGCCTAGAAAGTTTTTAACATGAGCAACTTTTCGCGAGAGGCATTTTGGCCTCAATCATAAAACTGCTCTAGGCGGGAGTGCACGACTAGCATATACGTTGTAGCACACACATTCACGGAGTTGTATTCTTGAATAGCTTACGAGCTTTAAACAAATTATCAGGACACACATATGGCAAATAAATGTAGGTAAACCCCAAAGAGTATGGCTGTAAGCTCTATAGTTTTCCATGAAAACGGACAGACGGACCTGCCCGGATCTACTCGTCGGAGGGTATATACTCTATAAGATCTGCCATTTGCAGAAAAATCATTATACCATTTTTACCCAATTTCAATGGGTATAAAGAGCCATTTTCAACGGTCATTAACTCGAAAACAATAATCACAACAGCCGCAGAGGCAGCAGGCAAATAACGAGCTGCCTGATGAGCGCAATCAGCGTGAACAAACTAATAAGGACGATGATTGCACATCAAGGATAATGCCTGCAGAACGAGAGAGAGAGAGAGAGAGAGAGAGAGAGAGAAAGATTGCAATGCACACACATTGATCATGCAGCTGTCAGAGCGTGTCTGTGTGCGGACAGGTAAAAAACATTTATGTCTTTAATATGCAAATGTGCAAGAATGTGCAGCTCACCTCTTGGCTTAAATCCCGTGAAAATATTTAATAAATGTATTCTGAATTTTTCGCTGACTTGCGATTATTTCAAAGTTGAATACAAACCCTTAAATCAACGCCAGCTGTGTGAACCTCCCGCCCAACTCTCGGGCTGACTAATTGAAAATCTATGCCACTAAACTGAAAGCCTGCTTGTGTCTGTCTGTCTGTCTGTCTGTCTGTCAGTCTGTGTGTGTGTGTCTGTCTGTGTGTGTGTCTGTGTGTCTGCCCGCCCGTCTGCATTGGCAACTTAATTATTTCAGCGGCACGTCGCCGTCGACTGGCGCTTAAGCCAAAACTCACGACAGCTGCAAGAAGGGTAAATAAAAAAATTTAAAAAAACAGATGAAACAGCAGCAGAAAAGAGCAGCGCAGTGGCAAGTAGAATAAACAAAAGTTTGTTGCATGCAACGGCAGCAGCATTGAAAATCTGTGCTGAAAGATAAAGTTGCCAGGCAAACGGATTTAACTGCAAGAAGCGAGCGAGCGAGTGCAACGGGCCTCGCGGGGCGGGTCAGATGAGTTACTATAAGGACACAGCCGGAAGATGAAGTGTGCGTGTGTGTGTGGGTGTGTGTGTGGGTGTGTGTGTGTGACCCCATTAAGCCAGACACGCCCACGTATGCTCTTGGTATGTGCTGCTGCTCACGATGATTCCCAGTGAATCCTGCGGCATTATTCATGGACATGATTCATTAGCACGATTTCCTTTGTATTTCTCTAAAAAACAAAATTAAGTGCTAGAATCCCAAAGGAACTCGTTGACTTGCCCAAGCAAACTGTCAGAGACTCAATGTATGTCTATATTTTTAGAGCTTGGACATTTTGCTGGCGAAAGCGTTTTGAGGAATGTCGCAGCAGTTTCCACACCAACGCAAAGGTAGCCAGAAGTGTTTTTTAAACATAAAAAATCATTTATTTGAATTAGTTTTTGAATTTTCCTGCGGAGCAAACCAACAAGCTGGCGTTTTGCAGGCGAAAGCGTTTTGCGGAACGCGCACATTTGCTTGGCTTTTGGGCGCATATTTAGTCGAGTCTCTTTTTAAATGACTTTGGCAACTTTGGCAGGCCAAAAGTAATTAATTTTCGCTAAGTCTCGCTCAACAAAAAATAGAAGAAAATAATAAAAATAAAATATGAAAAAAAAAAATCGAAGTAAATAAAACGCACACAAGCGGCACAATTAACGCCTGCAACTTTAATTGCGTTCTAATGGGCTGGGCGGGGCTTGGTTAGGCATCATAGCCCATATATTCGTTTGTAGTTGGTGCAATCGGTTTGTGTGCGCGCGTGTGTGTGTGTGTGTGTGTGTGTGTGTGTGTGTGTGGTGGGCTCCAACGTGACATGTCAACCACAGGCGGCGGCTCAAAAGCGTAACAAGAATTTCGCCGCGCCTGAGCAACATGACAAGCGGCACACACACACACACACACAGGTGAGAGCCTGTCTGAGTGCCAGCCTCAAAAGCAGCTTAACGAACACACACACAATGAGACAGAGGAGTACATGCACGAGCCTTGGCCAACTATTTACATGTCGTCCTATTATGGCCGGATGCGGACACGAGCTCCAAAACTCAAACCACGTAACATGAAGCCCTTACACATGCCCCCTTACTCCCCCCCCCACTGGCCCGTAGCTGGTGTGTCTTTTGTGCTGTGTGTCTCTCTCTCTAAGTGACGTGATTTAAATTTTTATGTCCTTTGAAATTTTGAACCCAACTGCTGGCTGATGGCTGCTGGCTGTGACGTCAACGTCGCCGCTTCCGGCGCACAAATCACGTCATCTGCCCTTTGTGGGTCAAGCAGCGCGCAGCCACATATCTATAAACTCGTAAAGCTCAAGAGCGTAAACAGTAACTGCAGCTGCTGTGCCACATCAGCAGCTGGGCGAGCGCAACTAAATAGTAGATACATGCACTACTCGCACTTGTCCACACGACCATAAAGAGACAGCTCCAACATGACATCCAACTCATCCCAACTCAGGGCAAAAGTCAGCGTCAGGTAAATGTCAAGTGCTTGCACTCGACACAACAATGAGTGGCAGGATTATATGCTCTCATAATGTTTTTTAAGACTCGCCGATGACCAACGAACTGTCCAAACAGTAGGAGAAGCTAGAAAGCTGGAAACTTGGTGCCAAATTCCGACCGCAACTGTGGAAGATGTGTGGAAAAGGGTTTCATTCAACTTTTCGTGTTGCACAGTTAAAAGAAAATCACCTGGGGAGCTGAGAGCTTATGGCATCATTATAAATATCATAAAATCAATATCTTTATATATATAGCATATCAATTAATTACTTTTGCCTTCAGCTTTCGGCTGTCTCAACAAATAAGTCAAGATTTTTTAATTGTTTAATATGCTTTTAATTTTAATGCGTTCGCTTTCTGCTGACCCAAAAATGAATATGCCAAAAAAAAGAGAAAATGAAAAAGGATGCTGAAATGAAAAAAATTGTGTCTCATTTGGGGAAACTGATAGCAAAGGCTCTTCTCGAGCTCACAGTAATGAGGATGCCATTCATAAGGCCATAAATAAATGCAAGAGAATGTGGAAAAAAAAAGCGGGAGACTATGGGGAGCCGGTCTTATCGCGGGCAAGTGGGCATCATTAACCTGGCGGCATCCAATGTAATTATGTTAACTGCTAATTGTGTGTGCGGGCACTTTGGATAAGTGGAGGGGGGCAGGCGGGTGGTCGAGTGGGCGTGGTAGTGGTACTGGGTGTGGGTGTGGGTCACACGCATTCTTATGTCCATTCAATGCAAGAGCGGGCAGCATGCAGATAACGTCGATTGGCCAAAGAGCAGGCAAAATAACAATGACTGTATTTTCAGTCAGCGGCATTTAAGGCAAGCATGACACATGCCACAAGGAGCGTGGGCGAGGGGAGATTGTGTTGGGCGAGGGGGTCGCCGGATCCTGGCCGTGTTCGCCCCGCGGCCAACTGAAAATGGAAAGTGCGTCTCTGTTTATTGCTTTTTGGCTGCGCTCTTTGAATTAAATTGCACTTTTTACCAACTGGTATTGTTTATTTAAGTGCATTTACAAAAGTGCGAATATTCAACATTAAGAATTCGGCATGACAATGGGAAAAACTGGCTAACGCTATTAAATTTGGCGCTTTTCTGATGTTGTTCAATTTGATTTTCCCGCCATATTTGTTTATCGGCAAATTGCAGCACAGCATTTGAAATGACAATCCCAATGCCGTCGACTGGCAGCCCAAGCAAAAACTCGAGTCCACAACACACAACAGCACGAATTGGTAATAAGCATGAGTGTAAAAATATCTAGGTAGGATATTTTCACAATTTGTCCGGATTAAGAAACTTTTTCTTTAAATTTACATATCATTTACAAAAGAAACTTAAAAGTATGTTTTAAACGGCAGGAACCAGAATTTCACTTTCGCCTATTTTCCACCGAGGAGGTTTAATTTATACAAAATTTTTTATTCAAATTTACAAATCACATTTCCACATCTGACTCACTTGTGGTAAGATTTTAAACGAAACTTAGAATTGGAATCAATACTTAACTTTCGCCCATTTTCCACCGAGAAGGTTGTGTTTTTCACGATGAAATTTCACAAATCCATCCTTTTCAGACATATAGGCAGGGTATTTCCTGACTTTGCCCGCATCAACGTTTTTTTTATCCAAATTTATAAGTCACTTTTCCACATCTTACTCACTTTTGGTAAAATTGTAAACGAAACTTCAAAGTGGATTTGAGTGGGATAGGACCAATTCTTAACTTTCGCCCTTTTCCCACCGAGGAGATTGTGATTTTCAGTATGAAATTTCACAAAGGTCGTAGACAATCAATTGTTTACCATCCTTTTCAGACAAACAGGCAGGGTATTTTCTGAATTTGCCCGCATCAAAGTTTTTTTGATCCAAATTAACAAATCACTTTTGCACATCTTACTCACTTGTGGTAACATTTTAAACGAAACTCCAAAGTGGACTGCCACCGAACAGGTTGTATTTCACAGAAACAGAAATTTCAGCAAATTTCTGCAGCTTCGTCTAAAACTCTTCAAAACTAAGTCTCAGTGTGCACGTCCATCACATGGAGTGACTACAGTAGCAGACCACAGTCAGCACAATAAGTTATTCTCTTATCAAAACTTTCAGATAGCAAGCTCTACGGTAGAACAACTGATACACCCGGAAAGAAGAGCTACCACGCATGTTGGGAGTGGGTTTTGTTGTTGGCAAAAACATAATTTACTTTCTGATTTACGGCAACAATTCTGTTGGCCTGTGTAATGTTTATTTGCATACAATTGTTGTTGCGTTTGCTGTTTGGCCAATATATCATCATATGGGTCACTGAAAAACTGACAACTACAAATTCGGCTGCTGTTTATGCGGCCAGGACATGGGCGTGGCATACTTTTATAAATGCATACGAGATACATGTGACCCTTGCGGCCCGCAATAGGTAAGCATATTTAACATGTGCCTCTCTCTGTGTGTGTGTGTGTGTGTGTGTGTGTGTGTGCATGCATATTGCCATTGCACTCATTTCGCTGAATTTATAATTCACAATTCTCATTTGTTTACAATTCATTTATGCACACATTTTTTTGATACCCTTAACCCACTAAAAATGGGTAAAAAGGGTATAATGTATATGTGTGAATGTATGTAACAGGCAAAAGGAAGTTTCTCCGATCCCATAAAGTATATATAGTCTTGATCAGCATCAACAACCGAGTTGATCTAGCCATGTCCGTCTGTCTGTCTGTCTGTCCGTCCGTCCGTCCGTCCGTATGTATGAACGCAAGGATCTCAGAAACTATAGGAGCTAGAGACTTAAAATTTTAGCTGTAGGTCCTTCTAGTTTCTGCGCACATCGAGTTTCCGATATTCGATAACTGGCCCGTTTCCAAGTAATCGATAAAAATCGATATCGAAAGCTTGTTTTTTGAGCAATTTAGGTAAATAATAAGAGCTAGAGTCACCAAACTTGACTTGTAGCTTCTAGAATAGAATATATATCTGCATTTGGTGGTGGAAGAAGAGGATTCAGGGTATACCCTAGTCGTGCACTCCCGACTAGCGCATTCTTACGTGTTTTTGTTTTTGCATAGCAAAAAATTGGCGCAGCATAAATATGTCGAAATCAAAGCTAGCGCAATTTTCATATAATTAATTGCAATTGAACCGATATGCAATTTATTTATTTTTATAAACGTATTTTCCATCAGACAGCTGCAGATATTATGATAAAATTATTCCACGTTTCTTCTATAATAATTTGCCGCACTTTAATTCATTTAGCCTTTAAGTCTTTTATCCTCTATTCGCGGCAGATAACATACACATTACAAATTGTCGCTTTGTGTACATTTTGCCAGGGCCTAATTAATTATTTTGGCCTGGTTTTATGTGCTCATTATGAATTGAATTTTGTGCGCAAATTGCCAAAACTTTACTAATTGAGCGGCAAAAACTATTCCGCATTTGCCAGGCAAATACACAGAAGTTCTTTTGAATTTGGTTTCAACTAAACCATTTTTTGGCCGACATCAAAGTAGTGAAAAGCTGAACGAATTAAATGAATTGAATGAATCCAAAATTTATTTAAATGCAATTGACAACAGTTTGTAATTTTGATCAAATCACGTTCTGACAATTGTACAAAGCCATTTGACAGCCGTTCAATTCAGCAAATACATGTTTATTTGGCAATGGATATGCTTTTATTATTTTCCCTATCTCATATATATATATTTAACTACTCAAATAGCAATCAAGTGGCCATATCAAACAGAAACCTAGAGCGCAGACAACTAGCATATGCAGCAGGAGTTGCCTTTAAAATCATCGCATCCTAAATCAACCCAAGCCTCAAGTCAAGGGCTTTAACCGACCTAAGTGTAACACATATTGTAAATACATTTGTGTAGGTGTGTGTGTGTGTGTGTGTGTGTATGATTTAGCAACGTAACGCTCAACACTTGGCCACAACTCACTTAGAGCGTGCCCTGCCACAAATGGCCCTGGCACTCAGACACTCAGACACTCCGTGGAGGGTGGGAGAGGGGCCGACCAAGCCATATTTATGACAAGCGGCTGTATTGGGTGTGTGCGTGTGTGTGTGTGTCTTTTTGAATGGCTTTCAGTGGCACACAAAGCAACCCAATCAACAGCTCAAATCAGCAACAACAAAAGCCTGCCACAATTTCCGCAAGTTCAGCATTTGATTGGCAAACGGCCGAAAAGTTGTTTTAAATTTCAAATGGGAAACCTGCAGCACCTTTAATAAGTTTGCGGCTGCCCACAAAACTAAACAGAACAACAGCAACAACAGCAACAAAATGTAAACACAATTCAATTTATGGCACACCTAATGGAACCCTCCCCCATCCGCATTCTATCCAACCAGCTCGAACCTGTTGGCTTCAATCTCCCAATCCAATCTATCCACCCAGCTCGAACCTGTCTGCTTCAGACTCTCCACCCCATTCTATCCACCCAGCTCGAACCCTGTCGGCTTTAGTCGCTTCCTGCTTCAGACTCTTCCTCCTTTCCAGCTACCCAGCTCGAACCCTGCTGGCTTCAATCTCTCCCTCCATTCTATCCACCCAGCTCGAACCCTGTCGCTTCAGTCTCCCTCCTTTCAAGCCAAACAGCTCGAACCCTGTTGGCTTCAGTCTCTTCCTCCATTCCAGCTACCCAGCTCGAACCCTGCTGGCTTCAGACTCTCCACCCGTTCTATCCCCCCAGCTCGAACTTGATGGCTTCAATCTCTACCTCCATTCTATCCACCCAGCTCGTACCCTGTCGCTTCAGTCTCCCTCCATTCTATCCACCCAGCTCGAACCCTGACGGCTTCAGTCTCTCCATGCTCTCTAGCCACCAGGCTCAAACCCTTTTGGCTGCAGTCTCTCCACCCATTCTACCTACCCAGCTCGAACCCAATTTTTCCATTCTGGCCGCCCCGCTTGAAACCTGTGCGATTGTCTGTACTCATTTCACCAGTCGATGGTATTTGCTTAGCAACTCAGCGAGCGTCGCGGAATTTCAAGTTGCTTTTCGAGCGCCAAAAATTTGAAATGCAAGGACTTGAAGCAAATATCTCATTGGGCATATATATATATATATATAGTCTAACATGTATATGAATACAAATGTGAATGAATATGTGTAAGCAGGTCAGAACTCAAGGATTCAATCAGGACTCGTGCTGCCCCGAACTACGTTTTTATCAACTGCCCAACTTTGAAAAACATTGCTGACACTTGAATGTCGTCTGTTTTCAGTTTGGTAAACTTCAAAATAAATGCAATGCGAAGGGAGTATTATAGCAATTGATGCTCTACAATATTTGTTTTATATGTCAATATATGGCAACAAGGAGACATGGGCATGTCTAAGCAAATACTAGGCTATAATTTTAATTTCGTATTCGAGCTTTTAGTGCGTCTTCCCTATTTGCATTGCTGAGCATTTTGTAATAATCTGGGCTAAGCCTCAAACATGTGCTGCACTCGAAGTTGGAGGCGAGTGTAGAAAAGAAATTTGAGGCAAATATTATATATTTTGTGCAATATTTAAATGTTGCATGTTTTCTTTGTTTGCAAATGTGGGCGTATTTATTTTGCAATCCTTCAGCCAGCCTTTCCATTTGTTGTTTAGTTTATCAACTGTGGAGCTGGCCCAAATAGTTGACCAAGTGTTCGGCTCTTATTTTGGCCAAGTGAAATTCGAGAGAATTGCAGAAGGCCCCTGACACATGCATATGTATGTGTGAATGAGAAAAATGTCTGCTTAATTAAATTTCCATACGAAACTCCGGCTGCAATAAAAGTTATGCCAATTGGACAGAAGTGAAGATGGGCGATGCAAATGCAGCTTGCTCTCTGCTCATAAAGGCAAGGAGACATCATATTGCGTATACGCAGCGTGCGACGAGCGCTATTTAAACGCGTTTTAATGATGTCGCAAGAAAAGTCGCGCACTCAAACTGAAACTGAGACTGAGAAGGAGACTGAGATGGAGACTGAGATGGAGACTGAAATGGAGAAGGAGATGAGGGGGGGTTGCAGTTGCTCTTTTCAATTTGCAGCTACCTCTTTTGAGGGCTTTATTTCTTAACGACTTCTACTTGAGTCTTGAGCGGCAATCGAGTCATTGTAAGCATGTAGACCCTGCTGTGGAAAGAGCAACTGCCAAAGCGAGTTCATGAGTCGCAGAGATTAGATGACGCCGTACAAAGGTTCGACGAACGATTAAACGAATCTTGAGCGCGCTTTAAAGGGAATATAATATTCGCTGCAATTTCTCTTTAACTGCAGTTTTTGTCATGCCTTTTGCCACGTGTCTCTGTCAATAAAACATGTTGTTCCATCTTTTCTTTTTGGCCAACAAAGTTGAAGCTGGAGGCCGCCTGCTCCTCCAACCGCTCCCGATGCAACTGGCCGTCAACGCGAGAATCCTTTGTACGATGCGCACTCAATTATTCGTGCGTTACTTGTTTCTTACCCCCCCGTTCCCCTACCCAACAGTAGCAGAAAAATACACACACACACAGCATCTTATGGCCATTATGCAATATGGCTGCCATACAAATGTATGGAATGCTAGTTGGATTTGCAAACACAATTGGATTAACCGAATTGTGGAAATAAATGCGCATTTAATATGTAAAAGAGCTGACGAGGCAGCGAGGGGGCTGCGGGGAGAATAAACATTGCAGAGCTGTTAGTGGCTCAAAAGACATCATGTTAATTGAGTCCTGCAGGATGGAAAATTAATTTGTTCAAGTCGAAACCGTTAAGCAATACGAGTAAGTGACGGGCTGTTTAATTAATTCGCAGAGAGCAATAATCCAAGTGCCAAGAAATTACAACTCTACACAAAGGGAAACTCGTTTTCGGACTGATTATTACATTGGGATCAGTGTTCGTAGTAAATCTCGCAAACAATGATATCTTTAAAACAAACAAACTATTTTGACCGATAAAAAAACGCATCTGTGCAAAGTCTTTCTTAGATAAAGGATAATTGAGCCAGGTCATTGTTTTCATAAAAAAATGAATGCTTTATATTAAATCCCCTACTTAAGACGATGTTAAAATATGACATTAACAAATACTGGCTTTAACGGTCAGCTGCGGTTAAACGGTTAACATGAATAGTTAACAGCCTGCTAGGAACAGTCATGCGCTGCATTTAACAGCAGCCCACAGCATCCCATTTGTGCTGAGCTCTACCCCTGAAAGCCAGGCGCAACGAAACGAAATGAAACGAAGCGAAGCGAAACAACGGTATAAAATGAGGGGTAAAGATGTGACGAATCAAGCAAGCCGAACAGCGGCATGTTAAGCAAATGAAATGCGAAACATGTGAGAAGTGGAACATCAGACAAGGGGAACAGCAGCACGCACGACAACGACGACAAAGACGACCACGAGAAACAAGAAACGTCAGAAATCAGATGAAACTTTAAATTGGCAAAAGTCTGGCATTGGCACGCTCCACGCGTGGCTCCTTTTTGCTGCGGCTGTTTAGTTGCGGATTTGCATGGCTCGGCGGCGGTTGTGCGAGCAGGCGGACTGCAAAATTACCAAAGCGACCAAAAGCTGTTGAGAAAATGACAAATTCGAAAGGCGAGCGCCAAGTTTAAAATAAAACGAACATTGTTGTGGTTGTTGTTGCTTTTGTTAACAGCAAAGTATCAGAAAGTGGGCGTTGGGCGTGCCACAACTGTAGGCAGCAGCAATAAATGAATGCGAAAACGAATGTGAATACGAATGTGAATCTAAATGTGAGTGCTCAGTGGGGGCAACTGTCGCGCCCGTGTCCTTTGAGTGTGCGTGTGAATACAAATCAAAATCCAAATCCGAATGTGTCTGTGAATTGCAATGTGTCCTTTATAAATCAACAAAAATCACATTTCCAATTGCTGCGCAACGGATACAGCCAACAACAACAACAACAACAACAGAAGCAAAAGATCTAAAGTCAAAGACGTCAAACGCTGATTGCCTCGTTGAGTTGTCGTAAAATACAAAAATAATAAAAACAAAAAAACGAAAAGCGCAAAAAAGTGAATCATGTGAGATTTGAGAATGCCGCGAAGAATGTGGCAAATGATTTGCAGCAGCCTCCAGGCCTAGATGCCATTCACACACTCACACCCGCTACTCGAGTGGGTGCAGCATATCATCATCGTATGATGTAATTTATTGAAATATAATCCGAATCGACATTTGGCTAAGCACGTCTAGACTCCGGCACCTGGGCTCTGTGTAAGAAAAGGTAGATATAAAACTCATTAGGGCGTCTTTGAGCTGACAAAGGAAAGCATAATGAAAACAAAAGGCAACCGAAAAAAACAAAAAGCTGACAATGAGAAAAATGACGTGCAAATCAATTAAACGTGGAAACAGCTTGAAGAGCAATTTTCACAGCAAATAATGATATGAAAAGCTGTTCAATTAATTCTTTATATATAAAACTGTTTGTCCTGACTGACGCACTGACTGACTCATTGACTGATTGACTGATTGACTGACTTACTGACTGACTGATTGACTGACTGACTGATTGACTGAGTGACTGACTGATTGACTGGTTGACTGACTGATTGACTGATTGACTGACTGACTCACTGACTGATTGATGATCAACGCACAGCCCAAACCGTAAGAGTTAAGAAGCTAAAATTTTCACTTTAATTACCTTATGTCATGCAGGTGCACGTTAAGGCAGGGTTACTCGAAATTTTACCCGCAAATGTGGAAATATCTCGAAAAACGTTTGTATGAAACTTTTTTGTTAACCATCCAATCGGCCTCAAACTCTTTTTTGAAGATCTTTGTTCAAATTCATTTGAGGGGTGTTTCGCACTTTTTGGAAAATCCATTCCTCCTTGGTGGGGTCAAAGATTTTGTGGATGGCGTTTCGCGTTCAAATTCATTTCCAAAGATCTATATGAAAAATCAGTTGCGACGTGTTTCATATTTTTCGTAACAGATTTTGTTGGTGAATATGAAGATGTGTTCGATTTGCATTAAACTTATTTTCAGAGCTCTACATAAGGGAAATTTGGGAAATTCCACCCGCAGCAGTGGTAAAATGGCGGAAATGGCTTTTGTATGAAATTGGTTTGTTTACCGTCCGATCAGTTTCAGATTCATTTTCAAAGCATTTTGAGAACATTGGTTTTAAAACATATGCGCCACGGACAAGGACGCGTTATACCCGCTAGTTTCATATAAATTCCTAAGAGCAAACGACAAGTTAATTATTATCGAAGACCTATATCAATTGGCTTGATTGACTGACTGACTTATTGATTGATTGACTGACTGACGATCGACGTACTGTCAAAACGATTGAAGATAGAAAGCAGAATTTTAAAATATAAGTAAAAATTCATTCGCAGCTGCTTAAAGTCCGCGGCTAATGATTGTATTAAAATTAATATAATATAAAATTCAAATTAAATATTAATCAATTTAAGCTTTAAGCTCACTTAAGAAGATCTTCGTAGAAATTTGATTGGACACATGTTTAACACTTTTAGGAAAAGCCAAACATCTGTGTCAAAGTTTGTATAGGCCACGTTTAAATTTTACTTCACACTTCTTTAAAGCAAGCACTTTCTTTTGAAAAATGCAATTTATTTTATGTGTTCCACAGAAAGAATATATCATTTCTTGCATTTCCTTTTACCTTTGTCATGCAATTGAGGTCAAAGTTATGTTTGTGCTCACTTTTCATGTGTCATTTTTTGTGGCTTCGCATTGTGTTGTTATTGTTGCTGTTTTGCTTGCCACAAGATAATTTCTGAAAGTTCCAATTGGCTGTGGTAGAAGCTGCTCCCCGGGGGAGTTAGACTCTCCATTAACCTGGCAAGACAAGATGCAACGATTTACATATATTCAGCAGCAACAAGATTCGAGAGCCTGGCTGCATTTGGTATTTGCATTCGGGTATCGACAATCTGGCCCACAATAGAGCTGTGACTTGGCGTTGCCGAGCGCAATTCATTAATTTATTGACTCACAATCAGGACAGCTCCAGTATCGCCTGCGCCCGAGCCGGGCAATGCAATTGCCTCTCGACGGCAGCCAAGATAAATATGCATTCATCCCGTGACCCTGATGCGAATGGTTAGCAACTGCCCGCCCAAAGGTGGCTTCTGTGGTTTTCTACACAAAACGTTTTTCATTCTCGTTTTGCACTCTTCTTGGTTTATTTTTTGCGGCTGCCTTTGCCAAATAAAATGCGAAATGAGTTGGGTTTAGGTTTTGGGCCTGGACAGAAACATGCGAGCCAGAGTCACGTACGGAGGCTGTGACGAGTTATATGCAAATGCAGGCAACACAACTCTGGGAAAGCATTCAAAATATAATTAAATAGCAGAGCCAGAAGCACAAACAAGTCAAATAACAAATATGCATGTGTGTTCTATGCCGTGGGCCATCACAAGCTACTTGAGCTGATGAAACTCGGATTAAAAACAAAAACAAGCGAACAGCAACAAAAACAACAACTTAATAATAACAACAACAACAACAACAACAGCAGCGAATACAAATACACATATCCAAGGTGTGACACGAGGCAGCCAGCAATCCTCGCACGCAATAAAATGCGCTGTCGACGCGCAGCTGAAGGAGCCACAGCAGCAGCAGCAGCAGCAGCAGCAGCAGCAGGAGGAGGAGGAGGAGGCGGAGCAAAGCCTGGCGCAAAAGTTGTTGCCAGGAGGGGCAGCGGATTTGCAGCTGGATCTGGAGTCAGGGGAGCTGGCAGCGTACTGCTGGCATTTCTGGCAGCTGTCAGCTTTCGTGGCATGCGCACCCGTAAGTACAAACATCTTTTACTTTATACTGAAAAGAAACGGGCTGTTCCCGGAAACATAATCAGCTGCAAAGCGAATGACTGATTGAGTGGCGGATTGCAGATCCTGACTGATTGATTGGCTGATTGACATATCCACACAGCTTAGTTAATAGCAATGTGTAGCTTTTTCTTATAACTACTGATTGATTGCAACAACTGATTGACTGATCAGCAATGCATAACACATAGGCCACTGATTGATTGACTGGCTGATCAACACACAGCTTATAGACAAGATCAGATGACTGGTTGATTGTCTGATTGATTGACTGACAGATTGCCGTGTGTTGATCAGCAACACAAAGCCCATAGGCAACTGATTGATTGACTGACTGATTGGCTGCTTCACACACAGCTCATACACAAGATCAGATGGCAACTTATTTCGCTTTTAAGCTGTTTTTGTTGATTGACTGATTGATTGCGCAGATCTTGACTGACTGATTGACTGGCATATCCGCACAGCTTAGTTAATAGAAATTTTAAACTTTTTCTTATGAATAACTGATTGATTGTCTGATTGATTGACTGATTGATTGCAGTTTGTTGATCAGCAACACAAAGCACAAAGACAACTGACTGATTGATTGACTGACTGATCAACACACGGCTCATAGACACGATCAGTTGGCGCTTAATTTATGCTAGCTATAAAACTGTTTTTATTGAAAGACTGATTGACTGCGCACATAGGCAACTGATTGATTGACTGCTTAACACACAGCCAAGATCAAATGGCGCTTTATTTACACAACTTTAAAACTGTTATTATTGAATGACTGATTGACTGATTGATTGAGCATTCTTAATTCTTATGAAAACCCTTGCTCAAGCAAAGTCGGGTAATATTCAGCATGGAAAATGTTAACTATAATCTTTAAACAGATAGTTGTAAAAGTGGGTGACTCTCATTGCGACTGCTGTAGAAAGTACTTCCAGGAACGAACACACACACACGCACAGACACGCAGAAAACATGCATACAAATAAGCATGCTAAGTACACATATTCTATGCTTGTAAATATGTATATGGCACAGCCCGATATATGGTGCAAACTTTTTGGGCTACGTGCTCTCTTTTGTCGTTTTGTCTGTTTTCTTGCATGCATATTTAATTCAATTTCGCACATTTTTGTGCAAGTGTCGGAAGCGTTTGCCAAATTTAATTTGCATGATGAGATTTGCCTGGCTGCATCCTCGTTGTTTCAGTTATTCTTGTTGTTGTTGTTGTTGTCGTTGTTGTTGGCAACTCGTTGTCACGATTTTTATAAGCTTGTCGAGTTCATTTAATCGAGCTAAGCAAATTTTCATTTATCCACGCAGACACACGCACACACACACATAAACACACTCAAGCACGGACATGTACAGCTTGATATTTCCTAAACACCTGTCACAGGAATATATTCCGTACTCGAAACAAAATTCATTACACACACGCACTTGTTGTGTTGACTGGGCAAATACTATGCAAGACTCTTATTTTTTCGACTTTGTTTTGCGAAAATGACTGGCATATCCTGTTCCAGTGTACAGCCGAGCTGGCCTAATTGAAAGATAGCCCAGCCAACTGGCAGCATCTGCAGCCCAGCTGCGTACTTGATTAAGTTTTCGTCTGTTCAACAGGTCGTATGCGTGATATACGTGATTTCGAGTGCTGTGTGTTACGTGCTCGAATTACAATTCATTAAAAACCATGTCCCGATAGAACACACTGAACTGCATCCGGCTTTCATCTAGCTTGCAGCAGTTATTCCATTGTGTTTGTTTGCCAAAACATGTTTTTCGAAAAATATCACAGAAAACATTTCTGACAGTGGACACTTGATGAAAGAAAATGAAATTGTCTAGCTAGATAAACTACACTTGATTTATAAACATTTGGGAGCATAATAAAGGCAAGTTTTTAAATATTTAGATAAAAATTTGTATATTTGAGAATTGATTATGTGCAATAATCATAATCACATCTCTCTATTAATCCATATTCATTTGGCCTCAGCTTTACGCAGACTAATCCATCTAAGTTGAGCTTTCTTCAAGGCCAAGGCGATATCATTAATAACACACGTGTCCATCCAGCCTGCTGCTTATATGATTTAATAGCGACCAAGTGGGCAAAAGATAGTCCAAATGTGGCAAAAGCAACAACAGGCCGAAACAAAAGCCAAGAGCAGCTAAATAAAAGTCCAAATAGACACTCAAATAACGCTTAGGCCATCAATCAGCGCAACTTGGCAGTTGGCAGGTCAGATTCATAGCTGGAATCAGACTAGAACTCAGACCTGGGGCATGTTGCCCCATGCCCCCCAACTGAGGGGTTGCTCGGTTAATTACATCAACAACAGCTCGAACAAACTGCCAACTATATATTTTATGCGGACTCACACATTAGATACAAGTATTTTGCCAAGAAACTGGCGTCCAGGACAAATGGCGGTCAAATGTCACATTTAATTTATTTATGGGCGTGGCTCTGCGGGGCCAGGGCTTTAATTAAATAACTACGCTAAGTGAAGCCAAAGAGTTGACGTCGCTAATACAGCCATTAGCCGAATTCGTGCAGAGCTTGTAAATTCTCATTTCCTGAGATGGAAGCTATATATCATCATGCCGCCCGACTTCTGGCTGGCCCCGAAGAATGTCCCTGTGTGTGTGTGTGTGTGTGTGTGTGTGTGTGTGTGTGTAATGTATACAAATACTAAATTTAATTACCAAAGCAAGCTGCTTTGCAAATTTTAAAAATGTTTTATACAAGTCCGCGTACAGTTCGAGTCGAGTCGAGTCAAGTCCGAGTAGATATTGCGCATGTTTATTTGTGCTGTCTCAACGATCGTCATTCCTCTGGCATATGGTAAAAAAAAATAACGAAAGAGGGGCGTGGTATGCCTGGAAAAGGGCAAATAGTCGCCACATGCTGTGTCATCAGCAGCAGAAAAAACAATCAAGCCCGCCTCAGTTTGAGCCCCATATATATGTATGTACGTACATGCGTGTGTGTATGCTCCGCATGCGAGTATTTGTTTATTCGCCTGTGCAAATTAGAAACAACAAAACAACAACAAAAACCAGAACAACAACAACAACAACAACTGCTGCAACAATAAGAATAAAGTCCCAGCAGGCGGCCAATTGTTGGTCGCTTAACCCGCGCTGAAAAGTAGGCAACATTTTTGGCGTCGCTTTAAAGCAATCAAAATAAGTCGACAGCTCGATTCGTTTCTTTTTTGATACCCAGTACACATTAAAAATGTGTAAAAAGGGTATAATGTATTTGTGCAAATGAATGCAACAGGCAGAAGGAAGCATCTCCACACCTATAAACTTTATATATATTCTTGATCAGCATCAACAGCCGAGTCGATCTAGCCATGTCCGTCTGTCTGTTCGTCCGTCCGTCCGTTCGTATGTATGAACGCAAGGATCTCAAAAAAATAGGTAAAAATCTATATCGAAATCCTGTTTTTTGAGCAATTTTGGTAAATAATAAGAGCTAGAGTCACCAAACTTGATATGTAGCTTCTAGAATAGTATATATATCTGCATTAGGTGTTGGAAGAGGAGGGTTCAGGGTATCCCCTAGTCGGGCGCTCCCGACTAGAAACTCTTACTTGTTTCCTTTCGAGAGTTAAATGGGCGTGGGCGTGGCCCACTCTACGCCTGGCTGGTGTAATTGCTAAAAAACAAAACTGAAATGCCAAAGAAATCAAAGTAAACGCCGCCCCGTCATTTGCTAAAACAACACGCACACGATGTAATAAAAAGTGATGCGAATGTGCCGAACAATTAATACCCTGCCCGGCATGTAAATATATGTTGGATACAAATTAAAATAAAGTCGCTGCCCATTGAGAAATAAATATATATGTGTTTATTACTCAATGTTCTCTGCCTTAGCAACTGTTATCAACTCAAAGAATGAAACTCTTGTAATGATTCGCTTAGCGCTTCAAATTAGTTGGATTCGCTTGCCATAACTACGCACACAAAAGAAAAATCGTTGTATATTCTATTATTTACACTTGGCTTTAAATATTGTTGCCCAAGGTGTTTTATTAAGCCCAAATAGTGCCAGATTTTGGAAAATCCAATTATAAATGTATACAGGTACTTCAGAATCGGGTACTACGACAGATAAACAACTGACCCTGGCACTTACCCTGTTTGGACGATCTGTCTGGTTTGAGTACTTGTAAGATACTAATTTATTCTTACGAATCCTAGGCCTTATATACTAACAGAGTGTCTGCTGTCAATGCACTTTTAGGGTCTTCTTTGCCCTTAGCGTAGGTCACTTTTCAAATCTTAAGCGACCTGGCTGCAGTTGTACTACAAAGTGAGACTCGGTGTCACGTGTTCGTGTACTCCATACGAGCTCAAGGTGCATGCAGTTGAAGTACAGCTTAGCAGGCACACAAGCAGCTACAGCGAAAGATGGATGAGACAGCGCAGCCAGCTCCCTGGCCGACCTTTAAGGCGACTCATCTGTTTACATGAACTCAGGACTTGAGAGAGAGCTTGAATTTTGGCCTCTTTGTCGTTTTAATTCAAGCAATTTAGTTTGTTTAATATATAAATAGATATTTTCAAATTGTCAGAGTTAGAAGAAAAAGTGCAATAACATTTTCGCTTGTTTAAAAAAACCTTTCATCCCAATTTATAGAACATATTGTACAAAGACGAACTTGCACAGCCTCAAGACCACAATTGTGCACACAAATGGAATGCTTTTTTGGAATCTGCAGCAAACACGGCGACCCAGTCACAGTGCCCCACTTGGCAGGGCAACAACAATAGCAACAATGGAAACGTGCGGCCGTTGACGGGAAGGGCGACGCGCTGGGCGGGGGGAAATCTATGATTTCATACTTTTCTCTACATGTTTTTCTGCTGTTGTTTTTTCTGCTTTATTTCGCAATGCGTGTACGCTGTTTTGGTTTACAAGCCAAAACGCCGCCGGATGTGGGTCTGGTGGCCAACTCAGCCGGAACCTGGCACTAAGCATATTGACTTCTTGAGTTTCTCAGAGTGTACGGCTGTGTGTGTGTGTGTGTGTGCCATTTGAGCTGTTCGATTATGCATGGTTCTGGCTGTGTGTGCTCAACTGGGCAAGTGTGTGTGCGCGCCAACATTTGTTGTGCGTTACGACCCAATAAATGACGAGTTATGCCTTCTAATTAATGTGCTAAAATATGCGTACATGCCAACTGTAGCCACGACTCAGGGCCCTGTCTGCAGGCCCATTTAACTAGGGCCGAATAAATAAATGTGCGGCCGCATAGCTCGACGATGGAGACACCGAGACGCGGCTCTTGTGGCCACGTCATGCGGTTGCGTTGCCCGGCCAGATGCCCTTTATATTTCTTTTGGTCGCAACATCTGCTTCCGCTTTTAAAGGGTGTGAATATGCGTGCATTGAAATTAAAATACCATCAAGTCAAGCGACCGTGAAAAGGTCGTGTGCTTTATACTCATGAAAAAAGTGAAGGAGCGCGCAGACATCTCTGACAGGGACAACTGTCTGGCTGCGCAAACAAGCGCAAATTTGACAGACCATAAAATAAAAACTGCAAAAATTGAAAAAGTAATGCATTAAATTAACAGCAATAATCTATTGTGCTTGCTTAAAGGGAAAACGGAAAAATCAGATTATTCCGTACACAGTTCCTAAAACCCTAAAAGCCTTTCTCCACTGGCTCAAGAAATGTCACATTTTCAACTTTCACATATTGCTGTTCCACATGTGATTGGAAAAAGTACCGCTTCTTTAGGTTAACAGCTGATCGACTTGCTTTATTTTTACATAAGCAATATAATATTACGAAGAAGAGATGGAATGACACTCCGAGCTCTCTCTTTATTACTCAATGGGTGATAACCTAGAAAGAACTTCCTTCACAAGAACAGATCTAACTGACATTTCTTGCACTCCAACTGTCTTATAGCCATTCTCCACTTAAGAAATGTCACATTCTCAACTTTCACATATTGCTGTTCCACATGTGATTGGGAAAAGTACCGCTTCTTTAGATAAACAGCTGATCGAGTTGCTTTAATTTACCTAAGCAATATAATATTACGAAGATCTGTCTATGGGAGCTGACCATTGAGTAATAAAGAGAAAGAGATGGAATGACACTCCGAGCACTCTCTTTATTACTCAATGGGTGATAACCTAGAAAGAACTTCCTTCACAAGAACAGACCTAACTGACATTTCTTGCACTCCAACTGTCTTATAGCCTTTCTCCACAGACTCAAGAAATGTCACATTTTCAAATTTCACATATATATCACATAAGCGCCGCAAAGTTTTTCTGCCAAAGCTCAAATAATGCGACCCCGAAGTGAGGGCTCCATTTTACATACTCTTTTCGGCATTTCGCCATGATTAAATGCTAAAATGTGTTTTCTTATGGGAAAACGTACAGGCCGCATTTTACACATTTTGCAAAAAAAATGTGACATTTTCAGAAATACGTAAGAAATGTGGACAGAGGCTTTAATAAGTTTCTAATCCAAATACTTTTTAATGCAGCTAATGAAGATTGGTTCGTATTTCACTTAAGTACATTAAAAATACTTGAACCGACAACATTTTGCATCCTCCCTTTAACTAAGGCACACACGGAAACAACAATAAATGTTTGCGTCACGTGCAATTAATAACAAACGCAAACGAATTAAGGCAAGCAAAATGAAAGGGAAAGTGCGCATGGAACATAAGCCTGGCCGGAATTGGGCATGTTGAAGGCGTAATTGGGCCTGAACTCTGGCACCTGAACTCTGAACCATGGCCCATACAATTTGGCTAACATATGAGGCCCTTGTTGTGCCTTTGCTTTCTAGCAAAACAAACTAGTTCCCTCCTTGGGCAAACTTATAAGTTTTTTCCGACCAATATAGCAATCCGATAGATCATTTCATATTAAAGCAGGCCATATATTTTCATTTTTGGCTGCGTTCTGCGCTTCCAATCTGTGCGTAATTCGAGGCGCCAGCTGATAACAGAACAGACTGAATGTTGCTCGCTCTCGAAAGCGCTGCCCAATTACAAACAAGAGCTAAATTATTGCCAAACCGTTTGCTTTTGTTGTTATCCCTGTGGAAAGTGCTGTAAACAGGCGCCACTGGACTCCAGGCCGAATAAATGCTCAACTAATCATTTGCTCAATGAATGTGAAGTAATTTTTAAATTACATGCCAGACGCAACATTGAGCAAGAGACTTTTTAAGCTGAGCACAAGCAGATATATTATTATTGTGACTATTATTCATTCAATAAGTTTAGCTAAAAACTCTCAGCCTGCTTTTTTCGGTCTTTCTTTTGCCGGGCATGAGAACCACAAACATTTATGTTTCACTAATGAAAAGAGCAGCTCACCAAAAAAAGGTAATAAAAGTGAAAAAGCGGAAAACCCGAAATCAGTTTATGTGGTTTACACAACTGTTCAACTAATTACCGCAGCAAATGTTGTTGAAGCTTTAGAGTTTTGCACTGATTGTTGCTGCAATTTATTTCGTATTATTTTTATAAACTTTTTAATTGCAACGATATGTGCGAGCAACAATGACAATATAAAGTTGCAGCTTGGCCACAAAACCAAATGCGACTACAATAAAAGTTGCAAATTTTGTTCAAATTTATCGCCAGCTTTCACATGTTGCCATCGAATAGCTGACAACAGCAACATTTTTGAGCACTAGATGTTGCGTTCAAAAAGTTACATTTTTTTTTTCTTTCAACAATTTAAAAACAATAACCTTGGCCACTTTGTTGGCCAACAGCCGGGAGCAGCAGCTGCCTCAAAGTGGGCTAAACTATTTCGCTCCATAAAAGCATTTCCATAAAATTGTTAACTTGTGCGCACATTTCTTGTGTATGCATGTGCGTGTGTGTGTGTGTGTTTGTGTGTGTGTTTGTGTGTTTTCATTCGGTATTACATTATTTACATAATAAATACTTAGCTATAATTTGTTATGCTGCGCGTAAATTTGATGCTCGCGGCGAAAGCCGCTGAAATACGAAACGTTTCTGAGCGGAATATGGGGGGAAATGGAAATGGGATTAAATTCGGTTCGTGCCAGAAAGTAGGCGTACAACACAAGCACACAAAACGCAAATGGGCGTGATCGCCTGCCTGCGGGGGCGGGTTTCGGAATGCAGGGGGCGTGGACTTGCTATTCTTTTCGGTGGGCCATCTGTGGGATTTTAATATGCCATTGAGACTTGGCCTCGAGCTACAAACTTGATTTGATGATGATAAAGATGAGGCACATCAATTCAACGGCGGGTCGGAGCGGGGGAGGGTATACAACCCTCCACGGTGTATCAATTTATTAATTTAAAGAGCAGGCGGCAAGTTGAAATGCGGTTGCGAAATCAAATCAAAGAGCGGAAAGAGGATGCACTAGACACAGCTACCAGTGCTTCTTGTACTGCTCCAGGGAAACATGACCCGGTCCCAGGACCACGAGCAGCAGCAGGCCACCCACAACGGAGAGCGTATGAAAGTAATGGTACTTAAGCACATCCCTGCGGGGGTCGTGCACCAGCCACCAGGCATGCCAGTACAGATTCCAAAGGATCAGCACCAGGGCCAAGGTCAGGGCAGCCAACCTGGTCCGATAGCCGAGCACAATCAGCGCCATCAGCAGCAGGCCCAGTCCATTGAAGGCCAGTGTGGCGAGTCCTTGCCCCAGTCGCAGCAGCGTTAGATACATGCAGGCCAAAAGTATGCGGCCAGCAAGCCGCATTAGGTGCTGCGGACGGCGATTGATCAGCCGGGGCACGCCCGCCCCCGCCCCTGCCCCGGCACAATTGCGGCTCGCTGCCGCCGTCTCCTGGGCATCGACGTGCAGCAAGAGGAGGCCGCCGAGCAGGGCAAAGTTACGCAAGAGCAACTGCAGCTGCCAGGGCTCCATTTGCAGATGGACCTGCAGCAGCACCAAGCTGGCGAGCAGCGTGACGGCCACATTGACCCACACATGCAGCAGTATGAGCAGCGAGCCCAGCAGCTGGCCAAACAGATTGACGACCACAATCAAAATGGAAAGCATCTCCGAGCAGTTCAGCTCGATTTGCAGGTACACCATCTGTTCGAAAAACTGCTGCCACGTTCGCAGCGCATCCTCCAAGAAGGTGGCAGTCAGACAGAGTCGTGCCACAAGCGGCAGCAGGCGGCGGCTGCGGCTGCCGACCGCATCCGTCAGTTCCTTCGACCGCAGCCGCAGGGCATCAAAGTCCATGCTCTCGGCTCCCGGGCAAGCTGCCTCAGCTTAAGGCAATCCTCTTTTCGCGGCAACAAAGACGCTTAACAGCAGCGAAAGCGGCTCAAAGTTTTATTGCCGCTTTGTGATATTACAAATTTCTCAGACGTTGAACATAGTTTTGACAGTAAAATAATGATCCAGCTATGGTACTTTAATTTAATTTTAAAATTGGGAATATATATTGTATTTCTATCGGACGTGAAGACAAATCAAAGGGCCTAATAAACCAATTTGAGCATAATTGGAAATAAGGATTAATAATAATTTGCATGAAAATCGAATGCACAAATTTTATGCAATTATATTACAATTTCATCAATTGCTTCTGTGTAGGATTAGAAGCTGGATTTGAGTCAAACCATGCAAAAACTAATTTAAAGTTTACACTTTGCAAACACTTGGCAATTGCTGAACTGGAAATATACCTGGCAAATTAAATGAATTAATTTGTAATATTTGAGATTAATAACTTTGTCTTTGGCCCTTAACCAATTAAATAAATATGTATGCCACAGGCAGAGCTCATTGGACTAACCCGAAATTCGATTTACTTGGTCGGGCCACAAATATTTGGCCTTAAGATTTAATAAGGTAATAGCTTCGACTGTCGACTGTTGCTAAGCCCACAAAAGGTTGCGAAGTCTGAGTCAAGAAGTCTGAACTCCATTCACAACCGAGTGCTGGGTATCTGCAGGTCGAGCACATTTATGCTTCATCTATTTTGCGAGCAGCCTATGGGCATAAAGTATTCATTGAAAATGTTGTTACTTAAGTCTGGTGTAGTTCAAATAAAGTAACTTGCAGCATAGACCGACTGATGTCCTCTTTCTTGACCTATTTCGCAGCACTGGCAGCAAGTGCGTCCACAATTGGCGACAACTCATCGCTAATTGCGGCAACGGCAAACGGAGCAACTGACGCCGGGCCGGCTTCCACGACAGCCGCAACATTGCTGGGCCGGATGGGCGTCAATCAATTGGCCATTGAGCCGAGCACGGAGGAACAGCCAACTGCGGCGGACATTTGGAGCGAGCGACCCGACACGGCCACATTGACAAAGGGCTTCTCGATACCCACGTATTTGCCACCGTTTCCGGATTTCATTGCTGCTGATTTGCCCCAGACACTGACAACGACAATGCCGCACAGCCGAATCCCCGCGGGCCAGGACAATGATGCCAGCTCCCAGCAATCGGGCCTTAATAAGCAGCTCCACTCGCACTCCCAGCCCCAGCCACATATGCGTCTGCATGCCTACGACAGTGAACAAAAGGAGCGGCAGCTGCGACGCGAGAAGCAACTGGCACGTGAGCGGGAGCAGCTGCCACGGCGACAGCTCAGTCTGCCCTCCCGGAATGTAACAGTACAGGCGGGCCAACATGCCTATCTGCCATGTCAGGTGAGTTGATTATCCTGATTGAATGGCAGCAACTCAAAAAGCCACACACTGTTTGGTCATTGCAGCTGCATCAGCACTCAAACAAGCCCCTCTCCTGGGTCCGGCTACGGGATGAGCATATCATTGCCGTGGATCACACAACCTTTATCAATGATGCACGTTTCGCCGCGCTGCTCCAATCATCGCAGGCAAACTTCACAAGCAGCCTACTGGAAACCACAAACGGCAGCAGCCTCGGCTGGACGCTGCTCATCAAATATGTCAGCCTGCAGGATACAGGCTGGTACGAATGCCAGCTGGCTACAGAGCCAAAGATGAGCGCCAAAGTCCAGCTGTTTGTCATAAGTAAGTCGTCCGGCAGATGGGGAACGCTAAGCTAAGCAGCTTGATTGATTGATTGATTGACAAATAGGCGACTTCTACTTTTGTAACACCTTGCATATTTTCGACTGACGACCTGATTCGATCTAAACATCCGTTTTAATCCGAGTCCCTATATCATAGGGATTCAATTCTGAATTCTCTTTAATCCTGTTCGACATCCGTTTTAATCCGCAACCCTATATCACAGACTTTTTTAGGGTTATTCAATTCTTAATTCTCTTTAAGCTCCTTTTCGACTGACGACCTGATTCGATCCAAAGATCCCTTTTGATCCGAGTCCCTATATCATATACATTTTGAGGGCTATTCAATTCTTAATTCTCTTTAATCTCTTTGATTCGATCCAAACATCCGTTTTAATCCGAAGCCCTATATCATAGGGATTCAATTCTGAATTCTCTTGAATCTCCTGTTCGACATCCGTTTTAGTCCGAAGCCCTATATCACGGCCATATTGAGGGATATTCAATTCTTAATTCTCTTTGATCTCTCTTCAATAGCACCCAAAACGGAGCTAATTGGCGATAAACAGCGCTTTGTCAAGGCCGGCAGCAGAGTGGAGCTGCATTGCATAGTGCGCGGCACTCTGGAGGCACCCAAATATATAGTCTGGTATCGCGAAAAGCAGCAGGTCGTGTCGGAGAACGAGGCGAGCGGCATTGAGAGCGGCTGGTATACTCAAATCGATCGGAATATCTTTGGCAGCACCGAGCACAGTCGCAACACGGTACGAGAGCACAACATTTCGTTCAGTGTATAAAACTAAATCTCCAATCCCCACCCAAACAGATTGGCAGTCTGGTCATACCCGTAGTGCGGAAGACCCATTCCGGGAACTACACCTGCGAGCCCGAAAATAGTGACGCAGTTTCCATACAACTGCATGTACTCAGTGGTAAGATGAGCCCATTAAAAATGGGTAAAAGGGCATAAGGAAGCAACTTTGACCCCATTTATACTCTTGATCAACTTCAATAGCCAAGTCGATCTAGCCATGTCTGTCCGTTCGTCTGTCCGTCTGTCTCAGAGCCTATAAGAACTACGCACTTCAAATTTGAAACGTATGTTCTTCTAGTGTCCGCGCAGATCGAGTTTGTTACCGATAGTCGATAACTTGCTCCCTTTAGAAGTAATCGATTACAGTCCATATTGAAATTGTGTTTTTTGACCAAATCTCGTAAGTTATGAGAGCTTGAGTTACCAAACTTGACATGCTGCTCTTTAAATATTACGTATATATCGTAGCTATCGGCACCTCCCTTCAAGAAAATGTGTGATTATCTACATATTGGCAACCCACGTGTCAGCAGCAGATACCGCAAAGCGCAAGAATTTCTGTATACATGTACACACACACATTCACGCATTGTGGTTATGTGCTGCTGTTTTAATTAGGTATGGCAGATTGTTTGTGTTTGAAAGTGGTGCAATATGTCACAGGTTCGATTCCTGGTGAGGGAAAGCTGCATTTGGTGTTGGTAGAAGAGGGTTCAGGGTATTTTCTAGTCGTGAACTTCCGACTAGGGCCTCTTACATGTTATATAATAGATTTATAGTTATGCTGAATATTCACTCACCCCCTTTCCTTGCAGGAGAGTATTCCGCCTCTGCGATAATGTCCACAGCTGCCGGCCTGTACAGACATGAGCATGGTTATAATAGTCTCCATCAATGGCTAATATTTCTGCTGGTGGCTCTGCATAAGACATGAGCATATGGTATCCAAAATTGAGGCATTATCCACTTAAGACATAAGATTAATTTCTAGGTAAATTGCACACATTATTAACTTAATATTTACTGCCAACACTTTCGAAGGTGTTTGCAGATTTCTTTCACATCATTTCAGCACTTTTTTCTTTATACAATTTCTAGATTTAATATGTCATGTCCTTTGTTATTGCTTTTGGAATTAGATTGCTAAGCATTTGTAACTTTAAGCACTCGTTTATGTTTAAGACTAAGGAATTTGCGTAAATAAAGCCAGAGGCGTATTAAGTAAGAACCCAAAAATGCAACAAATACAAAGCTTGTATAAAAAAAAAAGCAAGCAGGTGGAACTCAGCTCGTCGTTCTTATCAAAACTATCGTGAAAAAATTACAATACCCTCAAATGGGAACGAAAAGGGAAATAAATATCAAACTGAGAACAAAAATGATTTATATAGCTTTAATGAGAATAACTGCACTGTCTAGCTCTCTCTCACTCTCTCTTTCTCCTAATCGGAATATGCACAGTTAAAAGCGTACTTTTTGTTGATTTATACAATTCATACAATTACAATTGCTTGTGTAAACACTTTCGGCTCTCTCAATTGCGCGGCTGGTTGCAGAACTAAGATAACAGGATCAAAAGCACCTCGACCAATGGCGAGAAAGTACTTCACTTACGTATCTCTCTTGACTTAGCGATCCATAGTGCTCGCTCTCTGTCGCTCTCTGGCGCAGCTGCAGTCCAAACCATATAACGGGTTCAAAAGCATCAGCATGAATAAATATGTTTCCCACGAGTTAAAAATGTCCACTCGTCGGGTAAATTTTCTCTGCTAAAAGCTAAATATTTGCAGATTGGTACGTATAAGAGAAATAACCCATGGCACAAAACAAATATTGCAAGATAGAATAAATATGAAAGAGCAAATTTCTTGGATTTATCTCGTTCTTTGTACATTTTCACGCTTGAATTAAAGTCAAGAATCCACTTAATACTTTTGTTACTCCTAATTCATAATCGCAAGCATCTTTTTAAGCGTAGTTCTTGAAAACTTTTCAGTCTTTTCATAACCTCGACTCAAACTCATTAAATAGTTGCAGTTAGCTGCCATTTTTTACGAAGCAAATTATCTAGGTATATACGAGCATATGGTATATATGCATATTGCAAGCTGGAAGTAAAAAACGCGCCATAATTCATAAGGGAAAAGCTGAAGGAGAAAACTTTACAATTGTGTGGTAACTGCTGACGCCTTTTGTTTTGCTTTTCTTTCATTGTTTTCATTTTTTTTTTACGTGTTGGCAACTATAATTTTGCGCGATTTTCTTGATTGCCCTCGCCGCCTTTTACGTAGCTCATTTATCAACACGGCTGACCAAAGAAGCTGTGGCCAAAGTTTTATGGCCAACTTTGAATTTCCTTTGCACATTCTCATCTTTTGTGCACACCTTGCGCTTTTCCCGCAGCCCCAGCCACAGCTGGACAGCGGAAAAACGGATAAGAGCGGAAAACTGTAGATGGAGCTGAAAGTAAGTTAACAGCCGGGCCTAATCACTTTTTGATTTATTTTGCCCCAGTTGTGTTCATCTTTTTATTCATCGACTCCTCTTTAGCCTGAGTTGGAAAAAATTATCGCCACAAAAGGAAAATAAACAATAAAACAAATAATTAGCTTTGGCAAAATAAATACCTTGGGAACAGATGACGGCAAATGTCAGCAGAGCTTTTCTTTGAAAAGTGCATCAAGAGATATGCGTCAATTTTCACGTCATATGCTCACACGCCCAATTTACGTACGCACAATTTTCCGCCCACATTTTGTGGCCGTAAGAGTTTAAAGTTTGCCGTCGTTTTACGGACTCCGCTTCAAGCCGAGAAACTTGGCCCGCAACTTTGTTTGGTTTAGTCCGTAAATTGGAATGCCTGACTCATAATCTCTGCCTGTCCAATTAAGTCTTCCGGCAAGGCATATCCAGCATGAAATGGGGCCAATAATTGCAATTGGCTCGGACTTGAAGATTTACAACCCGCCCAAAATGGTAAATATACAAGCTGTTAACTTACATGAAGCTGTCTCAAAGATTTAATTTTCTCAAAACTTTCCAGACAAGTTTTTTTTTTAACCCTTGCCTACCTCATAAATTTCAATTCCAACACCTGTTGCGAACTGGGAACAGTTCAAAGCGCATGCTTCGAATTCAAATCTGTTCTGGGCGCCAAAGCTGGCAACTGTTCCCAGCTAAAAGTATCGAGTAAGTTTCAAGCTACAGTCATGACAGATGAGTTGACGGATCAATTCCAGCAACTGGAAACTGTTCCCCGCTATAAGTATCGAGTAAGTTTTAAGCTACAGTAATAAGATGACGGATCAATTCCAGCAACTGGAAACTGTTCCCCGCTATAAGTATCGAGTAAGTTTCAAGCTACAGGAATGAGAGATGAGATGACGGATCAATTCCAGCATCTGTTACGAACTGGGAACAAATCACAGCGCATGCTCCGAATTCAAATCTGTTTTGGGCGCCAAAGCTAGAAACTGATCCCAGCTAAAGGATTCGAGTATCGAGTAGGTTTCAAGCTACAGGGAAAGGAGAGATGTGAATTAAATATAGATTTATGTAAATTTATGTAATTAATTTAATAACCTTTTATTTGCATAAATATGCACAATATGTTACTCGTTTTGTGTTCGATATATTTTAAATTTTGTTTAAAACTAATCGCGCTTAAAGTTGAACTAAAAAGCAAATCTTCAAATTGCCATTATTATCTTTTACATAATATTCAAAATGTTTTAATTTGCATTATACATATATTTGAAATACTTGGAATGCACAAAAATAATTTGTTGCTCTTTTTTTTTTTTGTCGAATAAATCGTATGCTATAACAAATATAGGTGTATATATTTTGTTTTAAAGCCATTAGGTTCTTGTGTAGTGAAATCCTATTTGATTTAAATTGGTACATTTCGTCTATGCATAAGGTTTTTGTTTTAGTTGCTTAGTTTCTTTGTTTGTTGCTTTTTAAAAGGTGTACGAAAATGTTTTAATTAAAATATATATTTATATATATATATATATGTGTATGTATATATATCGAATCTTTTGTTTGTTTGTAAATATACATTTTGTTTTTATACTCTTTAATAATAATTGAATAATTGGACCATTTGTTATTTGACGTTGTGGCTTATCATTTCCTATTATATTAATAATAATAATAATAATAATAATAATAATAAACATTTCTTGTTGTTCCGCACAATTCCCAGGTAAATATCTCTAAACTAACCCACATCATTTACATGTTATCGATAAGGTATATACTAAATATTTAAATCTGATGCAACAGTTTGTCAAATATATATATGTATATATATCTAATATATGTGCACATAAACATATACATACATGCATGGGCATATACTACTTATTCGGATCGGGCAAAGAATTATGTTTAAAACGCTTTACAAATGTGGCTCGCCCAGCTTTCGTTGCCCTGTCTCCGGGCTTTATATAATTATATTGATAGAATATGCTAACTTTGCTTTTCACTAATTGAATTCAGTTAACGTTTTGTCTGTAATCAATCAACTCTTTACTTTAGCTACACATACTACGCAACTATGCGATCTTTAGATCGGATTAACGCAATAACTATGGATTGTTTCTTGCCTTGCTAAGCAAATTCGTTAGGTTTGTCATGTGTCTGCTATGTACGATAAATATATATATTGTACAACTTGGCCCCCAATTCGTACTCCTGATTAGGTGATTCGGTGATTAGGTGTTTTCTGTTTCTACTTTCGACATCAACAGCAGCTGATCCTCAGTGCACTGCATCGATGTCACGTTGTGCTCGCGATATTTTCAGCTTATCCTTGGGCGTATTATCCTCGCCCGATTCCAGGGCGAACATCTTCATTTTCTCCTTGAACGACAGTTTCTCCGGCACCGCATCTCCAGCGCGTTGCTGCTGCTGCTGTTGCTGCTTTTCCGCCAGGCGACGTGTCCTGGGATCTCTGCAAATATTCAATATAAATCATTCTATACGGGCATAATATGGCTAGCGTATGGCTTACCTGTACACCTCCTGGGCGCCAATGACGCCAGGCGTTGATTGCACGCTGGTGTTCCAGAGCGCCGCATCCGGCGTGGCCGGCATCGAGGGCAACATCGAGGCGTCCATATTGTGCTGCATATACTGCGACGAGCGAAAGGGAAAATATGTGTTAGTAGCTGGAACATTTTTAGGTATCTTTTGCTTAAAGTAACTCACGCTCGCATCCTCGCGTATAGTGTCCAAATCCTGATGCTCCAGCGCGTAGCTGTCGAGCAGATATTGTTGCTGTTGCTGCAGCTGCTGCTGTTGTTGCTGGATGCCCAACAAGTTGTTGTCCTCATCGTGGAAGCTCACCCGCTTGTTGTCCCGCTGCAGCAGTGGCGGCGGCGGCGTGCCCATGCTCATCCCCGTGCCCGTGGCCGACACATAGGCGGCATTCAACTCCATCGCACTCAGCGGCGAGGCTTGCATCGTATTGTTGTTAAGGCTGCCACTCAAGTTGTTGTTGTTGTTGTTGTTTGTGGCGCCGTGCATTGCCGCCTTCTTGACCTCCACAGCGGCTGCCTGATTGCTGGTGGCCGTCTTCAGCAGTCCCATCGAGGAGCTGGAGCTGGAGCTGCCGCCAACACTCGACCGCATCTTTTGCTGTGACATTATCAGGTAGGAGCTATTGCGTTCCGGCGGCGGCGGCGGCGGCACTGAACCATCCACGGCGGCTGTCTCATTGTTGTTGTCCTTGTCGAGCATGCTGAGTTGTGTCAGCTCCTTGGCCAGACTGGAAATGGGATGCTCCGTTTGCAGATGCCGTTCGTCCGCAAAGCTGGCCGACTTCTGCGACTTTGAGGGCGAGGAGGGCGCACCAGCTGAGCTGCCAGCGGAGCCGCCCTCAGAGTAACGATTATGCTTTAGTATGCTCTTCGGTTGCTGTGTCCCAGCTGCTGTTGGTGTTCCAGGTGCTGTTGCTGTCGCTGCTGGTGATGGAGCCGCTGGCTCGACGGGACTGCTCTCACTGATCTCGGCCAGCTTGATCTCCGTCTGGCGGTAGCTGGTTATGGGTGTTTGTATGGCACTGACCTGTACGCCGCTCGCTGACAAACGGAACAGCTCCTGCACGTTGTCCTTGTCGTAGGACTGATCCTGGTCCTCCTCCTGCTCCTGCAGCTCCTGAGCGCGCCGCTCAAAGTCACGCTCCAGTATGAGCGTCTTCAGCTGCTCCTCCTGCTGTGGACTGCGCGCCAATATCGCCGACAACTCGGCAATTTGCTGTTCACGCCATTGTCGTATGTGCTCCCGTCGCATTTCCAGATCCTTTTCGCGCTCCTCACGCTCCCAAGGATTGCCGCCGCTGTGCAGCGATCGCGCTGCCGTCTGATTCGCCGGCAAATAGCTGCCCTTGGGCGGATCCAGCGTGCTGGCCACATAGTTCATGCCCGGCGTCAGCTGCTGCTGCTGCGTCGCCTTGAACAACGGATGCGTGGCTGTTGGCGGCAACGGCGGCTTATCCTCGCCCAGCACATGGCTAGCCAAATAGCCTGCTGCCTGTTGCTGCTGCTGCTGTTGCTGGATTCGTTGCTGCTGCTGTTGCTGTGGCTTGGGCGCGGTGCTGGGCGGCCCTGTCGGCTTACTGGGCGATTGTAAGCTGCCAATTGGCTTTGGTGGCAACGTTATAAAGTTCGGCGACGCCTGCTGCTGCTGCTGCAGTTGCTGGTGTTGCAGCTCGTAGAGGGCTGCTGCCTCATGCAGCTGACTGCGTCGCGCATGTTGCTGATAGTCAAGTCCGCCGTTCTGATAGCCTGCCACATATTCGTTCACATTCTGCATGCTCTGGCTGGCGCTCACCTGCTGCTGCTGCTGTTGCTGTTGTTGCTGTTGATGCTGCTGCTGTTGCTGGTACATGTTGCTTATGTTGGGCATGGATGGCGCCAACATTTGCTGCATGCGCAGTGTGTGCTGGAAGTTTTGTTGGCTCTTGGCGCGATTGTTAAGCGTCAGTTGTTGCTGCTGCTGCCCGTTCAGATTGTTGCTGCTGTGCGCGAATTGTTGCTGTTGCAGGGCATGTTGCTGTTGTTGCTGCTGATGTTGCTGCTGTTGCAGCTGCTGCTGTGCACTTTGCTGGCTGTGATAATAGGCGGAGACGGGTCGACTCGGCAGATTGGCGCTACCCTGCAAATGTTGTTGGTAGGGTGACGCCTGCTGCTGTTGTTGTTGTTGTTGTTGCTGTTGCAGTGCGGCAGCATGCGGGGAAGTGCCATTGTAGGCGCTCATGGCGGCATGTGCAGACATGCTTGGTCTGTAAATAATAAATAACACAAATGCTTATTTCATTTTCTCCGAACCAGCTGCTGTTGCTGCTGTGAGTCACATGTGTTGCTGTTGCTGTTGTTGCCGTGTTGCTGGCAACGTTTTGTGTAATTGCAAAAGGTGTGTCAACAAGGTGCCCAATAAACTCGGCGCTGTGATTCGTGTAGCTGTTGCTCTTGAACTTCCGTTTGCAGGTGCGCCAAGTACACAGCAGCAACTCGCATAAATAATGTCAACGTGAACAACAACAACATGTTAATTACTCACTTACATGCCGCATTTCTACCACCTGATATTCGCTTTGTATGGGAATAAGGCCGTAAAGTAATTTCTTTACTCGCAATGTCATCCTAGAATAAGCCAAGTTATTTTGAGCGTGCAACACGTAAAAAGTAAAACGAATAGCAACAATTTTTGCTGAATTCAAATATTATATGTTGCCCCATATCTTTCTTTATATTCAAAGCTTCTTTTAAGTGCATAAAGATTTACTTCTCGTTGCATATCTGAATTGATCCGACATCTAAATCTAATTCATATTTAATAATACCTTTCTAACCTTCTTTGATAAGTATCTAAACATGACAAGTATGGCAATTGTTTACGGAAATCAGAAGACTCATCTCTATATATAGACTGACTGACTGATTGATTGACTGATTGACTGACTGATTGACTGACTGATTGACTGACTGATTGACTGACTGACTCACTGACTGACTGATTGACTGACTGACTGACTCACTGACTGACTCACTGACTGACTCACTGACTGACTGACTGACTGATTGACTGACTGATTGACTGATTGATGATCAAGGCACAGCCCAAACCGTAAGAGCTCGAAAGCTGAAATTTTGACTGTAGTTACCTTATGCGATGAAGGTGCACGTTAAGATCGGGCTTTCGGGAAATTCCACTCGCATGCGTGGAAAAATCGCGAAAAACGTTTGTATGAAACCTTTTTGTATACCATCCGATCGGCATCAAACTCATATTCAAAGATCTTTGTTCAAATTCATTTGATGGTTTTTTCGCAAAGGTGTTTTGAAAATGCATTCCTCCTTGGTGGAAATGGGGGTCAAAGATTTGGTGGAAAAATCACTTTACACGTATTTCACACTTTTCGCAAAACTCGAGTTACACTCGGCGAAAAATGCGATTCAAAGATTTTTTGGGCGAAGTTTTAAGTTTTGTCCGATTTGCTTCTAACTTACATTCAAAGCTCTCCATAAGAACTTAATGAATGCGTGTTTTGGCGATTTAAGAAATTCCACCCACAACAGTGGTAAATTCGCGGAAATCGTTTGTATGAAAGTTTTTTGCTTTGCGAGAATTTATTTGACACGTTCTTGGGCGGCAATTGCGGGTCAAAGGTTTCATTAACATAAGTTTATGCTGCAGCTTCAAGAACATGGGCGGAAGCCATTGATTGATGGGTAGATTTCAGTTTTTCACGGACGTGGAAATGTATTATCTCAAATTTGTAGCACAAAACGTTTCACGGGCAACGCCGGGCAATACCCTCTAGTAAATTGGTAAAGAAATAAATACTTCCCCTTACTTATTTCCTAACAACTTTTGAATAGAATGGAATAAATAATTCTCTTTGGCTGAAAGTAGGCTTCAAATAAATAATAGAAATTGTAAAACTCGGTCCACATTTAAAAAGCAAGCGTCATTAAATGAAATATTCAATAAATTAGACATTTAAGTTGTGTGAGTTGAAAGAAGCAACACTTACCGCTCATTCAAAATGGGTTGACTTTGATTTTGTGCACGATACACGCTTAAATTCTGGTAGAAGCCCTGCTCGTTGCCATTTCCATTTCCATTTCCGTTTCCATTTGCATTTGCATTTGGATTCGAGCTCGGATTTGGATTGTTGTGACTGCCATTTGGCTGACCGCCGATGACGCCGCCTGCGCCCGCATTGTTATGCAAGCTGTGCGTGCTGCGTGACTTGGAACTGACCAGAGCTGTGGGCCAGGTGAACAGAGAGAAATCAATTAAGCCATGGACAGACAGTGAACAGTTTGTTAGTGTCGGGGGGGAGGCAGAGTGTCAGCACACACACTTACATATGTTGCCAGATCCCGTGTGATGATGCAGGGCCGGCACCGATTTGCTATTGGGCAGGTGTGCAGCTAGGGGATTCATGATGCTACCGCTGATATGATTGTTGTTGTTGTTGTGACTGTGACTGTGATTGTGGCTACTGTTGATGTTGCTATTGCTCAGATTTAGGTGCTGGTTGAGGCTGTGACTCGTGTGGCTATTGGCAATGAGCGGCCCACCGATGCCGCCCAACGATTTGGACGATTCGGCGCCGCCCATCCGACTCAAATCGCGCTCAGACATGCGGCGATTACCTGATGGTTAAACCCATTATCCATACAGAGAGTGCAGCAGCAGCATAATGGTAGGGGAAGGGTATTCAGTGTACAGTGGGGGGGAATAGAGAGTAAAAAGATAGTTTGTATTTGTTTTAGTAATCTTCAAGTTTAGGCTATATGTAAGTAATTATGTGTATGCATGTGTGTGTGTGTGTGGGTGTGTGTGTGTTGCGTGTTTTATCAATTTAAATGTTTAATGCATACAAAATGTATTTATAATGTGCAACTACAACTACAGTTCAAATACGCTTATTAAATAACAATACACAAAGTACGCAAACTGTTTGAATATTTAATACAAATACAACACAAATGGATAACAAACAGGGCGCAGATAAAAACCAAAATAATTACGCATAAATTGCAATTCGATTGCATTAATAATAAATGAATAGCAACAACAACAGCATGCATTAGTTATCTGCTGGCACAACAACGAATTAAAGGTCAAAAGGTGAACATTTCGTAGTCCTTTGTGCTGATATTGAAGTAAAACAAGAGGTTCTAGTCGGGAGCTCCCGACAAGGGAATACCCTGAACCCTCTTTCAGATGGTAGCGGGAAGATGGCGATAGGTATAAAATTAAAGATACTTGACACATATATAATATTTCTAAAAGCAACATATCATGTTTGGTGACTCTAGCTCATTATATTTACCCAATTTGCTCAAAAAAACAGGATGTCGATATCGATTTTTATCGATTACTTGAAAACGGGGCAAGTTATCGATTATCGGAAACAAACTTGATCTGCGCAGGCACCAGGAGGACCAGCTGTAGGTCCTTCCAGTCTCTAGCTCTTTTAGGTACTGAGATCCTTGCGTTCATGCATACGGACGGACGGACGGACGGACAATACTCGATCGACTCGGCTATTGATGCTGATCAAGAATATATATACTTTATGGGGTCGGAGATGCTTCCTTCTGCCTGTTACATACATTTGCATTTTGCACAAATACAATATACCCCTTTTACCCATTTTTAATGGGTTCAGGGTATAAAAATAAAGCGAATACCTAACTAATAAATGGCCTCAAATCGAAAGCACTTTAAACGCATTTAAATCAATCAAATAATTTATAGTTATACGGTTCTCTAAGGCGAGTAGGGCAAGCCGAAGATTAGTTACCCTTGCGGACAAGTAGGATATTTTAAGACCAGCTCTTCCTCTGGGAGATAGATATACGATTAGATTTGAAGCTTGGCATAGCTGAGTGTGTATTAAGTATCTTAAAGGGAGTCGCTGCAGATATATGATATAGTGCTCAAATCCGTTTAATTTCTAAATCTACCCCAAAAAGACAAAACTACCACAAGAAGAATACTGTGAAGCAGACAAACAATATATATATATATGTATATCAATATATATTAATAATATATATATATTATCTATTATAAGCTCCGCAGGTGTCGAGTGCTTTTAACCGATATATTAGCTCGTCTTTTCAGACTAAGAACTGGAGAACTTTTAAATCGATAATAAAGCAAAGTAAAATTCATTTGTAATTACTTACAAATAAAGCGCCTAACTAAAAAACTCAACACGCATTGCAAAAGTTGGAAGACAAACAAAAGATATATCATCTCGTCAAACTAATTATAAATGATTCTATGTATATTATCTATTATATGCTCTGCAAGTGTGGAGAGCTTTTAAAGCTATATAAAATAGAATTGAAATTGAATAAATATAATCGTCTGAAGCAAACTGAAGCAACTCAAGAACTAAATAACGCATTGCAAAAGTTGGAATAATCTATATATGTACAACAACAAGAAGAACAAGTAGAACCTCGGTGCATTGCAATTGGTTTGTCATCTGTGTGCTGCGCAGAACAAAGTCGTTGCAGTTGCTCCCAAGCGCCCAGTTCCTGGCCTGGCATTAGCATCAGCATCAGCATCATCTTTATTATTAGCTGCGCACTGTACGCAATCGGATGAGGAGCAGGAGCAGGAGCAGCTGTCATTGTCGTCGTCGTCGTCGTCCTCGCTGCAGCTGCAATTGTTGCTGCCGCCGCTGGCCAAAGACAGCAGCAACTTGGCCGTGGAGGGCGGCGAGGCGGTTCGCTGTTGTTGTTGACGTTGATGATGCTGATGATGGTGGGGTTGATGGTGGGGTTGATGACGGTGCTGGTGTTGGCGTTGGTGGTGTTGTTGTTGGTGTCGCTGCTTCTGGCGCTGTTGCTTGTTGCGCTTCAATTGGCGCACGCTGTGCGCCTGACGATTGTTGCACATGACGCTGCGACGACAGGGCAGCTGACGTGCCAGGGCCAGGGACTGGGTTTGAGGAGCAAGTGGCTCCTCCTTGTCTGCCGCCTGGCAGCTGTCATAGCACTTGAAAGTGGCTGTCACATTGTCGTTGTCGTTGTTGTTGTTGTTGTTGCTGTTGCTGTTGCCGCTGCCAGCGGCAGGCCGTCTGTTGCTGTCAACGCCACGACAATGCTCACAACAAGGACATTCGCAGCTGAGCTTCGACTGCTCCGGCAACTGTACGTTGTAATCCTTGCCAGCGCTGCCAAAGAGACTCCACTCCTTTAACTGTTTGATAATGTCGTCCTGTTCGTTGTGCGTCAGACGCCCACGTTCGATGGCGGCCAGCGACGACGTGGACTTGGATTTGGTTATGCTGGGCGCCAGACTTTGCTGCGCATCCAAATGGGCGGCCATTTCACGCACCATGCCCTGGCCAAGGGGTGGCAACAGAAAACTGGGACTGAGATTCGTATGACTGGAGGCGCGACGGGTGCTGCTGCTGCGATTGCTGTTGCTGCTGTTGGGAAATTCTGTGGTGCTTGGCTTAAGAGTTGTTGTGCTGGCACAATATTGATTGCGTTTATGTACATTTTGTGTGCGGGAACAAGCACAGGAACTGTTACTAGGAACTTGTAGGCTGATTAAAGGAACAACAGCAGCTGCTGCTGTTGTTGTTATTGTTGGTGGCGGTGTTGTTGTTGTTGTTGTTGTTGGTGGTGTTGTTGCACACAACGCTGACCTTTTATGCGAACGCTGAGCGTTGAGCTGCCGCCGATACGGCGACTGTTGCTGCTGCTGTTGTTGTTGCTGCTGCTGTGTTGACGGCCGCAGCAGCGGCATCCGCTCGATGGACTCGCTGGAGGAGCGCTGGCTGTTCGAGCCGGAGCCACCGGAACTGTAATCGACCGCGGAGCAATTAGTGGCACGTTTCGTGTTCAGCTCGCGTCGAATTTTTTGTATAAGCGGCATGCGTTCAGCCGTCTGCTGCTCCGTAAGCAGCGATTCCGTTGAGGAGTTGCTCACGGCAAAATTGCTGATGGCATCGTGCGTATGATATCGGCGATCAATGCTGGGCGCTGCTGCAGCTGGCGCCGGCTGCTCCAGATCAAAGCTTACGGTTTTCCGATAGCCAGCGGCCGGATTGCGTTTCACTGTGGACAATGGGGCAAAGCTGCTGCTGCTGCTGCTGTTGTTCTGGGCCGTAGCAAGACAGGGACGCTGCAGCTGCTGTTGCTGCTGCTGCTGCTGCTGCTGCTCCTCCTCGTCGTCAATAAAGGGTATATCGCCCGAGTCGGCCATGGAGGCGATGCCCTCCTCGTTGAGCGGCTGATGGGCATCGCTGTAGCTGGCGAAATTGGTGAACGATTCCTGTGAATTGCGCGCTTCCGGCTCCAAGGGCGCCGGCTCGTCCAGATACTCCTCAATGTAAATGGAGGGCGGCGGTGTGCGACGTAGTGGACGCATTGGACTGAAATGCGGCGCCGCGACAGGCGGCTGATAATAGCCCGAGTTTGGCTCATTGGACAAATACAAACTGCTTGCCGAACGGGCTATCGGCCGGGTGTCCCTATAGCGCGGATCGATGTGCAGCTGATGGCCCAAGGCGCACAGCTCCTCCTGCAAACAGGAGGCGCTCAGGCGACGCACTGGCGGCGAGGCGGAACGCATGCAGGCAAAGGACTCGCGACGACTGCGATTCAGGCTGTCGTCCGAGATGGAGTTGTTGTAAAAGCGCGCCTGCTGCTGATACGAGGAATGGCGACGTTGTTGCAGATGTTGTTGCTGTTGTTGTTGTTGCAGTTGCAAATAGTTGCTGCTGCTGCTAGTTGCATCTTTTTGCGGCAGCATGTTCAAAGAGCGAATGCGGGTGGTTAGGGGGAATTCAGTTACTTTGGATTAGCTTACACAACAGCTCGACAAGATCTCTGTGTGTGAGTGTGTGTGTGTGTGTGTTTATTATTGTTATATACTTTTGTTTAGCAGCTACCCAGCACCGTGTAAGTGTGTGTGTCTAATGTGAGTGTGTTTGTATGTGTGTGTGTGTGTGTGTGTATTGGCTGGGCGTGGCCGGAGCGCCAACTACTCACCACGCTGTATAACGGGACTGGGCTGCTGCAGCAGCGTTGCCAGACCATGATAAATGGCGCCCTGTTTGGCCACCTCCAGACTGACAACCGGCCCTGTGCGCACCAAATAATCCGCAGCGCTGCAAATAGTTTGGGAGGGCGGGGGGTAGAAGGTTATACACAAGTCGACTTTAGATTTGAGCCTAGCTTACCGCTCCTGTGTTATGCCAATCAGGCTCTGGCCATCGACGCGCAACAGCTGATCGCCCGCCTGGAGACGGCCGTCGGCATCGGCAGCGCCGCCGGGCACCACGCTCTTGATGTAGATGCCCAGACGCTCCTGGCCGGCACCCTTGGCGGCAACGATGGACAGACCCATGCCATTGCTGTTCTTGTGCAGCTTGATCAGCTGCACCTCCGGCTGGGGCAGCTTATTGGACATGGCGCTGGAGCTGCGTGCCTGTTGCGATATATATATATATATACAAAGATTGTGGGGATCCTGATTAAGTGGAGCTCACATTGAATTGATGCATGTAGACCGTCCAGAGTCCAATCGATGTGGGCTGGGCCGCCAGACGGCACATGCTCTGCTGCTGCAATGGATTCAGAAAGTCCACCAGGCCGGTGGGTATGCCGCGCACCACATCACAGCTGAAGCCATCGTCGGGCAGCAACAGTGCCAGATGCAGTTCGGGTGACTCCTCCAGCCGCACTTCGCGGCCATCGGCACGCGTTAGCTCATCCGCCACGGATTCGGCCATGCGTATGGCGGTGTCCACCAGATTGCGTGGTATCTTCTCCTGCTGCAGCAGTGCACCCATTTGCAGCGAGTTCAGGCGAAAGCAGGAGCAGGCCAATTGCTGTATCTCCTCCACTGAGGATTTGGGCGCCTGCAAGAATTGCGCACACTGATTGATCTTGGCCAGATGACAGTCTGCGGCCAGCTCCAGGCCCTGGCGCTCGGCCCACAGCTCCAGCAGCTGCAAGCGCTCCGTCATCACCTTGCCCCACTCGCCGGTGCACATGTGCGAGTTGGCCACAATCTGAGAGACACGGAGAGAAAGAAAAACAATTCATCAGCATGGATTCAGGTCGTGCCCTCGGCGGCCTCCTTCGACCCGCTCACCGTATTGAAACATATGACATTGATGTAGTGGAACAGCTGCGAGAACAGCTGAATGGTCAGAGCGGCATTCACACGACAGCGCCGCAACAGAGCCATGGCCGAGCCGAGCACGGTGAGCACCAGGCCAGCAGCGGAGTCATGATCGATGGTCTCCGAGAGAAACTGGTTCAGCGTTTGCGAGAGCTCCAGGCGAAAACAATTGACCAGATTACGAAATGCCGTCTGCACCGCCTCGGCGAGCACCTCCTGCGCCTGCACGCTGAATGCGCTAATGTGGCGATCCGATTTGAGGAAATGCAAAAACTCCGAGCTGTTGGCCATCCAGAAGGCGAGTATACGTGGATCTGTGTACTGCTCCTGGACGACGCCATAGACCAGATTGGCCACATGATGCAGAAATATGGTCAACTTGTGGGCTCGTTCCGTGGGCTGCAGCTCGGGACGGTAGTGGGTGGAGGCGCGGTATCTGTAAACAATAAAAATAAATAATAATTTTACGGTAATCAGCAGCTCATTATAGCCCAAACGAAGGCATTTATTGATTTCGATACCCTGTAGCTCGATCAAAACGGGGTATACAGTAGTTTTACAAAAGTGTGTAACAGGCGGAAAGAGCGGAATCTTTGAGCCTAATAAACGTTTATTTATGGTCAGTCTGAAAGGAAAAGTCGATCTGAGCTAATAATTTCTTAAAAATCGATAAATATCGATAACATTCCTCAGTTTTCTGCGTGTATCTCGTAGAATCTAGAAGCTAGAGACCGAAAATGTTGAGTGTAGCTTTTTGTACAGAATACACAGATCAAGGTTGTTTTAACTTTTGAACACTTCCTGAGCTTCCTACGCAGATGAAGGTTGTGTTAACTTTTGAACACTTCCAGAGTTTTTATTAATAAAATCGATAAATATCGATAACAACCCTGCGTTATCTAAGTGTATTTCGTAACTTATCGAAGCTAGACACAAAATTTTGAATGTAGTTTCTTGTATGGAATAAACAGAGGTTGTTTTAACTTTTGATTACTTCTTTAGTTATTATTATTAAATCTTTTATTAATTATTAAAGGGCATATTTAGTACCTGAAAATTACACAATGATCGGACCATAAATACAAAAGATTATCCAATCATGAAGTGAGAGTAATGTTTATAGGGTATGTCTAAGTATATGAATCTCGTCTAGAGCACACTTGTCGTTTATTATATTCGCTCTACTTTTGTGTGGCCTTGTCAAATGTCAATTGGGCTACAGCATCTGGCTGCCGCAGCGCTGCAATTTCCTGTGTTTACATCCAAACCCCTGCACTCCTTCCCCTCTATCTCCGGTCGGTATTAATATTAATAGCGCACAAATTGGGTCAGCAGCCAGGATAAATCATAATAATTGATAATGAATTGTTGATATTGGCCGCACGACACAGCTGGGAATTCAGCAAATGGGAATACCAAAATAGCATCAGCTCAGTCAAGAGCTCAAGTCAAATCAATTCGTTTAAAGGACGCACATATGTATGTATGTCAGATACTCCTAACGACCTGGCTTAGTCTTGTGGGAGCACTGATTTCGGGCCAAGATAAAATACACTTTAACGGCAGTTGGAAGAAAGAGCTTAAGCAGCGAAAACTATTTTTGGGATTCGACATCAGAGCTTCAGACAAAGTCGAGTGATTAGTCGCTTCAAATATTAAACCTAAGTAAAGTTAGGGTATTCACGTCAACTTTGTTTGCAAACAGACAGCTAAGTGTGACCGCATTTCTGATCTTACGAAAAAAGTTAATGTGTGACCGTGTTCATTTTCTTGCAAGTATGTTTCAAACATCTGGCAACATCTAAGCTAGCAAAGTCCTGACAAATAAAACTGAATTAACTTCAAAAGATAAGTTAGCAAAGCTATCAGGCCAGCTTTTGAGTGTGACCCGATTTCTGATCTAACAAAAAATATTACTTTTTCAAACATCTGGCAACATCTAAGCTAGAAAAGTCAGCACAACATCGACTAATACAGTTGAATAAACTTGAATACATAAGTAAGGAAAGCTATCAGGCCAGCTTATGAGTGTGACCTGATTTTTTATCTAAAAAAAAGTTATAGTGTGACCGTGTTTACAAATATTAATCTTTCAAACATCTGGCAACATCAAAGCTAGCAAAGTCAGCACAACATCGACTAATAAAGCTGAATACACTTGAATAAGTAAGTTAGGAAAGCTAGCAGCAGGCCAGCACAAAAATATAGCACACTTATTAGCCAGGCAGGTTAACCGCGAGCTATAAAAATGCAGTCAATTTTATTTTGAGGCGCTTTTACGTACCTGGCACACAGGTATAGCGAATAAACTGGCGCCAGCTTGAAATGGGGCACATTCACGTCCAATTCGCTGATGATGTGGCGCAGAAAGTTCTCCTGATGCGTCTCGGGAAACTCCAGTACAGCTGGCAAAATGGGCTCCTGCCCCTGGACATCGCCAGATCCGCTGCCGCCGGCGCCGGAGAGTAGACCACCAGCGCCTGGCAACTTGGGCGATCTGAAAAGCGTTTAGTTTGGTTGGTTAACGTTAAAAAACAAAAAAAAAAAACGAAATTATATTTATTAGTCAAGCGGCAATTCAGACGAAAGAGAACGCATTATAAAGCACATAAAATAAAGCGCTAAAATATAAAAGTGAAGATAACGAACATAAAGAAAATGCACAGGTGATACACATAGGTATGTGTGTGTGGGAGAGAGTGTGTGAATGTGTGTTTCGCTGTTGGCCTTATTTAAATTTGGCTGCTTTAATAGACTTTTGTAGTTAGACGACGTTTAAGGAACCGCACGCATTCTTACCTGTCCTGACTGTTGGAGCCATTCGATTTCATGCTCGATATGGACTTGATTTCATTCTCCAGATTACCTTCTAAGCTCTGACCATCATAATTGCCGCCACCTGGGCTTGTTAGCTGCTGTTGCTGCTGCTGCTGCTGCAGCTGCTGCTGTTCCTGGTTGCCATGTTTGCTGTCCACCACATCCCGCAGGGTGTTGTGCAGCGGCTGCGTCTCTGCGGAGCTGCTGTGGTAGCCGGCAGAGGATTGATTCAGCTGCGGATGCGGCTCATATTCGCTCTTCTGCGTCTACATGGAAAGAGATGGGCTCCAGAACTGTTTCGCACACACCAGATGAATCACTACTCACCGAACTGAGCGCCCCATCCTCATCGTTCCACGAGCCCGGCGATGTTGGCGAGCGACTAAAGTTCCGTTTATTGTCGTTTGTGTGTGTGAATTGTTGTTGGTTGTGTGTGTGTGTGTGTGTGTGTGTGTGTGTATTTGTTGGCGAGTGCATGGACGGATTAATGTTGTACACAAACAATAAAAACGAACAAACAAACAAACACGTAACGAACATAAAGCCACATAAAAATATAAAAAAAAAAAAACACAAAATGCGTTCGCATGAATATAAATTCGAATTAAATCACAAATGCAAAAAAATCAAAGAGATTGAGGAAAGAATTTTGCTGCCTGAGATTATCAATAAAACTTATGCCCAGCATTATTTCGACTTTCTCTCAAGCTCTTCTACAATTGGCATTAAGAGCCAAAAAAAAAAACAGTATTATAAATGAAGTTAAGCGCAGCATTTGTGGCACACACATTTGAGCATTTGATAGCACACGTTGCCAACTCACCTTTCGTAGAGGCAGGCCGAGTCCAGCTGGGATTGCGACAGGGCCAGATTATAGCGTCCATCCGTGGGCGAGTCCAGGAAGCGGTAGGAGGCGACACGCCCGAACATGACAACCGAGCCGTTCTGTGAAGGCCAGATTACAATGCATTAATTACAGTGTGCGCGCATTATGATGGCTTATAATATGATTTCATTGAAGCACTTCAATTACATTTTCACAATTCACTTGAATGCGACGACATATAAACATAAACTAATTAACATAATGCATGAAATCGACAGCAAATCGCAGCGTGCGTTCGTTATGAACCCTTCTCTGGCACTGCGAAGATTCCAAAATCTCGATTGGAATATTTGTGGGGCGTTTCGAAACTAATGTCATCGTCATAGAGACGCCCCCCCTTTATCACAATACCCTGAACAAGTGCGGCACATGCATTCAGGAATTCAGTTTGTGAGCTCATAAATTGTTAAACAGAGCAACTTTGAGGCAATATATCTTCTGACCTTGCGTTTGAAAAAGGTTTATTCTTTATTCATGAAAAATGGCTGAAAACATTTTCAAATCGATTTTGTTTACTTGCCTTACAAATTTTGTACAAACGCAAAAAGTTTTTTGAGCATTTTTATTTTTTTTTGTTTGTTTTTAATTTGTTTTCAGTTTTGTTTTTGGACATTTGTGAATATTTGTTGTTTGGGTTCAATGAACCGCAACCGAATCCAATTTGCCAATTGAATGCCAGAAAACAAACATTTCACAAAAAAAAAAAAAAAAAAAAAAAAAACAAATACAAATCCGACTGCGCCATGCCCTGTTCAGAGTGGGAACAAAATATGAAGAATGTGTGCACGAAATCAGCTTAAACTTCGGAGAATCTAGATTTTCACGATTAAGTCGCCCGCCCCTGGTGGGCGTGGCCAAGCAATAATATCAATATAAATATTTTAAACTTGGAAAGACTCAACTAGCCTAATGCCAAGCAACTAATGTACTCTTTATCACATTGTGAACAGTGTATAACAAGTCGAAATGATAAATTTTGTTCAGTGAATTACACAAAATTTATGTCTAGCTAACTCGACCACACGCCCCCGCCCCCCGCCCCCCGCTGCCTGCGTCTCTCAAGAAGAGTCTCTGGAGACAGTTTGACGTTATTGCCAAGCATTTGAGGCTTATCTCGAGTGCGAAGCACGGGCAGGGGCAGGGGCAGGGGCAGGAGATTGTCTCTCTGGTTTTGGGGCGTGAGGCGGGGCCGGGCCTTAAGTTTGCTTTTGTTTATTTGGTTTCGAATTCATCAAGCGGAAAGTCAGAAAAGTTTTTACACTTTTATTTGTTGCTGTTGTGTGTTGTGTGCATTTGGCCAAATGCGTGAGAACGCAGAGTCAACTTGTTGTTGTTGTTGTTGTTGTTGCCGTTGTTGTTGTTATTTGTGTTGTGTGCGTCGAAAAGTTGTCAAAACAAAAGATAAATCAACTGCGCCCCGAAGGTTGCATATAAATCCAAAGTTGTCTAAATTAGTGGAAGGGGTTGATAATGAACTTGGCTAGAGAATGTGTTTGTAACTGAACGCGATTTCAAAGCAATTCGACTAGCCGCAAATAAAGGTGCATTGCCAGGTAGGCAATGCCAAATAGCAGAGATACCCTAGCTTCGGGGCATATTTGGACACTGAGTAAAAGAACGTGGATTAAATCAACGCTCAGTTTCGAGTCTGGGAATCCCATTTAGTTTGAGCTGTCTGCTAAGCCCAAACAAAAAAGTTCTCGCCCCGAAACAAGGTTCTTATCTATATGGTAATCCTTGCACTGCGTGGCGATATGGGCTCCAGTTTTATGGCATAGCCGCAAAGACGCACCTAAACAAACTCCGCATCCTTCAGGCCAAGATCTTGCGCCCTTAAGTTTTCAATGATAGGGGAAGCTACCTACTCTAACGTCCTGGAGAGGAACCTGCTAAGGACGCGCAGATGAAGGAGGCTTAAAAAGACTTTAGCTATAGACCTGGCCTACAGACGCATTTAGCATGCAGACCCTCAACAAAATAATCTAGCCCCAACACAATAAATATAAAACTTCTACAAAATGTAAATATCTAAACTAAGCTACCTTCAACCAAAGTTATTGTTGCTATAAGCTCCCGAGCCTCATGCTGATAAAAGTTGCTAGCCAATAATAAAATAATTTTAATAAAAAAAAACAAATAAGAGGTTCTAATCGGGAGCTCCCGACTAGGGGAAACCTGAACCCTCTTCTTCCAACAGATATATATACTATATACTATTCTAGAAGCTACATGTCTAGTTTGGTGCCTCTAGCTCAAAATTGCTCAAAACACAGGATGTCGATATCGATTTTTATCGATTGCTTGGAAACGGGGCAAGTTATCGAATATCGGAAACAAGCTCGATCTGCGCAGGCACCAGCTCCTATAGGTTCCTTGCGTTCATGCATACGGACAGACGGACGGACGACAGTCGGACATGGCTAGATCGACTCGGCTGTTGATGCTGATCAAGAATAGATATACTTTATAGGGCCGGAGATGCTTCCTTCTACCTGCTACATACATTTGCACAAATGCATTATACACTTTTTACCCATTTTCAGGGTTCAGGGTATAAAAAAAATAGCCTTGATCCAAATTATTTGCTGATCAAAAAGCCAAATCTAATTTCCTTTCTTTTGTAAATGTTTCAAATAATTTTCATCTGGCCTTTGTCAGTGCTGTACTTGAACTGTCCTTTCGTATTTTTTGCTCATGGAACCTCTTCCAGCTAATTTTTGTTGGCACATTTTCAACTGTCGCTTAGCAAACGAAAGGCCGTAACAATAACAAATGTGTGCACTTTAGTCGGACTCCGGGCTTATTTTTGGCCGGCAATCTTTGTTGTTTTCCACTACACTTACAATACATGGGCAATAAAATGCGAAGAGCCTGCGCACATAAAATGCTGCAAATGTGAAATGGAATTGCGTGACAAATGCCAAAAGACAACAGAGCAGAAGCACAGCCAAGACTTTTAGTGGGTCAAGGTTGACAGAATTAAGTGGAAAACTTGGTCTTTGGGAAATGCGTGTGTGTGAGTCGCATGTGAACTTTTGGGAAATTAGGTGAAAAATGGCAACTCACATGCAAAATAGTCGGCTGGCTAATGTGATGTCCGTTGACGAAGGTCAGCGCATCCGTGTGCAGCGGCGTCACCGTACAGACTCCCTCCAGCAGCGAGATGAGGCAGTGCCTCGGCTGTATCGAGGGCCCGAAGAGCTGCAGGCAATTCGTGTTCGCTGAACCGACCTCGACCGGATCGCTGCCCAGCTTAATGCGGCGTCCGCCGTCGCCGCTGTGCGTCACCTCCACCAGGACGGGGCCCTCGCGATCGCCGGACATGTGATTCGCGCCATTCGCAGATCCCAATGGCTTTTTCTTGCGTCGACGCGGCTGCGAGTCCGCCGGACGGCGTCGCACATGAAACATGATAGAACCTGCAACAGAACGAGAGAGACAGAGAGAATATTTTATAAGTGTTCCAAATGCTTAGTTTACACATTTTCCCCTTTCTAGTTGTCATACTAAGCCACAAACGCTGCGCCCGCATTTTGCAGCTATTCAGCTTTACAGCTTTTCGCGGCCTTTGTGCTGTGAATCTCTCCGAAAAGTGCAGTTTAGACAAAACATATATTGCCACAACAGCTGCCACAACACAAGCAGCAGCTGCTATCGTTGCCGCCAACCAAATATCTTTAAAAATCACAATGGCATTAGACAGTGGTGGCCGGGCATATTGTGACAGGCTGAGCTTAGTTGTAAAAGGGGAACTAGAAATGTGAAAAAATGAACTACATATTCAAAATAAGCAGAAGTAAAAGAAGTTCAGAGCTAGGCTATTGTCTATTGTAAAAATTCGAAGAAATAGTATATAAAAGTATACAAAATCGACAAGCTAATCTCAAACGGATACATTTCTCACACTATACACTCTATTGCTGGACGGCACTGTTAAATTGCAATTTCGCACAGCTCTTCTCGCAAAATCTGAACTCATTTTGTGTCATCCGCTCAGCTCAAAAAGATACTTCCAAAAACGACATCCAATCAAATTCGGGCTGCATCTACAGTGGTGGTCGTACATATTGTGACAGGTTAAGCTTAGTTGTAAAAGTGGAACTAGAAATGTGAAAGCTATACAAAAGAATTAAACTATAGAATAATGATAATTATAATGTTAAAAACTCGATTAAATAGTATAAAATAGTTTAAAATCGTCAAACTCGCACATTTCGCACGCTATGCACACTATTGCTGGACGGGACTGTTACATTTGCAATTTCGCACAACTCATCTCACAAAATCATTTCGAATAGATATTTCCAAAAACCGAAATCAAATCAAATTCGGGCTACATCAATATCCGTTTCATTTTCAGAGAAAAAAAATCATTAAACAAATCCGAAAGTCAATCGGTTTAAAGCTCTGACAGGCTGATAGACATGGGAAACAACTGCTCGAAAACTTGTACACTCAGAGAAAAATCAAACTACATTATAATTCAAGGGAATATAGGACCAAAATTGCTTTGAAAAACTGAGCAATTTCTTGGCAGAAATAAGTTTGAAGTTTTCCCAGTAGATATTGTATATAGAAGAACTGGCTGCTCAAGTCAGGAAATCCCGATCTCAGACCGCTAGAACTTGATTTCAGGTGCAAAATTCTATATTTTTCGCTGAGTGTAAATATTAAATTCCTATATGTATGCTGCTCTGGCAGTTGCAGCTGAGCCAAATCGGCAGCCGTGTACAGTTTGCCTTGTTTTTGCTTTGGTGCTTGTTGTGGCATTGTACAGAATGTTAAACGAACCATGCAAAATATGATGCCAGAGAGATGCCCCCGGATGCATACCATATAGTAGCTTTAGTTTTGGGCGAGCCAAATGCTGAGTGCATCGTCTGGGCAGAAGGGCGTGCCGAGTGGGAGAGACTGTTGTCCAGGCATGGTAGACGGCTGGGGCTGGTCCGGATCTAGCGGGGTATGTGGGGCATGTCGAGCAAAAAAAAAAAAAAAACTTATTATAAACTAAACTGAACTCAACTCAGCTGAAAGTGGAAGCGTGAGCAACAAGACCCGAGCACGGGGCGTATGAGCAATGTGAAAATTGGATTTTGCCGCTGGGGGAAAAATCGCAACGCTTTCAATTCAACAAAAAAAAAAAAGAATAGAAAAAAAGGCACACTAACAAACACACACACACACGCACACAACAAAAACACTAACAACAAAAAATAGAAATGTCATATACCTTTTTTGCGCAATCAAAAGAACCACATTTGATTTATATATGGTTGAAAATTTGTTCTCTAGTTTGCTTTTTGAGTAGAATTTAAGAATAAGTAATACAAGAGAAATCAATATCGGACAAAGAAACAAGAAAAACGTAAGAAGTAATAATAAAAGGTAAAGAGAATTTATGCAAACTCGAGATTGGAAAAAATTGTGAATAAAATGCATTAGAAAACAGTAAGGTTTCTCAAAAATCAATATTTGAATTGATGTACAAAATGAAGTTTAATTAGCGATTGATACAAAAAAAAAAAATGCAAAAATACAAATTTTAAAGCATTAAGTTTCTCAAAAATGTCGTCTTCGGCAATATTTGAATTTATGTACAACTTGAAGTAATATAAGATAAAGAGAATTTAAATGAGTTTAAAGGAAGTTTAATTAGGGATGCATACAAAAAAAAAACTCAAAATTGAAAAAAAAAAGTTGGGAAAAATAAATGCATTTATATTCAATTAAGTTTCTCAATAATTTCGTCTTCTGCAATATTTGAACTGATGTACAAAATGAAGTTTAATTAGGGATTCGTACAAAAAACTAAAAACTTAAAAAAAAAAAGAGAGTAAAATGCATTCGAAAACAATAAAGTTTCTCAAAAATTTCTTCTTCACCAATATTTGAATTGATGTACAACTTGAAGTAATATAAGATAAAGAGAATTAAAATTAATTTAAAACCAGTTTTTTTTGTGATTCATACCGCTCGAAGTTGGAAATATGCATTAGAAAACTATAGTTTTTGAAGCAATCTTTGAAAAATGTTTACAAAATGCATGATTTTCAATCAGACCTTGACAAGTGGCTTCTTAAACAGCTAACCGAGTATTTTTTATAAGGAATATGCCGAGATGCATATGTAGGTCAGCGTGTTCTCCTTGGCAGTTGACATTTGAAAAACAAGTCATAAAGTTGGAGAAAGCGCAACAGCGAAGAAAACATAAAAAAGCATTTTAATTGTTCAGCCACACACACATAATTCCGCCTCGCACACCCACAAAATATACACACAGGACACAATAGGGAGCTAAAATGCCTGCGAGCCATGAAATTGATTTGGTCAACAATGCGCTAGGATCATGTATAAGAGCTGGCATGTGTGTGTGTGTGTATGCGGGGGTGCGTGTGTATGCGGGGGTGTGTGTTATTGTGTGTGTGCTGCATTGTGTGGGCACGTGCATAAGTGCGCATAAATTGGCAACAGGACGAAAGCAGCGAAAGAGAACAAAATTTGTGCAATGCCAAAGCTGAAAACAATGCAAACGACGCGCTGTGATGGAAAAATTGCATAACGTGTTGACTGAATCTCCCCCCTCAAACCCTAACGCCCGCACGCCTCCCCCTGTTAACCGATGCGCCTCTCAGGAATGCCACAGTCATGTATGTTGGTTGCCACTTCTACACCCCATCAGCGCGTGTGTGTGGGTGTGTGTGTGTGGGTGTGTGTGTGTGGGTGTGTGTGTGTGGGTGTGTGTGTGTGGGTGTGTGTGTGGGTGTGTGTGTGTGTGTATGTGTGTGTGTGACGAGCAGCCAACGCCGTGCACATTAATTTTAATTAGCCCAGTTTTTTTCTAATGACCAACGTAATTTACTGCGTTCAGGTCAAAAGCTTAGCCCTTGATGGACTACGAGCTACCCTGGAAGCAAAGGAGCCTCAGTTAAATTTAGACAGACTTGACTTTAAGACAGGCAAATGGACAGGTAATTAATTTAAAAAGCAACTGCATAATATTCTGTCGACAGAGCAATAAAAGCTTGAGATACATATAATTGAGACTTCTTGCTTTCAAGTGGCTTTCAAACTGTATAATCAAGATAATTATCTTTAAACTATCTGGATTGAGTGTGTTTCAATCTTTATGGGATGTGTTTACAATCAATCTGCCAATTGTCACAATTGTTGTTATTTGACAGGATGGTTTTTCATACATTCCATCCACTTTGATAATTTATGATTATAATTTCAGATATTTCTTAGTAGGGCAGTGGCTCTAAAACTGTATAATCAGGATAGTGGAATCTTTAAGGAATGTTATCTGCAATTGCCACATTGCCAATTGTCACAAAAGCGATAGATATATATAAAGATATAGATATATATAAAGATATAGATATAGATATAGATATATATATATATTTATATAGATATAGATATAGATATAGATATAGATATAGATAGATATAGATATAGATATAGATATAGATATAGATATAGATATAGATAGATATAGATATAGATATAGATATAGATATAGATATAGATATTGATATAGATATAGATATAGATATAGATATAGATATAGATATAGATATAGATATAGATATAGATATAGATATAGATATAGATATAGATATAGATATAGATATAGATATAGATATAGATATAGATATAGATATAGATATAGATATAGATATAGATATAGATATAGATATAGATATAGATATAGATATAGATATAGATATAGATATAGATATAGATATAGATATAGATATAGATATAGATATAGATATTGATATAGATATAGATATAGATATAGATATAGATATAGATATAGATATAGATATAGATATAGATATAGATATAGATATAGATATAGATATAGATATAGATATAGATATAGATATAGATATAGATATAGATATAGATATAGATATAGATATAGATATAGATATAGATATAGATATAGATATAGATATAGATATAGATATAGATATAGATAGATATAGATATAGATATAGATATAGATATAGATATAGATACAGATATAGATATAGATATAGATATAGATATAGATATAGATATAGATATATAAGATATAGATATAGATATAGATATAGATATAGATATAGATATAGATATAGATATAGATATAGATATAGATATAGATATAGATATAGATATAGATAGATAGATATAGATATAGATATAGATAGATAGATATAGATATAGATATAGATATAGATATAGATATAGATATAGATATAGATATAGATATAGATATAGATATAGATATAGATATAGATATAGATATAGATATAGATATAGATATAGATATAGATATAGATATAGATATAGATATAGATATCCGTTATACTCCTATCTTATACTACGCTCCATCTGTCTTTTGACAGAGTCTTTAAAGGTTTTCTGATGCGAATGCCTTCTGACTAACAAAATATCAACTCCCTATCGGAGGCATAAATTCTGTATATGTAAATATAAAATGAATTTCGTTGGACAACGCTTTTAATCAATGTACTCCTTTTCACTTTCTGAACAGAGTATTAAGGAATGAATTTAGTTAAGCGTGATTTTAAAAAGTTTTCCTAAGCTCCTCCATTCGCCGATTGGAATTTGGAGTACTTCAATAGGCCTTCAGGCCTTATAATCTGGCTCTTCTTTTCTCTGCTAAACATGCAGTTATTTAATGTGCACATGCCTGACACACACACACCCACACACACACACACACACGCACACATACTTGGGCAGCTACTCAAGTAGTCAAACACACACACACACAAGTTGCGGTTCACGTTGTGCAAATTAAAGCAATGAAAATTGAATGAGCCAAGTTTTCTCTGCCAACCAAAGGAGCTCGCCTAATCCCTGTTTAAAGCCTGGACACATGAAGTCATCATTTCAATTGGCGAGAACTTTGCCACAAGGACACGGGACCAGATCTGTGTGGGGCAAGCACATTTACCTTGGCATCTTGCTGAAAAGTTAAACACATATAATTGCCGGCTGTTTAATGTCCAAGACAAGACTTTGGCATAGTTTTATAAACTAAGTTGAATAAAAGAAAGTCCATTAAGGTGTCTGATGGTATTTAGAACAAGCTTATGCACTTAAAACGGACACTCTTATCAAACGGAAAATCTGCCTCTATTAAGCGGGCACGTCTCTTTAATCCCTTGCCTTTAAAGAGGCCGCTGAGAGTGCTTTCTTGTCAATAAAGTTGGGGAATCATTGCACAAAATCGAATTACACGTCGAGCTATTAAGCATGTACACGCGTTCGTGCATGACCTTTCGACCCATCGACCCAGCCTCATTCCGGCCTCATTTGTACGCACTTTTGTGCCGGGCCCTTCGGCTGGCTATCAACAATTTTGCTAGACAATTTGGCAGCCGCAGCAACAGGGACAATCAAAATATAATTGCCACACTCAAAAAGCAGCCACAAGGAAAATGCCAAAAAGAAAATGTATCACAAAGAAATAATGAAAAGGTCGAAGCGAAATATGATTTAATTTTGTGGCTGGAATTTGGCGAGAGCAAAGAATTGAAATTGTGAGACATAACGCAAAAGTTGACAATCCCAAACAAAATTGACGAGTTTCGTTCCTTTGATCGAATAAGCCAAAATGCTTTCGAGTACTTTTTATACCCTGAACCCATAAAAAATGGGTAAAAGGGGTATCATGTTTTTGTGCAAAATGTAAATGTATGTAACAGGCAGAAGGAAGCATCTCCGACCCCATAAAGTATATATATTCTTGATCTTCTTGAGCATCAATAGCCGAGTCGATCTAGCGATGTCCGTCCGTCCGTCCGTCCGTATGTATGAACGCAAGGATCTCAGAACCTATAAGAGCTAGAGACTTGAAGGACCTACAGCTGGTCCTCCTGGTGTCTGCGCAGATCGAGTTTCTTTCCGATAATCGATAACTTACTCCGCTTCCAAGCAATCGATAACAATCGATATCGACATCCTGTTTTTTGAGCAAATTGGGTAAATAATAAGAGCTAGAGTCACCAAACTTGACATGTTGCTTCTAGAATATTACACATATACATATATGTCAAGTATCTTTCATTTTATACCTGTCGCCACCTCCCCGCTACCACCGCAAAGAGGGTTCAGGGTATTCCCTAGTCGGGAGCTTCCAACTAGAACCTCTTACTTTTTTTCTGTTGTCATAACTTACGAAAATTATTGATTTTTGTCTGTTCGTTTGTTTGTTTGTTTTGGCCGGGCCATAGACGGGATAACATGGGCCCAGGGGCTCAGCCCTTTACATACATATGTATATGCCGCAATAAAATTACATTTATTTGCGTTTTTATATGGCTTCGGAAATTAATGGCCCGCACTTTAATCCCCGGCTGCCCACGCTATGAGCCTTGACACGGAGCAGCAGCAGGAGCATAAAATGCGGAGAACGAATAATAAATGTAAACCGTGCGAAAATACAATTTGCGCTTAAATAAATGCAACAACAAATAAGCGACAGTATGAAATTTTAATTAAAATCAAAATCAAGCTGTCCGCGCATAAAGAGAAAAACGTGAAATTCAATTAAATAAATTGCAATCGAATTGAAAAGAAAACAAATGACGCACAGACACAAAAACACTTTCCACACGCGACAAAATTCAATCTTTTTTTTTTTTTAATATTTTTTACAACTATTTCATTTTTTGTACTGGGTCGAGTGACTAACCGTCTGCTGGACACTGAGCTGCGCTGAGCTGAGCGTCAGCGGATGCCGGGCGGCCACAACAATGCGTTGACACAGCGCAAGGATAACTGAGAACTGAGAACTGAGAACCGAACACCGAGCACCGAGCACGGAGCACGGAACACTCAGCACTGAGCACCGAGCACCGAGCACGGAGCACTGAGCCCTCCCAGCACACAGAGCGTATGAGCAGGGCGACAAAAGGCGCGCCGACTGACTGAGTCACCCACTGACTGACTGACTGACTGACTGACTGACTGACTGACTGACTGACTGACTGACGGAATGACTCACTAACAGGCTGACAAGCCAAGAGACTCACTCAGCGAATGAATGAATGAATGCACGACTGAATGAATGAATGAATGAAATAACGAAACAAGCCAGAATGCGCAAGTGGCAGCTGCCCCGACCAGCAGCTACCCTGCACAGCAGCGAGCTGCCGGCTTGTATATATATACAGGGTGCTCAGCTAGAGGGTGCCCGACTAAGCGATACCCTGCTCAGCTGCGCGCTATCACATCAATTTTCAGCTATTCAGCGACTGGGCTTCTATCATAATATATTCTGCAATAAATTTGCATCGATCGTATTGCAATTGTTAGGCCTTCGATTTTTGTTTTTGATATGTGTAAATACCAAAAAAAATATGGAAATTTTGTGGCAGTGTGTTGATCTTTTTACTAAGATATTCTTAATATATGCACAGTCTCTGCGCGACACATGCCTCAATATGCTAGGCTATCGATATTTATCGATATTTATTTTGTGGCATTCTTCTGCCTGTTAAAACCATATGCATAACAGCAAAATACCCTCTTATCGAATTTCAATGGGCACTGGGTACAAAAATAAACAAGGGAAGCACAGTCTGGTGTTGGTAAGAGAAAAAAAAACACATTTAGTTTACACTGCATTCAATGGGTGTGTTTGCTCTGTGTGCGTGTGCTTGTTGTGTGTGTGTGTGTGTGTGTGTGTGTGTGTGTGTGAGCGTGTGTTTGTTGTGGATTGTCTCTGCGCTGCTTCGCGTTTGAGCTTAAGTGCGTTCGCCACAAAGTTACTTGTGTATGCGTGATACAGGACACACACACACACACACACACACTAACACGCCCCCATAGACGGACACTAAATGCAAAAGCATGCGGCCAGGACAGCCAAATAAATGCTCTGCAACTAGAAAGCGCTCAGGGTCAGATTTTGTAGAATGCCTGAAACAGTTTTGGGGTTTTAAAGCACTTTGAATATGTAATTTTGAGTAAAAAGATTTTGGTGAAAGTCCCAACTTTACGATTTCAGAATCGCAACGTTTTTTGAGCTTTATATATTGAAATTCAACAACAAAAAAACATTGCGTGTATTATTTATTGATTGCTTTTTAACACTATTTCTAGCAAAGTTGCCAAGAAAAATCTTTTTCATTTTAAGCTTGAAATTATTTTTGAATTTTTTCTAAATTTACATTTTGATAATTCATTGTTTGTTTAATTAATTTAGTGGTAGGTTAAGTCTCGCCAAAAAAAACGAGAATAATTTTAAAAACTTTTTCCTTTTTTTGATTAAAATATACACAGAACCTTGGTAGAAATCGGGTTGAATCCCAAAAAAAACTAGGGTTAAATTTCGCACGGTGTACAACACAAATGCTTGGCTATCATATTCAGATTTATTCGAACACACACCCCGCCAAACACACACACACACGCACACACACACACACACACACACATGGCCCGCATCATATGAGCGCATAAATCAAGCTGAGCATATCATCATCATAATTTGATGCTCGCCCAAACAATCGATATACCCAGCCCAGAAACACGTCGAAAAACAAAGTGAATTCAGCAACAATGAAGATGTCTGTCCGTCAGTTAGTATGCGGGCACACACACACACACACACACGCACACAGATAAACTGTGCACATTAAAACTCGAGATGTATATGCTTGATGCTACTTTTCGGCTAACGAGCATCGCTCAGTTAACGTCTTTATTGTTGGCCAACTTGCACTTGAGTTGGTTTTCTTCGTCTGAGTTTCGGGATATTAAAATTGTGCAATAAACTCGCGGCGCCATAAACTTGAAAGCCACAATATTTGATGGCAAAGGAAAAGCAGCAAAAATGCAGCGCTAAAGTTTTTACTTTTATGTTCTTTTGTTGTAAATGCATTCTATAGACGACCCCCTATAAAGTAAGGGAGTCTATTTCCAAAAATTCCGAGCGCTAATCGAAGATCAGCGAACGGGGGCTTTTTGTTATATCTTTGGTGTCAGCAGCAATGTCCTCACTAGACGTTCATTGGACATTTCTGCTCCCCAAGACAAGGAAGGTCGAGTGTTGGCAGTTCGCGCAACCTAATGCGGCCGCAGCCAGAACCATTTGAGAATTGCAAGCGTAAAAAGCACGCGAATGCGCGCAGAAAGCATTGCCTATTTACCGGAGCAGACGCTCGATCAGTGCAGCTCGGATCGACAAAGGATCCTAATAACCGGTTTCTGCACAGCTTTGGGTGCTGCAAGCAACAAAAGCTTGTTTCGTGTGGGTTGATTCCCAGACAAAACTACTGCAAACAACCCCTAATCAAAGCAGGGCCACAATCTAGATAGATATCACAATTGATGAATAGCCATCATTTCTGTTTGAGCTCCATAAGTAAACAGCCAATTTCCGAGCACAATCACAAAACTGCGAGTAAATATTTCAATTTCAGCAACAGAAAATATAGGAATATATTTATCAAATGCTTGAGCTTGGGTCTCTGTCTGCGAGCCTGTCTCCGGGCAAAAGTTAAATTTCCATGCTATTAGCCATGTTTCCATTCCAAATGCCTAAGTGTGTGTGTGTGTGTGTGTGTGTGTCTCTGGGGGTTGACCCAGTTCTATTCTACAGTTTGGCTCTCTTCAATCAACTTTAACAGCTGACAAGTGACGCACAAGAGAAATATGAAAAGCAATTGAGCAGCATCATGACAATTGTGATGAGAACTGTTGACAATAAATTGGCTGTTGATAAAATAGATTCAAATGCGCCAGCCTACATATATTACGTACTGAAAATAAAGCTTAAATTATTAATAAATATTAAATAATGGCACACGCCTTTCGTATTCAAGGCAACTGAGTAAGGAATAAGCCACAGCAAAATACAGTTCATGGGGATTTTGGGTTAACAGACGAGTACAAATCGGGCCTAAAGTAAGGTGGAACCATCCGCACGTAATGTAACCTAATGGGATAACCTAATGGGATGTCATTTCAGAAAAAAAGATCATTAAAGTTTTCTCATCCAACTGAAATACATTTCGAATTTTCTGCCATTCATTAAACAAACGCTTAAAGAATTCTTTTTATAAAACTAATTAATTGAAATTTTCTTGAAGTTTCATGTTTTCGTTTTAGTTATAGTTCTTATAAGCTAATGTTATTTAATTTAAGTTAACCTAACAAAACATAACAAAACTTAGTTCTAAGTTTAAAGGCTTCGAAAATAATTGCCTAAATACAATTCTAATTTCAATTCATAAATTAAATATCTCAAAATCAGCCCTGAATCCGACGGTCTTGAATATTCTTGGCAATCCAATTACTATTAAAAGCCGAGCGTTTTCCTCCAAATTTCTAATGGCATTTATGCCGCCTTTTTAAAGCTTAAAAGCCCAGCAACGACAAGGACAAGAACAATATAGAAAAAGAAAAAAATAGAAGAGAAAAAAAAAGGAACAAGTTGTTAACCCAATTTGCTGTCTTATGGCTTCGCATCGCTATCAAATTCCTAAGCGCATAAGAGAGAAGGCAGAAGCAGAAGTTGGAACAGGAGCAGGAGCAGGAGCTCAGAAGAAGAAGCACGACCTTCACAATGAACTGCACTAGATGAGTTTCGCGGGGAGGACAGCAAACGACAGAGAGAGCGAGAGAGAGTGAGAGAGAGTGAGAGAGAGAGAAAGAGAGAGAGAGAGGTGGGAGGGGGGAATTATGAGTTGTGGACTCAAATGTCGCATAGTTCAACGGGGCCGAAGGTGGCATCAAAATTATGCGCGTGCATTTTGCAAGACTTACGGGCGAAACAAGACCGTGGGCGGCCGTGAGTGGGCGTGGCAGCATATTTATGAGCAGCCACGTTCCGAGCAGTCATTAGAGCAGACTCCTCAGAGCTTCATTAGACCTTTTCAAGCGCATCAGCTTGTCATCAGCTGCTGATTCTGATTTCTATTATTTGCAGCAATTTGTTCTTGCTGTTAATGTTATTTGTATTTCGAACGCAAACGAAATGTCAACAGGACATTTAGCAGCGTCATGGCCAGTTATCCTGAATTATATATGAATGTGTCCTCGTAAGCACACGTCATTTAGCCGCAAGCCGATGACCGGAGGATGGTTAATCGGTAAATCAAATTGTTATGTACAAGGACATTAGGTTAAGCTTTGTGTTTCGAAGCGGTTGATCGTACAAATTGTTGATTTGCGTCAGCTTTGTAATTAAATTTAATTACACAGATATTAATAATGAATAATGAAATAGTCGAACAGTGTTATTGCAGAGTATTCAGTCCTTTCAATAAAAGTCAATTCATTAGCCCAAAACTGTTGATATTAATAATGAAATAGTCAAACAGTCCGATTGCAGAGTATTCGGTCCTTTCATTCTTTAACTTAATAAAAGTCAATTCATTAGCTCAAAACTCTTGAGAACTTTTTGACAAAACAATTTTATATAATAATTAAATAGATATTAATAATGAAATAGTCGAACAGTCTAATTGCAGAGTATTCGGTCCTTTAGTCCTTTAACTCAATGTCCTTTAGTCCTTTAACTCAAGTCATTAGCTCAAAACTCTTGAGAACTTTTTGACAAAACAATTTTATATAATAATTACATAGATATTAATAATGAAATAGTCGAACAGTCTAATTGCAGAGTATTCGGTCCTTTAGTCCTTTAACTCAATGTCCTTTAGTCCTTTAACTCAAGTCATTAGCTCAAAACTCTTGAGAACTTTTTGACAAAACAATTTTATATAATAATTACATAGATATTAATAATGAAATAGTCGAACAGTCTAATTGCAGAGTATTCGGTCCTTTAGTCCTTTAACTCAATGTCCTTTAGTCCTTTAACTCAAGTCATTAGCTCAAAACTCTTGAGAACTTTTTGACAAAACAATTTTATATAATAATTACATAGATATTAATAATGAAATAGTCGAACAGTCTAATTGCAGAGTATTCAGTCCTTTCAATAAAAGTAATTTCATTAGCTCAAAACTCTTGAGAACTTTTTGTCAAAAATATGTAATATAATAATTACATAAATATTTATAATGAAATAGTCGAACAGTCTAATTGCAGAGTATTAGTTCAAAACTATTGAGAACTTTTTGTCAAAAAAATGTAATATAATAATTACATAGATATTAATAATGAAATACTCGAACAAAAGTCTAATTGCAGAGTATGCGGTCCTTTCGTCCTTTAACTCAATGAAAGTCAATTCATTAGCTCAAAACTCTTGAGAACTTTTTGACAAAAAAAAAATTGTATATTTGCTGAGCAAGCACTTTAGTATGCAGCAGCAAAGAGAAATGTAAAATGTAAATGTTGGCAGACGTAAAAGAAAATTTTTTTAAAAATGCAACGAAAATTAAGTTTGCACAAAACTTTGTCTGGCAACCAATTTCGCATTTCGTAGCGCACTTTTTGGCGCTGCAGCGTTTCATTAGGCAAATGACAAAGTGAGGCCCAAGCGAATGCCTGATGGCTAAACAAATAGTCAAAAATCCCCCATTCCCCATTCCGCCCCCCTCCACCCCTCCACTTACGTCTTATGCCCCAATCCATCATTTTGTTGCCTTTGTTGTTGGCGGCGGAAATTAAATGCCTGGCGTTGTTGTTGTTGTTGTTGTACGATTGCAACTGGACGGCAAGTGGGAAATGCCGGACAGGAACCGGCTGCGACTAAGCAGCAGTCGAAAGGGTTTCCTTCATAGCCAACAGAACGCACTTTTTGTGCGACAAGAGCAACACGAACAAATTGAATTGAAGCGTTCTCTAATTTTGACAATTTTATGTATGCCTCAAGGAGCCGCCGGGACACGCAAAGGAAACAGAAACACGGCACAGCACACGGCACACGGCACGGCTACAACAACTACAACAACATCGACAACAACAACAACAACAAAACTGTTGCCGCCGCCAGGGCGCTCGTCGCTTGGCCAATTGCGATGCCGATTTCAATTGCGATTCCGATGCCGATGCCGATTCCGATTCTAATTCCGCTTCTCGATTTCCCGGGCTGTGCTGCTGGCCCGAGCAGCATTTACTTCATGACTGAAACCGAAACCCAAACCGAAAAACTCAACTCAAGCGCACAGACACAATGCGCTGCTGACGCTGACGTCGACGCCGACGCAGGCAGCGACAGCGAAGTGTGACTGTGACGGCGCCGAATGTGCATGGTGCAGATAACAGTGCGAGCTGCGAGCAGGTGGAGAGCGTGTGCAAGAGCGAGAGAGCGAGAGGGACAGAGAGAGTAGGGCACGACAGCACAGACATGCTTCGGCACTCGAGCTGTCGAGTCGGGTGCCACGACATTGACGAGGACGTTGACAACGACAACAACAACAGCAACAACAAGTGGAGCGTCGCATTCGAAAAAGTTCAAGTGGTCACTGTGCGAAGGTTGCTCCACTTGCTGCTGCTGCTGCGGCTGTTGTTGTTGTTGTTGTTGTCGAACAGGTGGCAGCGTTCGCAATCGAAAATTTAGCCATAAAAAATAGCATTATCCTTAAAGGCATTCGTCAGAGATAACAGAGTCACAAAGAGAGGCAGTTAGAGAGAGTGAGAGCCGGCGGGCGATAGAGCACGAACGAATCTGAGTGGAGCAGGAGCGCGCGCCCAAGCAAGAATTTGCACAGTGGTTAAATGCAGCCTTAAACCAAGTTCAAATTTATTACACATGTAAAAAGCTTGCCAACTGAGTTTCTGTTAGACTTAACAGTAGAATAAGTTGTATTGCAAATATTGACACAACTTTAATTAAAGTTGTTTCCATAATAACAGTAAAATTGAAATTTCAACTGTTACCACTGTACGGAAAGAAAAAACAATTGAAACGACGACGCAACCAAAATAAAAGTGACGCAAAGAGAGCAGCAAGAGCATAAGCGCTGCTACAGCTTGCATTCACGCTCATCTCCGCTCGTTATTGAAAGCACATTAAGAGAAAACAATACGTATAAGAGAGCTAAGCACTAAGAGAGCACGCACATCGAAATGCTGTTAGAATGCCAAAAACAAACCGTTATATTGTAATAAGCAGACAGACAGGCAGACAACATGGCGAATAGCGGAACGAGCTGACACAGAGGTAAAATGCAATTTATAAAATGAAGTTCGAATCAATTGCAGCTGCTTGGCTTATCAAGTGTGTTAGATACAAACGTATAGCTCAATAATTTGTTCATTTTATTTACTGTACACCTCTACCAAAGGTTATATTAGCTATCCACTTTAGCGGATCTTCACTGTACTGTTATGTATATTTAAAGTCCTTTGGGCAGTTGACCCCAAATGGATTGTTTGGCTGCTCAAATAAGACAACAACAAAAAATGTTTAAGGAAATTGCGACGTTTAAGTGAAATTTATTAGTGCGCGCCCAAAAGAAGCGGCCCAAATGAGCCACGCAATTAAGACAGAGACGGAGGCGGAGGCAATAAGTGGGACAGGGAGAGGACATGAAATATTTACACAAATGCGGTCGCATTTACATTTTACACCTTTTGAATTGCACAGCAAGTGAGAGGGGCGGCGAGGCGGGGAGACGAAGCATGCATGTGTGTGTGTGTGTGTGTGTGTGTGTTTGCGAGTGTGTGTGGAGAGCAGCAGCCGCAGCAGCAGCGCTGGCGGCAACATGTGGCTGCTAAGTGGCTGCGCTGCCAGCCTCAAAACTTTGGCTGTGTGTGTGTGTGTGTCTGTGTGTGTCTGTGTGTTTCTGTGTGAGCGTGTGTGTAAGTGTGAATGAGGCCAACATTTCCGGCCGCATTTTTTTTTGTTGTTGTCCTTATTTAAATGTCATTTATGTTTGTCGTTTTACTTAACTGTTGTTGTTGGCAGACATTGAATTCCCAACGGCCTTTTTGTGTAGAAAGTTTGTCATTTATGTAAATGAATGTGTGGATGTGTGTGTGCGTGTGTGTGTCGCCTACGTACGCTTTGTCTGATCCCCCCTCCCCCCTCTGCCAGTGTATACAAGTCTTGTGCATTATTTCTTGAGTCCCAAGTTTTGTACAGTTTTGTTGCCTACTTTGAGGCTGGCGGCGCATTCGAGACACGTCCTTGCACGTAATCGGCTGATTAATGCGTGCAAAAAATAAATTGTTCTAAATCGGTGATAAAATAAAAACCTACTCGAAGTCCAAAATTGATATGTGTATTCACATGAACTCACTTGATTTTAATTCATTTTGTAGCTGTTTTATTTTTTTGCATATTTTATTTTATATTTTTCAGTGCAGCTTTCCTAACTGCTCAAAATTTGAAATAGGTTTGTAGACTTTGATGTACTAAAAGCTTTGGCGTGTTCCTAAGGTGTACTAAAAGCGAATTTCATCGAGCTTTCGTTCAGCCTAGCTCATGTCCTGTGGGTTTGTGTACTGGCCAACATTTCTTACATTCTACATATTTACTGTTTTATTCGTTTGATAGAGTCTAAAAGAATGATAATTTCCATTCTTATTGCAAGAATTTTGCCAATCGCAATTAAGGTATCACAATTCTTAGATGAAACGTATTTCATGCAGCTTTCGTTCAGCCTAGTTGGGTTATCCTTGCGGGTTTGTGTACTGGCTAAGGAAAGAACTTAAATATTTATCACTTTCTACATATTTACTATTTTATTCGTTTGATAGAGCCTAAAAGAATGATAATTTCCATTCCTATGGCAAGAATTTCTTACAAATTCATAGATGAAGTTCTGTATTTGAGTCTAATATTCAGTTAAAAAAACAAATTAATTTAGTTCGTGTGTTTTTCGTGTGTTACTCAAACTTCATTTCATTTCTTACGCCACTTTCTAACATTTTCTTTGTAACAGTTTACACTCACGTAGCCTTTCACACAGTTCTTCTCTCATCTTATCAGCTTTACTCCAGATCTTGATGTATTGAGCAACTAATTTACAACGTTATGTTTTTCTTATCTATTTTCGTTATAAATTCCCCGCTCTGTCGCAACACCTTGAAATGCCAGCAAAGAACTGAAACTAGTTTCAAAGTTCTACAAAATGTCGTGAAAGTGAGGAGCAGGAAAATAATAAAATAGCAACAGTAACAAGTCGTTCTTTGTTGTTGTTGCTGTTGTTGCTGTTGTTGTTGATAATTATTGATAAAACAATGCCAATATTTATGAATGAGCCGCCCGCCCGCACGCCCTCTACATGCTATAAAGTATCCTGCAGCTAAGTGATTTATAATGGGCCACAAGCAGGCGGGCAAAGAGGATATCGAGCTGCACTCACCGCGTGACGTCGGATGATTCATGAGTATTGATAAGGGGCACTCGTCGTCGTCGAGTATGTACTCGGTTCCATCGCTGTTAACCTAAGGAAACGGAAATGGAAACGGAGGATGAGTACGCACGATTTCAACAGCTTGGGTAATCAGTTCTATTCAAACCTGGACGAGGCAGTAGTGCAAGGGATCGGCCTTCTCCAGGCCATATTTGCTGAGCATTTCCCGGACAACCGCCTGGGCGCAGTCGCGTATGGAGAGCAGCAGCGTCTTGTAGGGCACATCCTGGCAGAGGCTCTCGCCGTAGATTTTCAGTGTGCCGCCCGTGTCGGGTCCGCCGTCGCGTGACCGAAACTGTTGCAGCTTCTTTTCCAGCTTTTGCTGTCGCCGTCGCCGCATCACCGCCTCCGGATTTGAGATCGAGCGTGTGAACGACGTTTCCGGCAGCTCTGTGTACAGCTTGCCGGCCACCGCATCCCCAGCATCGCCGCCGCCGCCGCCCGCGCCGCCTGCCGTGCTGCCGTTCATGTGAGAGGCGGTGCCGCCAGCGTGGCTGCCAACGCCATTGCCCATGCCCAGCTGGCTGCCATTGGAGAGCGGCACATCGGAGCTGAGCTTCGCCAGCTTATCCTTCTTCTTCAGCTCCTTCTTCTCACGCTTCGACAGCTTGCGCTTGAAGTTTAATTCCGACTGCTCAATGGGCTGTAAAAACAAAGATTTGTTTGGATAAAGAAAAGCTCGTTTTTCAGTCGCACGACTTGCAGATACTCTGTACCCCGCCCAACATACATTCGTCTTCCTATCCCACAATATAATAGGGTAAAAAGATGTCATTCGGATCTGTTTATAAAAATCCAAACAACCCTTGCAGAGGGTATTATAGTTTTGTCTCGAAATGTGCAACGCATAGAAGAAGACATCTTCGACCCCATAAAGTATATATATTCACGATCAGTATCAACAGACGAGTCGATCTAGCCATGCCCGTCAGTCAGCCCGTCCTTCTATCTGTTTCTATGCGAACTAGTCTCTCAGTTTTAAAACTTTCTTTATAAAACTTTGCATAAGTCCCTCTTTCTGTTGCACGCAGTACATATGTCGAAACCAGCTGGATCGGACGACTATATCATATAGCTGCCATAGGAACGATCGGTCGAAAGTTAAGTTGTTGTATGGAAAACTTTTCTGTTTTTCAAGATATCTTAGCCATACTCGGCCTTTATAAGTTTTACTATGTTCCCTACAATTATGCAAAATCTTATTTACATCGGACTACTATATCATATAGTTGCCATAGGAACGATCGGTCGAAAAGTAGGTTCTTTCATACTCTTTGTTTTTGAAGATTTCTTTTTCATACTCGACATTAACTATTTTCCCTGAGCTCCTTAGATACGAGCAAAGCATTATGAAAAGGTTGGGTCTGCAAGGGTATTAAGTCTTCGGCGAACCGTAAATATCCCTTCTTTCGCGGTATAATTTAGCGGAATTCTTCATCATAATCGAATAAACAAAGCTAATAAATTGATCGATTGATTGTGGTTCTAGCTCTGATATCCTAGATCTGACTCGACTCCAGATGCCGAACTCTTTCTGACAGTTAAATATATATTATTTATTTGAAACTATAAACGTAACCCACCGTCGTCTTCTGATCGATATTCTTTAACAAGAAGCGACCCTCGCGATCGTCAATATGCCAATTGAGCTGGACGAGCAGCGGCTTCTCATCCGCATTGAGGCGACGCTCCTCGCCATTCGCGTGCACCTCGTAGAGGGCGTAGTTGGGCACCGACAGCATTCGCATATCGGGCCGAAACTTTTCAATTAATGTGTCTGCAATATGGAAATTCGAATTAGTAGTGGACGCAAGCGAATGCCTCGCGACTGACCTATGACATCTGTGACTGTGGCATCGCTGGCGACGCGTATGCATTTGGTGGCCACCTTCTGTCCGGCATCTTGAAAATAGAAGCGCATCACGCCATGGAAGAGCAGATTCTGCATGGATAAAATGGCAATTAGTTAGTTAACCAGCAGCGTTGCCTGCACTTGGACTCACCTCGTCTGGTTCGGAGAGCGCAAAGAGATCCAATCGATTGGCATTCCATTGCTGTATAACTGAACGTACTGCCTCGCGATCCAACATTTTCTTATCATGTGACATGCCGAGCGACGGGGGAACAGAAAGTTTTGGGTGGGTGTTAAACAGAGAGAGCGAGCGAGAGAGAGAGAGAAGGAGAGAGGTAATATGGAATTTTTGGAATGTTTATCGTATTTGTGACTCCAGTGTGACGTCGTTTTTCTGTGGCTGTGTTCCTCCGGCTAACTGCAAAAAAAAAAAAACAAAACACAAATGGGTTTAAAATTAGTTTCTAGGTTTACAACTTCCACGAGGCATCGTTAAATTCACGCTGCACTCGCAGATGCGTTGCGTTTCCGCCACAGTGGAAAATTAGCTGGAAATATCAAAAGTACATTTGGATATTTTAAGTAAATATGATATCACATTATATCATGTTTTTAACGTGAACCCCTAACATAAGCCCCTAACATAAGCCCCTAACATGAGCCACTAACATGAGCCCCTAACATGAGCTCCTAACATTAACATGAGCCTCTCAAAGTCCATTCGCATGGCACATGCTCTTTACATTGCGTCCTCAATTAAGTTGGAAATATCAAAAGTCCATTTGGATATTTTAAGCATATGATATCATTATATTATATCATGTTATTAACATGAGCCCCCAACATGAGCCCCTAACATTAACATGAGCCTCTCACAGACCATTCGCATAGCACATGCTCTTTACATTGTGTCGCCAATTAGGTGCCCCTCCCCACCCTTCCGCTCCGGCGAACTCCTGACCGCTGACCCCAGACGTAAAACAACTTCATCGGGGCAGAAAAATGTTCAAGACAAATAACCTCAAGTTGTTTTCAGGGCGTGGCATTAACGCTCAAAGTTCATCAGTAAAAACGGAGAAGCAGAAGAAAAAAGCGGAACTATGCCTGAAACGCAGCACCCCTTCCCCCATCCCCTCCACACCTCTATAGCCGCGCTTAACTGCTTTTATTCTTGATATCTGCGGCTGCTTCCTCTTGCCTCTTCTTCTTCTTCTTCGGCTTCTATATAGTTTAATAACCGTCAACGGTTACGCTTCGCAGAATTCGTCGTTGGCTGCACACAAAGGGGCAAGAGGTGAGGGGTGAAAAAAAATTGACATAATGAAACATATAACAACAAACGCCATAAGAAAACTTTGAAGCAAAACAATTTTTGTACTAACCGAGGGCGAGGGCGAGGGCGAGGGCGAGGGCGAGGGCGAGGGCGAGGGCGAGGGCGAGGGCGTGTTGTCTGTTGCAATTTTTGGTGTTGCCGCGCAACGGACTTGCAGGCAGGCACCTTCCCCCCCCTTCATGGGCCATGCCCAGCAGGACGAAGAAGGAACTGCAGGACGAAGGAACTGCAGCGGAGCGTAACCAGCAATGGTTTTTATACCCTGTACCCATCGCATGTGGGCATTAGGAAAGCGTGCAAAATTATGAACATATTTTCTAAAAATATACTCGCATCAGAAAGAATTCTTTATGTACTTCAAGTTTTTGGGAAAGAATTTCTCAGACTCAGCTGAAAATAAAAACTCAGGCAAGAATTTATAATAGTTTGAGTTTTTGTGGTTTTGTCAGAAATTGCCAAAATATATTTACCGACTTTTTATATTAGGCTACAGGGTATATGCTAGTCGAGCATTTTAAGCAGTTTCCATATGTTTTGGTATTTGGCTTGTCTTGGCTTTGGATTGCATTTCAATGCCCGTTGTTTTGGCTAGTCACGAGTCGGTTGCCCAGCAGCTTTTGAGGGTTGTTTTGGGGGTTGAAAAAATTTTGAGGATTTTTGAGAAATTCCTACACTAGCTTAAAATGACGTACAATTGTCGCTTAAATTGAAGTGCAGTTGTCAGATAATGATTAAATATTTGAAGTTCATTGCGAGGCTGCGCTGGGAAAGGTTCACTGATAAACCATCAGCCGGGAATGTTGTTTACTTCAATTTGTTTGGACAATTTTACAACATTATTAAAAAGACATAAATGTGACACTTAACGAGCAGAGTCAACAAACAACAACAACAACAACAACAACAACTTTGTGCACTGGGCCGGGCCCAAAGATTGCGCTTATTGATAAAGATTGTAAGTAAGCCGGAAAACCGCAAAGCAACAAAACAGAAAAGAAAAAGCAAACGAGCGGAAAGCAGAAAAAGAAAAACTGTCGCATGATAAATAGACAGACAGATAAAATATATAAAACAAAAGTACCGCAACACAAGAAAAGACAAGAGACAAAGGCCTCGTTGCCAGAGGTGAATGTCCCTCTGTTTGGATTGGGCGCCAACTGGGTTTGGGCCAAGTTAAGAGCCGTTCTGGTTGCACCTGCGCACAGCAAGTCACGATGCCAATATACATATATATACATACATATACATACATACACATACATATACATATATATACATACATATACATATATATACATATACACACATATATCTAACTATACTTAAAGAAATTGCCCAGTTTTAGGCTTTCTTTGCTGCGCTTTGCTTTCTTTATTTGTGAATTATAAACAAACTGAAATAAATATTGCAAATTGCTGCTGGAAATTTGAGCTGGCGACCTTCCCTTTGCTGGTTCAACTTCCAGCCAAGTCACGCACCTTCATAGTTTGTGTATATGGAAAACAGTTGCAGCGTTTGGCAGCAGCACTTTCCATAATCAGCTAACTAATTGAATTAGTTGCCATTAGAAAACAATAAAAAACAACAAAGACAACAACAGCAAAGCGCATCTGCCGTTCGCTCAATGACAGCGCGTAAAATGTGCCTCAATCAGCAATGTGAGTCTCGCATCTTTAGCCATGACACAAACCTTTGCGCCTCCTCGCCTGCCCCCTCGCCTGCCCCTTCTCTGTTGTTGCTCGTTTGCTTCTCTGCATTGTTTTGCTTTGATGTGTTTTTCTGTGGCTTCTTCTCCTTCGCCGGGTTCTAAAAACCAGCCTGTGACACTTTTGCAACAGTCAGCAGAAAAAACATAAGTACGCGTGCTCGACCAGCAGATACTCTACACAAAGTTAGAGAGTTTGCAACATTAGATTAAACGAGAAAGAGAGTAAGATAAAAAGAATATCAAGCGAAAAGGGAGTGAAAAACAAGTCGAAAGAGTTTTCAGATCCAGTCTGTTCCTTTTGAGCGGTTTTAACCGTCCTGAGAATCGCTGAGAAAGGCGATATTTGATATTTTTTGTTTTTATGTACAATTACTCTGGGATTTGACATGTTTGAATTTGATGTCGCTTTTTATTTGCAAATCGAATGACCCAGCTAGTGAGACTCTCCTGTGAAAGGGCATTAAAAAAAACACACAACACTTGGCTTTATAATCCAATTTAACAGGCGTCATTTGCCGGCAGAGGTTTGTAAAAAATTGCTGGCGACATTTTTTTATGAAAAGTTTATATATGGGAGAGATACATATATAGATATATACATATATAGATATATAAATATATGTATGTGTGTATGTGTGTATGTATGTATCTTTGAGAGTATCTTGTTTTCTTGTTATTTGCGATTTAGCCAAGTGTAACTGTTGTTGGCGCTTTGTTGTTGGCTTAGCGTTGCTTTTGTTGTTTCTCTGGCCAAAATAAATATAAACACAACTCTTTTTAGTTTTTACCTTTCGCATGTGAAAACAGAAAACTCAAAAACAAGCGGCGAATGCGAAACGGCGTCAAATGGCATACCAAAGTGGTTGTTGACTCTTTTTCTGTTGTTGTTGTTGTTGTTGTTGGTTTATATACCCTATATTTACTGAAATGGGGTATGCTAGTTTTGTTGAAATATAACTGGCAAAGTTACACACATTTGGTTGCCATGCTGCAGCACTGATAATTTTATAGAGACTCCAAATAAAGTCCGGAAATTGTTCGTGAAAGAATTTTAAACAGTTTGGAGCTAAGCGAAGAAAAAGTTACGAAGCTGGCAAAGGGTAGCTACTAGTCAAGCACTCCCGGCTGGGCGCACTATTGTTTGCATTTGTTTTTGTTAACGCTTTTTTGCCATTACCTTTTCTTTTTTTTAAGCGCAGCCGCCAAACACAGGTGAGCTTTTTAGTCAGACGCAAAGCAAATATGAGTCAAGTTTTCTTTCCGTTTCGGTTGCCTAATTGGTAACTGAAATTGGGTTGAGCGCAAAATTTTAATGAGCCCCAGCCCCAGTCCCAGTCCCAATCATGAATCAACGGGGGCAAATGGAATGCGACGGCGTAGTTGGATTTGAATTCAAATAGATGATTATGCCCAACAGGAAGGCACATGCATGGTTCGTAACGAGATCGTGACTAATTCGTGAAGATCAGCCAGCCCCGTTTCGGATACGGAGATACAACAGGAATCAACTGTTTCGACAAGTTCAATGAATTTGTAATTATCATTTGTCACGATCTGTCGTGTTCACACCTTTAAAATAACATTAAAGTTACATTAAAAACAGGCCTATTAGTAAATATTCACGATATGTGCGTGGACTAGAAGAACTTTGAGTGTAAATCAGGCTTGATTTCAAATAATCGTGTAATAGTCTTTTGCTTTTATGTTTCTCTTTTTCTCTTTATTAAGTTCACAAGTTATTGCCAGAGCACATTCACGCACATCCGTCTCTTCTCGGCTCTTTTCCCCTTTTCTCAACACTGTCAAGCCCAGTGTTGAGTAAGTAGCAAAGATCAAAGCTGGCTGGACCCTTGCACAGCACTGGTTACAATTGTTACATGCCTTTTTTTTTTTTGCAAATGGGGTTAAATTTTACTCAGGTTTAAATTTATTACAAATTTCTATATTCGAATTGAGTAAAAAATGCTCGTCTTTTCACATCCTAGTTGTAATTACGGCCATTATTCTGACGGACATCATAATTATTGTCGTTTTAGTTCGGGAACTACAACCCAAACTAATTGCAACAAATTGAACCAGCTTCTGGCCCCGTGCCCCATGCCCAAAATCAACGTGATTATATGCATGCCACAACATCTACATTTCGTCAGTTGCCGCGCCCCACACGTGCTGCTGCTCCTATGCATACTTAATTAGTTGATTTCCCATAAAGTCGACGCTGTGAGAATATGCATAGAAAATGCCAAATACTCGCATACGACGATATATGCAGATGTGCCTGCCTACGGTATGAAAAAATAGTAATAATTATTATACGCGCATGCAAAAATGCGCAGCAGAGTGGGAGGGCGAGAAGGAGAGAGGGAGAGAGAGTGTGTGCGAGCGAGATGGCAAATAATTTGCATATCAAGCATGAAAGGCGTTGCGCATACGCCGCATGGGCCAGCTTTTAGTTTTCCTCTTAATTTGCGTGCAACGAATTCGAATGAAAAACAAATCATAATTTGGGCAAAAACAAATGGAATAAAATACATATAGCTGACCAATCCATAAACGGAAGCTATTAATCAACTTTCACTTGTTTGTTTGTTTTTTGTTTTTTTTACTCAAATTTTAAAGCCCAGTTTGTTGGGTTTTTCTCTAGCCCCATTTGGCCAGCCAATTTTGGGCCAATGTTTGTTTATTTGTTGTGTGCTTCATTCGCGTTTAACAGAGTCAACAGGTTATTGACTGATTATGCTTTTGGCTTTATCTATAGGCCATTATCTTTTGACTAAGTCTCTTGATTGCCAGACTGGTTCATATATACATATATATATATAAATATATATATATTTCCGATTACAGTTTGCGAATGGAAACACACCTGATTTTTATCTAGTTTTAATTTGTCATTTAAATGCTGCTGTTTGTTGTCACACGGCACGTTTTGCTTCAGCATAGATACATATATGTATATTGTTATATCTGTTATCTGTTGACTTGGCATCAAAGTTTTCAGATTTTATACCCTGAACCCATTCAAAATGGGTAAAAGAGGTATCATGTTTTTGTGCAAAATGTAAATGCATGTAACAGGCAGAAGGCAGCATCTCCGACAACATAAAGTATATATATTCTTGATCAGCATCAACAGCCGAGTCGATCTAGCCATGCCCGGCTGACTGTCTGTCCGTCCGTCCGTCTGTCCGTCTGTCCGTATGTAAGCAAGGATCTCAGAACCTAAGAGCTTGAGACTTGAAATTTGAGCTGTAGATTCTCCTCATGCCTGCGCAGATCGAGTTTGTTTCCGATAATCGATAACTTATTCCGTTTCCAAGCAA